>JAASFE010006157.1:265770-325996 GCA_013365205.1 Pseudocercospora cruenta
TCCGTCGAGAGGATGGCCTCCTGCACAAGGTACGTTGCGATATCTACAGCACAAAACGCCCAAGCCAAGTCACCAGAGGCAGAGCGGGTAGCTAGCTGGCTTCCACTCGCATGGCTACAGCTGGCTTCTCGCTACACTACACTACCTACTATCGTGCCAAGGAAGCGCGTTGGGAGGCTGCATGCACGACACGAGAGCAGCGCTCACGAGCTGCAGCTCAGACGGAGCAACGCCGGGCGGCAGTGACAAGTTCAGGTACCTGATGAGGGTGTGCTGTCATTGAGCTGCACGTTGGCCGCTGCGCGATAATCGGCGTGCCGAGCAGCGCTGTCTGGTGACGCTGTCAGCGCTGCACTGCAGTGTCTACTTTGCACTCTGCAGCGGAGCCTGCCATCGCTGTCGCTCCGCCATTATCGCCGTCACCGCCGCGCAATGCGACGACGAGATGGGTTTGACCGGGCCCTGCCAAACCGCCAGGGTGGGCCTGCGACAGAAACACGCATCCCGGCCGTGACATGATCAGGGCACAGACTCCGAAAATCTAGCCCGACCCCACTCTCTCGAACTAGCGCATATCGGCTAGCCCAACCTTATGGCAGCTCTCCCAAGCTCTGCGATGATCGCTGACAGAGTCTTTCTTTCTGCAGGAAACGTGAACAGCTCGTCGCAAGCGCAACCACTCCACCACCACCTCTCGCAGCCCTCTCATACGCCCACTCTGGGCCATTCTCTCCCGCCTCCACCGCCGGGTAATGGGATGTCGTCGATGCCGCCGCCCTACGATCCGCTTCGGCGACGATCGCTGGGCAATGCCGGCAGTCCTCCCCAGCAAGTAGGAGGTGAGCGGGCAAGGAACAGCTGATATGACAAGTGTTTGAAAGCTCACAGGTCTCGTTATAGCACCACTCGAGCCACCGCCCCCTCCGCCACCTTTCTCTGCACGCAATATGCCTCCTCCATCTTCGCCGCAGAACGCGCCATCCTCCTCACTGCATCCGGGCGCTGGAGCTCCTCGAGGACCTCCCACGACTTCGCCTTTCGCAGGAGTACGCGACCTCGCAGGTAGTCATCATCGTCCCGGCATGTCTATATCTGCGATCCTTGGTGGAGGAGAGGAGCGTAGACCACACGAGTCTCCACACAGCTCGCACGCTGGACCAGCGCACACTCCCAAGCCAATGCAGCCACCTTCTCCAGGAAGAGCTCGCTCATACAGCAATCGAGAGGGTGGAGAGCGTGGTTACAACAAATCAAGTCCTCCACGACCTGGAGTATTTGGGGAACCAGCAAGAATCGGATCAGAGCCGAGAAGAGACGGCGTTTTTGGGTCGCCTCAATTTAGGCGCGAGCCCCAACATAGCTTCAGGGCTTTCCAGGCGCCAATGCAGGAACATACACATCACCTGAATGGCCACGGCGCGCCTGCTCGGCCCATCAGCCAGCCTGCTGAGGTCGAACGCCCACGTGGTATGCAAGGGCATCGAGAACCGATCTTTGACCACAGGACTGGTGGCTTTCGATCTGCTGCGGAGCACCTGCCACCTAGAAGTGTAGAGCCACCCAGGGCAGATCTTCACAGGCACGAGCGGCCCCATTTTCCTCACAATGGAATTACATCACATCCTCAAGAGCGACCTCCATTTAGCAGTCCTCAAATGGAGCGCGAGAGGAGTAACCAAGGGCCCATGCGCTATCCTTCTGGACCTGGCTATGGCGTCCACGCGAGAGAAGAGCAGACAGCCTTGTTCAGACCGGCATATCCGCCTACCTCACATCCAGCCCCGGAACCCGCGCGAGAGTCTATCGAAGGCAGAGCGGCGGATATGCGGAGACAAATTTCACGCCACTCGCCGCCAGTTGGAGATTTGGGCGCATATGATAGAGGACGTAATGGTTTCCATGAGCGACCCATTACGCTGGAAGAACATCAGAGAATGGAGGCCATCCAGCGAGAGCAACAGCGCAAAGAAAGTGAGGGTTCAATGCACAAAGCAATACTGAACATCAGTCCCGAGCTGAATCGTCGCGGCCGGAATTCGCCATTGCCACAAGCAGTACAGGGAGCGCAGCCTAGGCACATTGGACCCGGCGGCGATGACCCGGGAATCAAAATGGAGTTTGGTCGCATGTTCTCCGGGCTTGGTTCTGGTGTGGGTACAACCCCAGCACCTAGCCATCCTATCAATGGCACCACGACACCGTCTCGCATGAGCCCAGCAGCACGCCACGTGGAAAGCGGCGATCTCGTGAGATCAGCTGCAGCCGAGATCAACGAGCAACGGGCGGCCAAATCGGGGACGAGGCTGGGAAGAAAAAGCGGTCGACGTTCTCGCGACGAAAGTGACGGCGTTGAAGGACGAAACACTCCCGATCCCCAGCGAGGTACGAGCAAACGGACGAAGACTACTCACACAAATCATCACCACCACCATGTACACCCGCATCATCACCATCACCATCATCATCACGATGGAGCTGAGGCCGCGGGAGCTTCCAATATGCTCCGCAATCCCTCAAATCCCTTGTCGCATGCAAACCTGATGGCTAACCAAGCACACCACCATCACCATCATCATGCGCATCCTGTCGGTCATCACCACCATCACGCACCCAAGAGCGTGCCCGCGACAAGGAAGCCGGCGACAATTGTGCAGAACAAGAGAGTGCTGAACGAAGCTGCTGGAAAACCTCGTAAGCATTTGGGTACGCAATTATACACAACTGAATTGTCTCCTGCACCTGCAGCAGAAACAACGGCCGATTCCAAGATCAAGTTCAGCAGCAGGATGAAACCCATTCCAGTCTTCGCCGAAAAAGAAAATTGCACATATACCGTTCGCGTGCCACGATACTACCTGTCTTCAAGCCTTGTGCGAGCAGAAGAATCCTACAGTTTCGAGGAAATTTGCAAGCGACGCCAACTCTGGGGCACAGACATATATACAGACGACTCCGATGTTATAGCTGCTGCAGTGCATTCTGGCTGGATCAGAGGTGATTTTGGCGAATACAACGAAGATCTGAACGAAGTTTTCGGCAATGACACCGACAATGAAGGTCCAGAAGAGTCGCCACTATCTCTAGACGCTAAACCAAGAAGGCCAGTCAAGGTACCAGAGGGTTTCGATGCCCACATCACAGTGCTTATCCTGCCACCTCTAGAATCTTACGGAGCCACGAATCGGCACCATGTGTGGTCTCGGGAGTGGAAGAAGCATGATGGCATGTCCTACATGATTCACAGCATTGAATTTGTCGACGAAGGCGAGATGAGTCGGTACGCAGAGCGCAACGGTGCGGCTCGCAAGCAGAGGATTGCCGTGGAAGAGGCAGCTCGCAGGGAAGCAGCGGCCGGTCTGCTCATGTTCGCGAATGCAGCAACCTCTCGCGTACAAGTCGGAGCATAGGCCATGGCTCATGTCTCGTGACCTTCAGAGGCGCTGATGAGACACAGAAATATGTATGATGCATCATCACGAAGCAATCTTATGTCAACGATGCAAAGAATATCCTGCTCAATAGACATCTGCTATAAATCACGCATGAAGCTATGAGATGACGGCTGTCATATCAGATTACGAGTCGCCCTCCATGTTGCCCAGTCAGTGTCTCGTTTCGCAATTATGGAGTCCTTCCACTCTGTGATCTCCTTCCGCGTATCGACCAGAACCAAGTTCGAGCCCATGCACAATGCGCCGCCGCAGCAAGCGAATAGATCACTGTAACGAGAATCGATGATTAGCGAGTGTCACGATTCTGACGATCAAAATGTCTACTTACCCGAAAGCAAATCCGATCTTCATCTCGATCAATGCCACCTTGTTCCTGACATCCTTCGTCGGTAACTCTGCATATAAAAGCGAAAGGTGAGGACGGTATTCACTCTTCGCGAAGTTGTCAGCCTCCAGACCAGCTGCCTGTCGACAGGCTGCCACAAGTTTTCTCAGATTCTGATTCTCCTTGAGCGCGATGTTCATCTTCAGGAAGAATGGATCTTCGGCTTCTACTGTATCGAGCTCGAGAAGGACTTCATTGTGCTCTTTCTTGAAATCTGATGGAAGCTGAAGATTATCGAGCCATTCTTGAGGTTGTTTGCCTTGTAGAGCTTCTTCTGGAATGTCAGAGGTTATTGTAACATGTGGTGGAAATGTATGTGGATTTTCCAGGTCGAATTGTTTGGGCACTGTCTCCGAGATGAGTTCTTGTGTTGTCTTTGTGAAAGGACTTGTCTCGTAGGGGACGAGCCAGAGGGAAAGGCCCGGCATTTTGAGGAATTTATGGGAACAATAGCTTTCGATGTCCTGGTATGTTTCCAAGGCTGCGGTTGTTCGCAGAAAGCGACATGGGTGCTGAAAGGTGCTTGCTCCACAAGTCCGAGCTGAGGGGTCCTGCCACATTCGGCAGTGGCACGAGCAAGTGAATGACTAATCCCGAAGCCGCCAAGCCGCAGATATCTCTATGTCTAGGAAGGGCCTCTTTGCTGTGGACGATCGAGTATGTCGCGCTGTACTTGCTCGACGACGGCCCTGGAGCTTTTTGTCAAAGATTTTGCTGGACTCAATCTACGCCAGCAGCGAGCTCAAACATTCTTCCAAGCATGTCGGTCATTCAGCACACGACCTGCGCTGCGACGTCCGGGAACAAGCAGTGTAGCTGAAGCACACGGAAAAGGCTCAGCGGAGACGAATGACGGCTCTGCCGAGCATATGGCCTTACCGAGAACAAAAGCGCAGAGCCGCATGCTGCGCAAGTTGAAACGCATTGAAGAGGGCAAATTCGCCGCATCAGCATCAGAGAGAAGCAGACACTCCAATGCTTTCAGATCAAACACGCAGGCGCATTTGGCTGTGGCTGGAGGTCAGGACGATGCTGCATCTGCACTCGAGAGATCCGACCCAGCGACCCAAGAGGCGGAGTCGCAAATTGAGAATGTGATCGAGAAGATCGATCAGTTGGCAGGACCTTCGATTGTAAAGCAGGAATCCAAAAGGAAGCAACGACTGGTCGAGAAGTTCGCAGAGAAGAGGAAAAGACGGCAGAGAGACAAGGCGAAAGAAATCTTAGACGAGGCGCAGAAAAAGAAGCAGGAGGAGAAGGAGAAGAAGCTGCAGCTCATCAAGTCAAATGAGAGGTGGAAAGTGGAGAAGCATGCGCTTCAGAAGAAATTTGGTGAAACTGGTTGGCAACCACGGAAACGACTATCACCCGACTCACTGGAGGGCATTCGAGCGCTGCATGCCTCAGACCCAGCCACATACACAACAGCAGTTCTCGCCGCTAATTTCGAGGTTTCGCCTGAGAGTATCCGTCGCGTTCTGAAGAGCAAATGGAAGCCGAGTGAGGAGCAAAGAGCGGCGCGGATGACAAGGTGGGAGAAGCGAGGCGTCAAGAAATGGGAAGAAATGGCGAAGCAGGGCATGAAGCCTCCTAAGAAGTGGAGAGTAATGGGTGTGTCCAATCCCAAGGTCGGGACAAAGAAGCAGTGGCAGGATACAAGACAAGAACCTAGTCCGACCACGAAAAAGCAGGGCAAGCGTGCTGCCGCAGAGGACGAGCGTGACTGGAGAAAACAGCTGAAAAACGCTGAAAGTTCTCAAGATATCATGAATCTTGCAGAGAGGATTATGTAAAGCATGAGGATCTATATGCACTTTGAGCTTACCACCTTGCGAACAAAGTGCCCCGTCAAGGATACGGTGGTTACTTCGACTCCTGCCATACATAGCACCGAGATATTTGCGAAGGCGTCGCAGACCCGCGGTCTTACAGATACACAAATCTCTTCGTCGAGAGCCAAGATACTTGGACTGTAAGTATGCTGACGATGCGTTGGACAAGCTATGCTGCTTCATATTCCGTTCGCTGAAGGATTCTCATAGCGATATCATGGGATAGCAGCATCTGCCACGAACAGAGCCGAGCTCGACGATCACATCACCCCGCTGCTGACACTCAAGGCCCGTTCTGTCCCCGAGATCCCGGAGTATGACGGTAGTACAATACCATCTGATACTCACTCAAACAAGCGATTCCTAGCATTCATTGGACAATTGTTGAGTCTCGTACAATGAACTTTCGTCCATTGGGCCCATAAGAGTCAGCTCTCTGATAGCTTCTGAATCGTTTCAATCTCATCGACTCTTTGCCATCACAGACCTCACGATCATGCTAGACCTCATCACGAATGCCGTATTGGGGCAACTGCTTCTCTTCGGTGCCGTCGCCATCACAATCGCCTATTATGCAAGCGTACGATATCGCCCCGGCCTCAGGAAAATACTTGGTCCATTCCTTGCTTCTATCTCGGATCTGGACAGGATATGGAGCTGCGCGAAAGGCCTTCAAATGCAATATCATATCGCCCTGCATCGCAAATACGGTCCCTTCGTGCGGATAGGACCCAATCATATAATGTTCTCGGACGCGAGTTTGATTCCTCAGGTCTATGGGATCGCGAGCAAGTTCTGGAAGTCCGATTTCTACATCCCATTCGACATAAAAACTCCAAAAGGTATGCTACCAACCGTGTTCAGCTCACGAGATGAATACGAACACAGGTATGGTAATGTCCAATAAAGCTATGCCTCCTTATGTTTCTGATCCGAGCAAGCGTCTTAGGGACATGCGACGACCAATTGCTCATGCCTATGCGCTGAGCACATTGAAGGAACTTGAGCCGATGAATGATGCCTGCAGTGAAGTTCTCTTGAGAAAGTTCGATGGCATGGTTGGCAAGGAGATTGATCTTGGGACTTGGGTCCAGTAGGTGGCTACATCTCCGTGTCTTGGGATCATTACAATATTAACTTGCTCCAGCTGGTACGCATTCGACGTTATCACTTCAATCACTTATAGCAATACCTTAGGTGAGAAGGACAATACCTACAGAGCGTTGTCACACTAACATCTGCTGACTTTCACTCTCTCACTTGATCTAGGCATGATGGAACAAGAGCGGGACATTGAACGAATCATCGAGTCCATCGAAGGACGCCTCAAATACAACAGCGTTATCGGACAAGCACCATACCTACACAAGTACCTCTTCGGAAACACCTTCGTCAGCAAGATCGCAAATCTCATACCCGCTATCGCCGTCATGAACACTTCCAAATACATCGTCGCCTTCGCAGCAAAGCAAGTCCAGCGATATTACTCTGATGAGCCCAAGAACTTCGAACTCAAAGACATGCTATCAAGATTCAAACGTTTCAAAGACGAAGAGCAACTCATCGACGATTCTCTTATGATCAGTCATTCAGCCGGCAACATCTTCGCAGGCTCAGACACGACTGCTGCATCGCTTCGTTCAATTTTCTATCACCTTTGCAAACACAAGACGGCACATGATAAGCTGCTTGCGGAAATCGATGCGGCTGATCGAACGGGTAAGCTTTCTGATCCTGTGACATTCGCGGAAGCACAGGAGCTGCCGTACTTTCAGGCCGTAGTTCGAGAGGCTTTAAGGATGCATCCTGCTGTGGGCTTGCTTCTTGAACGCTTGGTACCTAAAGGCGGAGCAGAGATTGGTGGTGTTTTCTTGCCAGAAGGGACGATTGTGGGTGCTAATCCGTGGGTTATGGCAAGGGATAAGAGTGTCTATGGAGAGGACGCAGATGTCTTCAGGCCGGAAAGGTGGTTGGAAGCTGATGCGCAGAGATTGAAGTTGATGGAGAGAAATGATCTTTCGGTAAGTCTGCTGTGACGTGGAGATTTATGGAACATTGCGCTGACTACTTGCCATGTGTAGTTTGGTGGCGGCGCCAGGACATGTCTGGGTAAGAATATCAGTGTGCTTGAAATGTCGAAACTGGTCCCTCAGCTGCTGCGAAGGTTTGATTTCGAGCTTGCAAGACCTGATCAGGAGTGGACATTGCATGATTACTGGTTCGTAAAGCAGACTGGGTTGATATGCAGAATTAAGCGGAGGTAGGCCACCGATGTGTCGTCGGTGCAATGTACTCTACTACCATACGAGTACAGAGGATATTCATGACATGATAATTGTCCGAGATTCAATCGACATGTCTTTCTCTCGTGGCAGATTGGTGTATCAAATCTAGTTCTAATAAGAACGCCAAGTCATGGGTATTAGGATTGCACTTCGTCATCATCCAACTCTGATTGTTCTTCGCCCTCACCTTTTCTCAGTCGTACAGCAAACATAAGCAAAGCGAAGAGCACGCTCAAGCCTCCTATCAGATAGTATGGTAATCCAACGAAAGGGCCGCCTAGTTCCATGCCTCTCTTGAAGAGCCCGGCAAGCAGGGGACTGCCGAACATTGTTCCCAGAGTATCGACAATACCGATGACGCTGTAAGTCCTAGCAACTTCATGCGTCGGTACGAGTGATGTTATGAAGGACCTCACAAGCAGCATAGCTCCATATCCTAAGCTGGATACTGCAAGCGCTATGCCCACGAGGACCACATTGGGTGCAGCAGCGACGCCGAGCCAGCCTATTGCCACGAGGCATTGAGAAATCCTGGCCAGGTAGAGATCCTTCTTCTGGATGCCAAGGCCAAATCGTGTCATGACGAGCTCCGATATCTTTGGTAGGATGATGAATAGCAGAGCGACCTGGACGCCGTTCTTAACAGTGGTGAGTAGTGTTGCTTTCGAGAACGTGAGGACATAGCGTTTGGAGACATATTGGATCAATAGACGACCCGAAGATGCTATGAGGATGTGGACCGTGAAGGGGAGGATCAATGCCGGGACTCGCCAATCGCGATGGAGGAAGGCGAGAGCGGACTTGATGTTGGTGAACACGGCCTTGATACGCACAGCAAGAGTGGCCGGAGTTGCTGGCTCCGGAGAGTCCAAATTTGAAGTCGTTGGATGATCGTCGTCCATTAAAGTCGGGGGATTGGCTCTTGCAAAGTAGTCCAGTGTTTCTGGTACGAAGAGATACAAAATAGCGGCAACACACATGAATCCAGTGCCCATCAGGGCAGGTATCCACGGCTTTATGGCCATTAGCCATGCGGCGACTGGAGGCATGAACAGATTCGCAGACAGATTCGCGGCGCCCAGACGGAGGAAGGCACCAGCTCTGTCACTTTCGGTAGTGACATCGCTGACCGTGACAAAGAACAAGGCAGATGCTGTTGTGGTGCCGCCTCCAAGCAAAGAGAACGCCGACTGAAACCACGTAGCCCTGACATCTAGAGATTCCCAGAACCACGCCACAAGCTGTATCCAAACGGTACGAGCAGCAAATTGTACAATTCCGAGCATGAGGAATGGCCAACGTCCATAGCGATCAGCGGCCCAGCCAAAAGGTATTGCAAGAGCCAAAGCAGGGAATCCGTCGAGAAAGCCTTGAATGCCGCTCAACATGGCGAGGTCGTCTTGGACCTTGTCGACTTTGCAGTACATCTCATCAACACCTCCAATAGCGCCAGGACCGACATGACTTCGATCGAGATTGATCTTGCTCGGGTCGACGCCCTCATAATACTGGTAGCAGATGACCGACTCAAGGATGCGAGTGAATGGGGCTTCTTGCAGTTGATCGCCGAAAGATGTAAGTAGGACCACAAGAAATACACTGGAGAGGATTGAGGACGGCGACTTCAACAGTCGATGTCGTGGATTGAGGTCGATGTTATGGTAGCTCGACCTCGTTAGCAGAGGCGTCCGTTCGCTTGACGAGGGCTCTTCTGTAACAGCTGTTGTGTAGTTGTATTTTGAGGCTGGTGGTCCTTCGTCGCCTGGGTAGGTTGGCCTCTTTCCGCCGACCATGATTGCTATGATAGAATATTATCAAGAGCCAGTACTCAAAATAACAGCGCTGTTGGCTTCCGCTGCAATGCTTCGCTCGTCACAGGAGTCCGTCCCCAGTCCGGACTGCCAAGGGTTGAAGGAGTATTATGGTGTGGTCACAATTATCCTTGCCAGTTTGATTCTCTTGTCGTGCCTTGCTTCAAAGTAAGAGCTTTTCCGCAGCACACAGAGAGCAGAGTGAGTCGAAAGTGTTTCGCGCAACGAGTCGCTGACAGTGCTGCTTGGTGTCCAGCCTCTAACATTCGCGATCCAAGATAGTGTTATGTCGCTTCAAAAAGGAGTTGTCATGGTGGCACGTTGACCAAGGAGCAAGCGCGGCTTATACAGTGGCATCATCGAAGTCTGACGACAGCAATTATTCGAAACATGGTTGCGTTGCAGCAGGAATCCTTCCGTCGATAAGAAGTGCAAAGCAGGAGGTCAGTGGAAGGATGACAAGTACGGCGTTCGGGGTTGCTGTTGTTGGCGTTTGATGAACCCTGTCTCCGGAAACCTTCTTTGCGCATCTAGGCATCACAATAACAATGTCACGAACATCTATGGTGTAGGTTCATGTGGCTGCACGAGACACTGAACTTCGGACACCTTCAAGATTGCGCGTCCCAGCATTCAGTGCATATTGCTACGTATGCAGAATGTAAAGTGCACGGAGCTCGCGATCAAATGCTTTGCGAACTCCGTACCTTGATACGGCTCTCTGAACTCTGGATCCCTCCGCCTCATGAGATGCTGATGAACTGGGATGGAGTATCACTGACGTTGCAATTACAAGCACGACATAATCTGTTTCATAAGGGTTGACTGCAGGCCCATCTACAAAAATCTACAAAAATCTTTATTCGCAAGCAAAATATAGGGTATCATTTTCCTCCAACTCCCAACCAAGCAATAGGGTCTATGCTTCTCATCAAGTCCGCCTGTCTCCCGATCCAGTCTCTGCATCATCAGAGGTTTGATCTTTGCCTTTACCGAAGACACCAGAAGCCCATTGTTTAAACCCCTGAATCTTATCGTTGAGCCACTCTCGCCAGGAGCCGCTCGGAGTGCCATCTGAAAGCCTATCTCCGTCATCTACCGCGGTTTCTGGGACTGGTGGGTTGAAAGAACTGCCGTCAGCGACGATGACTGGAGGCGGTAGTAATATGCTAGCATCGATGTGATCTATTGGGGGAGGATCGTCAGGTTCCGGTACAAAGGCCTCGAAATCATGGAGTCCGTCTGTTTGGAAAGGCAGGCGTATAGTTCCATTGTTAGGACGCGGCTCGATCCCAAGACTGTCGCATATGATATTGTACACTTCGGTATTCTGGAATGGCTTCAACCGGCTGCCGGGTGTATGCGGAAAAGCAGGTCCTCTGGCAACGAATATAGCACGCATAAGCGGATGTTCGTGGTCGTAACCATGTAGGCCTCGCGGATCATATGTCTCCCCGCGATCCAATGCTGTCGCCAAATCAAACTCATGTTTGGGAGCGATAGCCCAGCCAGCCTTCGGAACAATCCACAAAGGCGCTATGCGATTGTTCTGCGAGAAATGATAGCGCTGAGGCATATTCTTGTCCCGCAGATAGACCTCGAACTTGCCCTGGAGTTCAGACGTGTGAACCTTGGCATACACTTCGTTGTAAATCTCCATGAGCTTCTCTTCAGACTGATCAAAAGGACGTAGTCCAAAGAGTGGCCAGCCGTCGGTATGTTCGATCAAAGAAGTGTCCACCAAATCCTCGAGCTGAACAATCCTGTGGTTCGAGGTGGTCGCCATGCCATGATCGGAAACGACTACGATGTTGACCACGTTTGTAAGATTGCGCTCTTCGATGCCTTTGAAGATCTTTCCGAGCATACCATCCACCTCAGTGATTGTGGAACGTATATATGTGCTATTTGGTCCATACTTGTGCCCGTCGGAATCCACGTTCGGAACATATGCTGCAATCAGCTGCGGTCTTGGTGTTTTGACAGACGCTCCTTGATCATGAGGTCCTGGAAGGTCTAGCCAGCCCAAAATACGATTGACCTTGTTGTTCAGGGGTTCATCGCCATTGAATCTGTCAACATATGCCGGTTCCATAGGCGGGAGGTGAGCTTCAGACCCAGGCCACATATGGATGGCTGTTTTTACCCCTTGTGTCTCTGCGGTCTCCCAAACAGGTTCAGCATTCCAATATTCAGGTTTCATGCTAAGTTCAGGATCACCGTAGGTGAATGCCTTTTGCATATTCGGATCCCAGAACGAGTTTCCGACAATCCCATGCGACTCCGGGTGGAGACCTGTTACCAGAGTGAAATGGTTTGGGAATGTTAGAGATGGGAAAGACGGGTTCATATATCTGGGAGATACGCCTTGCTGAATCAAGGACTTCAATGTCGGCGTCAATCCACGATGAAGGAAGTCTGCGCGGAAGCCATCCAGACTGAATAGGATGGTCGTCGGCGCGAACTCGTGGGTGCCGTTCGACATTGTCTTGGCCGTATACGCTAGCTTGGAGGGCTTTGCGCCCTGCGAGGCTTTGTACGCGCCATACACGAAGGCCAGGAAGGCGATCAAGATAAAGAGGTGTATGACAGTGAACTTTCCAAATCGCGAGAACTTGGGCTGCCATTCGCATTAGCAAGAATAAGCAACGCTGTTCTCCAGCTATTGCCTACCTGATACTTCTCTCGAGGTGTCTGTAGTCTGCCAGAGTCCTCATCACTGGAAATGTCTGTACTCGACGACCTGCCCCCTTCTTCTACCTTATACATCAGCTCTCCATCCTCTCCGCCCCGACTTCGACGCCATGAGCTCTTTCTGCGCCGTTTCGACGGCACGCGGTTCTCGTCCTTTGGCTTGCCGTCTCTTCGGAACAGGCCAGTCAGTCCTCGCTCATTCTTCTCAATTCCAGTCAACAGTCGTTCCGCCTCTTCCTCGGCTGCTATAGTCTCTTGATCATGCCGCCGGATATCGTCAGACGTGCGCGGCACCTCAGTCTCATCATCGCTGAGTTCCGGCTCCTCATCAGAGTCGCGGCGGGCGTCCCGCGATGGCACGCTCTCGTATCTGTGTAAAGACATTACAGCTTTGAGGAGCGTGCTAATGCCTCAAGCGAATGTCATGCCTCGCCATCGAATTGACCATGTTCAAGGAAAGGCTGTACACTTCCATCGCTTCAGACGTTTCTCATCACGTGATCCAGCAGCCAGGCGCAGTAGCAGCAGCAAGGCCGAGACTCCACAACCGTTCTTCCATTCCTACAGTATGCAGGTCGTGAAACAACACGCCACATGTCTCAACGGCCGCCATGAACTACAGAGCCCCAGACTGCAGATGCCAGACGAATATGGTTCACGAGAGAATTGTCTCACCATGGTCTCGACTGCAAGCGATGAACGGTCGTTGTGAAGTCTATCTCGAAGGTGACTGACAGTCGCAACGCCTTGTGGCAACTGAAGATGCCCATGGCGTTAGCGTTCGGGTGCGCACGTGGGATTGATTGAGAATCTAGGCAAGTAATGCTTGTCAGACTGACTTCACGAAGCGGCAACGAAATTTGATGGCATTTTCTGAGTCGTCTGCCGTCGATGTAATCACTTTAGGCTGCCATTGAAGCCCTTCACGGGTCAATACTGCTCTCGATCAGATGTATGAGATCGCAGGCCGTGTTTCCGGTGCATTTTCCATGCTCCATCAAGCTTTCGAGCGAGCATCTTTCACAAGTTCACATTTCGGTGCCGCTTGCTATGCTAAAATACATCACCATAGCCACTCGCTCGAGTATAATGCACACATTAGAACAACGCCGTGAGGGCTACGGCTTACAGTTTGCAACTGTTCTGTCGCCCGTCCGTCAAAACCAGCCCTGCCAAAACAAAGATACACACGCGCGCACAATCCCATGTCCCCAATGCGGTACAGAATCTCCGCACAATCACTCGCGAATATGGTATATAGTGCTGACACTCAGGACGCCGGATAGCGGGAGAAAGTTCAGGCCCGCAGAAGAGGTTCGTCAATTATTGCAGTAAGCAATGAAGGATGGATGCGGTAGCGATACGCAGTTCGGATATCATCATCTCCCGTATCCGCCTCCATATGCCACGCCCTCCATTGGCGCTGACGGCGCAACACCATTGAACGATGTTGGTCCACCACCTTGTGCTGTATTCAATGGCGGCAGTGACAGGCCGGAAGATCCGTTCGTCTGACCTTGGGACTGTTGCTGTTGGCTGAGTTGCGATGTGAAGTGACCATAGATATGAGGATTATCCGGCTGTAGACGTCGGAGATGTTGCTGCATGACTTGGACTTCGGTCTTGAGCATCTCGTTCTCCTTGTGTGCCTCGCGGCCATACTCTGTGTCTCTTTGTAATCGCTGTACCTCTGCATGCAGTTGTCGCTCATTGTGCTGTACACTTCGGATATAATCAATGGCTGGAACAAAAAATTAGAAACGCATCATCTCGACCTTTCATGCCACTGCCACGAACCTTTTGTGAGAATCTCCCACTTGCTTGCCTTGGTGCCGCCATTGGCAGGAACTGCTTTGTTGAGCTCTTCGAAGAGGTCCTTCATCTCGCTTCGTCGTTTCCTCTCAGCGAGCTTGTGACTGACTCGTAACTCGGGTGTTCGGCTGTAATTGCCAACTCCCTGCGGAGGCATACTTTCGCTCTGCAAGCTTTGAATTGTCCGATGTTGCATGGA
This sequence comes from Pseudocercospora cruenta, assembly GCA_013365205.1. Classification (NCBI taxonomy): domain Eukaryota; kingdom Fungi; phylum Ascomycota; class Dothideomycetes; order Mycosphaerellales; family Mycosphaerellaceae; genus Pseudocercospora; species Pseudocercospora cruenta. The sequence continues at coordinate 280,241 of JAASFE010006157.1, forward strand.
GTGATGATGTGTAGTAGCCGCTTCTGCAACGCAGTCAGTGAGACTGTCATTTTCGACCACAAATCCTCTCCTACCATCTTCGGTAAACGTACGCTGGCCAGCTGGAAGCTGAGAATCGTTCGAAAAAATGCTGCTGCGCACGGAAGAAGCCGCAAAGCTGTTTTGCCTGGACATTTGTCCTACGCTTGACTCGCCACTATCCGAACCGCGTCGTTCTTCTGGTATGGGGCCGTCAGGGAAAGCCCAAGCATAACCTTGAGTTGGTTTGGCGGCAGTAGGATCTGGGACACCAGGACCTCGTCCTACGGGCATGATAGGAGGCGCAATTCTGGGCGCAGTGAGTCCACCGCGACTACCAGAACGAGCACTGAGTGGTGACATTGGCGTCCTCCCATTGTTTGGGTTCCGTAAGCTTGCGGCTAGAGAGAGTTGAGAATTATTCGCGCTTTCGTATGGCGATGTTGGCGCATTGATGTATAACGAGTTGAATCCTTGGTGCATGCGGCTGTCTACGCTGCTTCGTCGCGAGTCCAGATGTGGCGCCAGGTCTCGACTGTCTCGGTTATAACTGTCGCGATTCAACTCACGGCCCAGACTGTCGCGTTGATTGTAGCTGTCACGATTCGATCCATCGTTGAAGCCTTGATTGATGGAAGGCAGCTGGGATCCGCCTGATTGAGCTGAGTTTGGCACTCGCGCGGACAGCGGGGTGCTAGGCACAGAGTGACGAGATGGTGATTCATCCGGATTCAGTAATGTGTGTACTTGTAGTCCTTGACTGTTGGCCGAGTTGTCTGTCAGAGGCTGGTCAGCGAGAAGTTCGCAGCGCTACTGCAATGTTTCGGGTAGTGAAGCCTGGCAGAAACAAGGGCGCCTGCACATTTGCGCAGAGGCGCAGTCGAACTTGCACACGGCCGGCATTCACTTCATTGCGCTAAAACAATCGTGCTGCGAAGTGGAAGGAAGGGGCTACTCACGCTTGCTTTGCGGTTGCGGCCAGGTACCTGAATCTCGTGTCGAGTCTGAGGCGGATTGCTGGTCGGGTGATATTGGCGCCGAAGGTGGCAGACCATTCGTCAAGCTGCTAATAGATGGGAGACCTTGGCCTTGGGGATGCTGCTGCTGCTGAGCAGCAGTGTGAGATGCCGCCATGTTTCGCGACTGAGATTGAATTCGAATGGCACTGGCTGTGCGCGACAAGCGGATTAAAGGCGAATGCCACGCGCAGACAAAAGCCCGTAGCTTTGAGGGACCAAGCACGGCAGACCAAGGAATGAGCAGCTGAGAAGCTGGCACTCAATGGCCCAAACGATGGTGGGCGCCGGTCTTCTGACGCGGTGAATCCGTATTATTGATTCAATCGGAGTTGAAGTTCGCTGAAGTGGGGTCGTTATTAGTGTGCAAGGCACAAGGCATCACTTCTGGCGGTGCAGTACTCACCAGCGTCAATGATTGTAATAGAATGAAGTTCACCAGATGGAGTAACCAGCAGCGACAAACATGCGTGGTTCGAATCGCACAGGACGTCAGGACGCCGCGAAAGTAAAAGGGCTGGCAGCACAAGGGCGGCAGCACAGCTTGCTCTGTTTGGGCGACAAAACCAGGTAGTCGGGAGGGTTGGAGAGCGAAGTTAATTGCCTGCGACGAGTCGATGCGCCAGGAAATGTCAGTTGAGACCCGGAGGTGGTGGCCGCGCGTGGTTCGGATGAGAGCAGAACTGATGAGCAGTGAAGCCGGCGGGAGTCTGGCAGGCAGCGTGGCAATCGGCAGCTAGACGCGCTCTCGAGACTCTCAATGGTCTCCAGACAGACCGTCGACAGAGTTGAGTCTGTTCTGGATGGCCACCCAGCTGCTCAGTCCTTGCGATTCAGGGAGCGTACTTCGCGTCCAGATGCGCTGATGAGTCTCTTCCTTTGTCGCCCCTTGCAGGTTTTCGTGCGACAGCCGACTACCTGCTGCGGTGGAGGAAGAGCTTTTGTCGCAACGTGAGCGGCGGAGACAGGGCCTTTCGACGCCAAGGGCAATGGTGACAGCGTAACTGTGCAGGTGGACAAGGTGCTCACAGTGCTCTTGAGAAAGAGAATGGATAATACCACTGACTGACACTACTTGGGGCTGGCCCGGTCTAACCTGCAGCACAAGCCCAAAATCTTAATGCATGGATCGGCGGAGAACAGTCAAGAGGCTCTTCAGGACATGGGAACCTAACGTTCCGGCTTGGGTATGCCATGGCATCTGACAATGATCTGATTGCCGTTTCTCACAGTACACAGCTGCCCTCCTTGCTCGCCTTCGTCTTTGCGGTGCTACCCAATCGCTGGATGACAAGAGCGCCATCCTTCTCGAGGCCGACCAAACAAGGTCGCACAACTAATAAAACGGCGCCCAATTTCACTACCACTACTCACTGATTGCGGTTCTCGCCGGAAGATATTCCGGCTACCATAGACAAGCAGCACGAGAACCTGGCATTATAGTCATGCTCTTCTATGAGCACCGCAGTGGTAATCTCAGTTGCTGAACTCGAGGACTTTTGGTCGCCCCCACTGGGACCAGTCAGCTCGTGGTGGAGGCTCCTGAACCATTCGTTTGCTGAGGCGTTCGGTAACGGACCCGCCAAGATCCACGCCATGCACGTGAAGTCCGCAAAGGTATTTGGAAACCTGGCCTCCCACAGCCTCCTGTCGTTAATGCTTGGCTTCCGACGGGTTCGTCGGTCGGCTACATCTCCTATATCCCTACTCGGGGCTGCGCTTCTGCAGCGCGAGTGTCGTCCACGGTCTTGTCGGACAGCGGCGAAATGTGGCGCAGATCTTGGGCGAAACTTGTTCCTGTCACCAGCGGCCTGTTATGGAGTCAGACATCTCGGCGCAAGATGCACAGGCGAGTCCTGCTGTGCGCGCTAGCTGCATATGCCTGATCGCTGGGATCGATTCGTGTAGCCCTCACAAATGCATCACGCAATATCTGGACGCATGCCGATAGGCTTCCTCGACCACATGCTAATTTCTAGCCGACTTGACTTCTTACGCGAGGATCAAACGGTCTATTGCACTGTATGCGCACGCCTCAGCACGTGCCGTGGTACTTGATTGACGCATGCTGCATACAAGATTACTTCTGTATAAGCCTTTCTCACTGAGTCGTACTGTCCCTGTCTGACCGTTGTGGTTGCTTAACTATTTGTCGCGGTGCACTGCTGCGCCAGGGATGCCGATAACTCTTGTGCCCTTGCGAATGGCATCGCCGGCATACAATGAATGTACAGACCAACGTAGCCGCCTCTCGTAGACTCGACTTCACGCTCTGGGACGCAGGTATCCGCTACCGCGAAGGCTTGTTGCATGAATGCACTCCACGTGTAACAAACTACCCGCGACGGTGTTCTACAAGTATGGTACGCATGATTCGGGCGACATGAGGCCCGGAGCCCTTCATTTCTTCATGCTCTATCTGCTTGTCTTATCCTTCTCCGCGCCTTCCAGGTGGCCGTTCCCAACTGCTTGAGCTGATCTCTGCCGTGGTATTCTCCAGCTTGTTTCCCAACCGTATAGGGCGCCGCTCCCGAAGACCAACGTCGACCCGATGATCATCAATGTGTTCAACTTGTGGCCAAAAATAATCGTGCTCAGGATGAATGAGACCAGCTTGCGAATGTTCAGCACAATAGTTACTGTCACAGCTGACGACTTGGCAGAGAGCAAGTTGACTCCTGAGATACAGACAAGTTGCGTGATCGCGTTTGTGAGCAAATAAAGCATGCCTTGTGGCATGGTTCCAAGCAGTGACAATAGCGCAAGGAATATTTCGTTCGTGGCAGCAGAAGTCGTGCTCCTGCCCTGCTTTATACCGAGCACATACTGCTCCACATTCATTTGTGGCGTATCCGCGAGGCTTTGATATTGCTCGCGCAAGATGCCGGCGAAGGGTAGGAAGAGAGGCAGAGCAAAAAGATGCGAGTAGAAGAGGTTCTCCTTCCAACTGGCCTTGAACTGCGAATATGTGTCTTCTGTGTAAGCTCCCATGTAGGCAGACGCGAATTGAGCGACAAGCAGTATTCCCAGGCCCTGCACAAATTCAGAAGACGACGCGTCGCTTTCAACCGACATTTGTTTGCCCTTTTCATAGATCAGCATTTTGAGCGCTGAAATATTCCCAGGCAAAATCCTACCTTGCTGGCAGAGTCTGCCCATGCGCTGATCAGGACACCAATGGTCAGCAGCACTACGCTGAAGACTTGCAATTTGCTGTATCGTTTGCCTCTAAGAAAGCCCGCAATCATCGTTGTAACGCTGCCGAAGCTACGAAGGATGATATGCACAGGTACGCTGATGTTGTATGCGAATGCCCAATTGTTCAGCATGTTGATGGCAAAGAACATGAAGGCGATGAAGGTCCATCGTGAGAATGGCACTTTAGGAGGCGACAATGTGTACGGAGCTCCTGGTTGGACTTGGGTGAAGTAAGCCAGGCATGTTACAAACACGAACTGGAAGAAAGTGATGATTAGGCCTGGGAAGGGATCAGCTTGAGTGAGGAAGGATACATCGAGCATTTAGCATACCACTCTTAGGCTCGGTTCTATGACGAGTCAGTGCTGATACGCGGTGCAGAATACTGAATGCCTCCTACTTAACAATTGCTTCAAGCGCAAACACGTTTGTACAGCAGCCACCAAAAATCAAGGCCGTGATGACCACAGGCTCCAAGCCTGAAGCCATAGTCGTTGAGATGATGCCAAGAGCGCTGTCGATGATGTCGCTTGGATTCAGAAGAGGTAGTGAAAGGGCAGGGAGCACGACAACGGAAGCTTGCCGAGAAAGCCAAGAGCCGCCCGAGTCGAGTGCTTTCCATCCAGCTTCGACCACACGAAGCCACTACCACACTTCATCAACACCGCATGCTGCGTGCGACATCGCACAGCTTCTGGAACGATCGTACAGTGTACAGACCGTCAGAGTCGCCGTGAAGCAAGTACGCCGTCCTTCCTCAGCGAAAATTCTCCGCTGCAGTGCAACGCCCTGTGACAGCGGCTCCCAAAACCAAGCAGATGTAAGGATACTGCTGGTACGTGACCACTTTCGGCCTTCTTGGATAATCCCCAACGAGGACCCGATTTGACAGCTGGGCACCGAACACAGAAGTCCTTGTCTTATGTCTTGACACTCGTTGACCGGATCATCAGTCCATTCCCAGGCTCTGCAGCCTTGAGCTCTTACTTCGAACGGTAAAAGCATCGGAGCCAATCTCCTGGCCGCAGCATTGCAGAGCATGTCTGTAGCAAACACAAGATCTGAAAAGGTCAGTGCTTACCAAACTCGCGTTGTCACTGGACAATGCTACTACCCTGACAAGCATATCTTGAGTGCCACGCTTTGTCAGGTCATCAAGATCATGGATTCCGGGGTTTGCTTCGAGTGTCCAGGTAGCCATGCCGCAGGCCTGTTGATACCAAGCTCGGTCTTCTCGTGATGACGCGTGAATTATGGGATTCCGGCGAGCCTTCTCGAGAACAACCAGGAATTCGCAGTTGATGAGAAATATGCATGGTCCGCACGCGGTAACAAGCGCACCACTTCGTTGTATGGGCTCAAGGCGATGCATTCCAGATTCAGACTGTGGCGACCATCAATCACGACTGACAACTGTGACTACGGACGGCAAGCCGGATGCTTCATGGACTCTCATCATCCTTGGCGACTTTTCTTAGCCATATCGTACAAGTGTCTTAGGCAACATGACAAGATCCGGCTTCCGGCTACGAAGCGGATGACTTTCAACCATGATATCTCGTTCGAATTCGAGCAGGAAGGTCAAAGAATGGGCTACATGCGTTTCGATCAACGAGACTGATAGCAAATAGGCGTACACAGCCATGCGTCCCGTAATGACGACCACCCGTAGAATGATCACGCACAACCGGGATGAGCTACAACACATGCAAAATCCACGAGTCCACGCCATGGGCATGCTAGGTTCCGATGCCAGGCATAGCTCTGGTCGCCACGCACTGCCACGTTGATGAATCGCAGAACATTCTCCGGCTCCGCAAATTATTGGCAATACACTTAAGCTACATTGCCTTCAGCTCCGGCTTCAACTCCTCCATTGACCCTAGAGTCCGAATCCCGCAACATCGCGATGGTGCCAGCAGGAATTTACACTTCCGATGCTACCAATACAATGTTGCCTGGCTCTCCTCTAATATCTTTGCGAATGCTAAGCGTCGGCCCTCCACTTCAGCGTTTACCAAAGGACTTCGTTGCACGCTACCATCATGCTGAATGTCGTGTCGGCCACTCTCCTCTCACGATTGCTTCTAGACTGTTGAGCACTGTTACCAAGGGAATGCCTCTTAGCCGGATTGACGGGGCAGTCTTCGACACGACCTTCCTCGACAATGGCTCTACTGCGCGCCGATCGAGGCTCATCATTAAACGCTCTCTGCCAGCGTTATATAACGTTGAGGACGAATTCTCCCGACAAGGTCAAACAGTCCCGTATCGAAATGCGAGGTGTTTCTGGCGTTTGCTTTGAAGAAGAGCTTGCATGAAAGACAGCTGCCCCTGCGGGCAGACAGAGCATCAATTCTTTCTATCACAACTCTTCCTTATAGTACTCTTCTTCACTACCTTCACGCCGTTTCTGCTCCTTTGCTTTCTTTCCCTGAGATGTCTTTGCATTTGTGTCACCCTGCTTGCTAGGCTTTTTCTCAGCCTCTTTCTTCTTTCCTTCACCTTTGACTGGCGCTGTATCTTTCGCATTTTCCTTGCCGTCCTTCGCCTTGTCGTCTCCAGACTTGCCTTGTTCTTCATCGTCCTCATCGCCGATTATGCCGCGATATTCTCGCCCTCTTGGCGTGTCAATCACATCTAGCTTCCAGTTCTGTCCTTGAGCGATCTTCTCAAGCTCCTTCCTTAACTTCTCGATTGCTTTAGGGTCGCCTAGACCGAGCTTTTCCATTTCGTCTTTGGTAAGCACGCGTCCGTCTGAAGAGGCAACAGTGTCCACGTATGTCTCCTTTCCTCCCCCAACAATAGCGCTCTTCTCCAGCTTAATACCTTCTGGAACCAGCCGACGTTCTCCGACAAAGATATCACCAACCATAGGCTCCAATTCTTGGGCAGCAGCGTCGTCTCCCAGGGCTGCTGCGGCTTCTTGAGTAGCTTCCCATATTTTTGCCTCCTGCTCAGCAGAGATCGCAGCCTTCAGGTTGCGCTCGTAATCTTCGATTTGGTCATCTTTGAGGATGGGCGAGCATGTAATTGCATTGGGTTGGTCTTTCTGTGGGGGCAGAAATGCTACATCGTTGCACAGGCGCGGTGTCTGAATGACCATAAGATAGGCGCACGTGCTAGTCTCTTTGATCAAAGAGATGCGGTCAGAGGATTGAGGATTGCAGTGGAACTACATTTAGTCAGTACATTATTTTCTCGAAAGCAATGCGGTCTCTTGCTCACCTGTACCTCGATCTTCCTTTCTTTTCCAGTAAGATCGCAGACTGTGCCGCCGCCGAGCTTCTGCACGAGATACCTGCTCTCGCCTCGCTGCACCAGCTCGCCGTGCTTGCTGTACCTTCGCTTGGCACCTTCGCTCACATCCAGCGCGCTCTGACCCCATTTCTCCTCTTTCGTAGTATCATCATCGTCTATGCGCTTTTCATACGATCCCAGCATAAAGCCTGGGACTCCTGGATCCTCCACAGGCGGATACACAGGCACGCCACGACTGGGAGGCAGCTGATGGAATTGCTTGACGCCTTGGTTGTAGCAGAATCGATAGCTCCACCAACCACTAATGAAGTAGACACAATTGCCTTGCATGGCTGAGATTAATTCCCATCCTCGCTCATTCGCTCGGGCAAGCTCTTTCTCTTCCTCAGCCTTGGACAATGTATCATTGACACCTGGGACCGGTTCAGGCTTCTTGACAATTGGTATTCGACAGAGCCACGGCTGGCCATCGATTATCATTCGCTCATACTCTGCCTCTTCTGGATGCTGTGAGCCCCCGTCTTCGCTCGCTGCCAGCGGCTTTTGATATTGCTGCACGTCTTGGTTCGCTTCTTCGGATTGTCGATTACTTGCTAATCGAGACTGTGCTTCTTTTTCGCCGGTCCAGTCATCGACGAACTTGACTTCGTATTGAGGGAAGGCGAGCAGGTCGTCTTGTACGCTGAATGTGTTCTGGGATGCCGAGGCCAGCAGAGCTGCTGTTCGGAGTACCGCAGGCAGCGCGAAGAAGTGCTTCATTATGGAATTCGATTGAGGCGATGAGCTATCGCAGCAGTATCATATCTAATTGCACAGATGACCTAAGTTGTTATGGTAGAGCATTGTTTGTTGCGACGTGTTCCTTAGCTAAAGAAGATCGACTTGGAGACAGCTTGACGTCGCCGACTGCCGACGCTTGCACAAATGGAGCGAAGAAGACTTTCACAACTCACAACTTTTACTATGTCCAGAAAGCATGTCACTCCCCATGGCATAATCTGAACAGTCTCGTAATGAAATTGCAGTCGAAGCGCTCTTACCAGAGCAGCTGAATAATGCGGGCTGTGTAAATCACAGAAAATTGAGCCTCATGGCGCACTCTGGCATGTGTTCTGGTACCACTGATCTACCTGGTATATCTCGACCAACGCCGTCCTCAACCAAATCTTCATCTACATCTCTAGTCCCCTGAGTTAGGATAGTTGTTCTTGTCGACTGGATTTGCAGGACCTCCCCGCTGGCCTAGAATTCCACCGACATCGACTTCCTCCTGCTTTTGCTCCTTTATCGATTGTCGAGCTGACGCCTGCTCTGCCTTCTTACGATCAAGGTCTGACTCCAAGCCTGGCTGGCTACCAGAAGCACCCGGCTTGTTCTTCACCGCGCTATCCACTTTGCCCTCGCCAGGAGCACCCATCTGTTCGGCATCGAGCTCTTGACTATCGTAGCTGGCTTGGGTATAGCCCTTGGTCTCTTCGCCTGGAGGTGCTCCATGGATGCCTCGACCGAGTGATGTCGGCACGGCCTTGTCAAAGCCTACTTCGCCTTCGTTGGCTCCTCGGTGTGCTCTAAAGTTCATTTCAGCGATGTGGTCGTCCAAGCTAGGAACGAGTCTCTAGACGTACACTGCATTGTCGTCGTCTGTCTGTGCATTCAGTTGTGCTCGTGAAGCCTCGACGGGCTCCTTCTGGGTAGGGTTGCCAGCAGTCTCATAGGCAGCATTTGGTCCTGGATGAGAAGGACCGCTTGGGTGAATGCCGTCACTCATATTTGCAACATGCAATTGACTGCGATATGCTTGGCGGGTACTTGATCCTTCCGTCTCCAACGATCTTGAACAACGTGATTATTCGCCCTGTACGGTGGTTTGTCTCTTTCCAAAAGTCAACAACAAGCTCAGCATAAATGTCTCCCACTTTCGCGTGTAATGCATTGTAGTGGGGCCCTTATGCGCGTCATGACATCGTCACATGAAGCTCGCGTCTCTTGAACACACATTGACATACACCTGAGAGCAAAGCTTCTCGACAGTATGAACTCTGCTTCTGAAGAGCTTCGAACTCTAAAGCTCTCCTTCACATTTCCGCCCTGAGCATCAGTGACAACAACAAGAGACCGACAAGATGGCCGCCAATGTATCGCGAAAGGAGACCTTGGGCAAGGTGTTCAAGATGATCCCGCCCATGCTCGAGAAGTTCCACAAAGGTCAGTCTGTTTAGATCCGTGTCTACTCGCAGCATGCTGAAATCGTGACGATGTACAGGTCAGCTAGGACGAGTAGCAGTCATCGGAGGCAGCGAGGACTACACAGGAGCGCCATATTTCTCCGCAATGGCTTCTGCAAAGCTCGGCGCTGATATGGTAAGCTGTGTCAAGGGACAAGAGGTCAGAACTTGTTGCTAAAATGATCTTAGTCTCACGTTATCTGCGAGCCAGGCGCCGGTGCTGTGATCAAGACATACTCGCCGAATCTCATGGTCCACCCATATATGCGACAACAGAAGAATCTCGGCAAGGACGAGACAATAGACAGCGTATCGAAAGAGGTGGTAGCCATGCTGGACCGATTACACGTGGTTGTGATCGGACCTGGGCTTGGCCGCGATCCAGCTATGCAAGAGACATGTGCTCGCGTGATCACGGAAGCGAGGAGGAAGAACATTGCTTTCGTTCTGGATGCAGACGGACTATATCTTGCCCAGACTAGACCAGAGCTTGTCGAAGGTTACAAGGAATGCATTTTGACGCCAAACGTGGTCGAATTTGGTCGACTGGCAAAGAGCAAGAACATCGATACCACCAAGGAAGACCCAACAAAGCTGTGCGAAAAGCTCGCCAATGCTTTTGGGGGCGTCACAGTGATCCAGAAGGGCAAGGTGGACTACATATCCAATGGTAAGCAGACCCTTGTCTCTGATGGAGAGGGCGGTCTCAAGCGATCTGGAGGTCAAGGTGATACTTTGACTGGGTCATTGGCAACACTGTTGGCATACCGCAAGGCCTACCACGACAAGATCTGGGATCACGATGGCGAGTTGAAGGAAGATGAGACACTCGCTCTGGTTGCTTATGGAGGTTCTGCCATCACACGAGAGTGCTCCAGGCTTGCGTTCAAGGAGAAGGGACGCAGTCTGCAAGCTGCTGACTTGACCGAGCATGTCCATACTGCTTTCTTGGATATCATCGGCGAGAAGCCAACCGATGAAGCCAAGCTTTGAAGGACGAGTAACGACGATTCAATGTAAAAATAGGGCAAAAAGCATAGCGAGGCGTTTGAGCAGAACGACACACACAGAAGCAACAGACATATTTATCAAACACTAATCCAGCTGACTAACTGCATAGCTAGCGTCATGTATGTTCCTCTTTTCCATTTGCCTGGTACGAACTCTTGTGTCCGTACTCAACGACTGTACACACGATCTTCAAATCACAACTCATCCCATCTGGCAGCTCAACAACTCACAAAATGCCAACAGTCTCAGTCAACGACATCACAATCTCTTACACCCTCAACATCCCACCCACGTCATCCCAACCCAATGGCACATCACATGAAGACCCAGAAACAATAGTCCTGATCAATGGCCTCGCAGACTCACAACAAACCTGGGCAGCCCAGACCCCAGCCTTGCTGGCAGCAGGCTATCAAGTCCTAACCTACGACAATCGAGGGATAGGCCAAAGCTCTGCGCCTCCAGGCCCTTATACATCCCGAATCCTAGCCTCAGATCTACACGGCCTCCTCAAAACCCTCGAGATCAAAAAGGCACATTTCCTAGGCGTTAGTATGGGCGGAATGATTCTCCAAGAATACGCCCTCAATTACCCATCCTCCAAAGCCGATTCTGGAATCAAGATCTTGAGCTTAACATTAGCATGCACATATTCTTCACCCGGAGAATTCTGTTCCCGAATGTTCGCATTATGGTCCGAAATGGCTCAGAAAATGTCCGTGCAAGATGTAATGCGGGATGTGACGTTATGGGCTTTCACGGTTCCTTTCTTCACAACTAAGACCGACGAGTTAAGGGCTGTAGAGAGGGATATGGAGAATTTGGATATGAGTTTAGAAGCGTATTTGGCGCAATTGAATGTGATTCAGAAATTCGATTCGAGGAATTCTTTGCTGAAATTGAGAGAGGATGGGAAATGGTTTGGTGGGATCGAGCCGAGGAAAGTCATGGTTCTGGCTGGGAGAACGGATATTTTGATTCCTGTTACGTTGAGCAGGGAGTTGGCGGAGAAGATTGAAGGAGCACAGTTTAAGACGGTGAAAGGAGGTCACGGTTGCTTGTGGGAGTTTCCCGATTCTTTTAATGAGACTGTGTTGGCGTTTCTGCGAGAGTGCAAATCGAGCGGGTAGGTCAGTGAAGATTTTAGCAGGAAAATGCATTATGCCTTTGGTCTAATTACTGCGTGTTTGATCATGTATGGGGTATCGACGTGCTCAACGTTGGATTCATGCATATGCTACCGTGTGCATTCAAACACCAACAGGTTCATCCAATGGCGTAGGCCGCGATCATACATGGATCGCTCTTGTATCGATCTTGCGGAGGCACGGCGTCTGCTAATCATGATGAATCATCTGGGATGTATTTCTTGCTCATGACGCTGAGGCTGAGTCTGTGCGCCAACGGTATCTTCTGCTTGGTCTCCTAGCCGAGCTTAGAAGTATCGTCCTCGTCCTCGAAAAAGGAGAGAATGGCCCGAACACCAGCAGGTCCAAGACCATGTGGTGGGTAACAGACTGTTCAGAAATTAGTACATTATCTTCATGAACAAAGGTAGAATGAACTCACCAAAAATTGGGTCGTCTTGAGCGCCCAGCTTCTCTCGGAACTCCGACTTGTTCGTCAACTTGAGCTCTGTTGCAATTGCGTGGTATGCCTTCGCCAGCACCTTCACTCGGGTACCCTTAAGGTTGTGACCAGGCGTAAGCTTAGCAGTCGCACCACCGCCGAAAGTGACCGAAGTAGCGCCTGTCTGACCAGCAGCCTTGAGGGCGTGGAGGACGAGCAGCTCAATAGCACCAGAAGGTGCGCCTGGGAAGTCAAGAGCGAACTTGACTTGCCAACCGTGGTCGGGCGAGAGTTGGGCAAGAATGACCAGGCCGCAGATTTGTCCGTCCTTGGTAGTCGTGTAATGGTACTGCCTGTGTTCCACGTCTTGCCAAGGATGCACATCTGTCAGATGCACCTGCTTACCCTTACGATTCTTCAACCAGTCCTTAATACGTCCATCAATCTTCTCTTTGACATCGTCTGGCACAGCGGTGCCGAGTGGAATGTCGTGAACCTTGACGCCCTCCTTCTCAGCGTGGCGGCACTTGCGCTGGATCTCTGGGTCATGCGCAGCTGGATTGTTGTTGGGGTCGAGACGTTGCTCAGCGGCGACAGACAGCGTTCGCCAGTCGAACTTGTTAGCAAGGACTTCTTCTGCCGCCGAACCGCAAAGCAGCCACAATGGCTTCAGTCGGCGATCCTTCTTGATATAGCGCAAGTAGCCTCCAATGGTCTTAGCGTACTGACTCTGGTGACAAAGTGGATCTCCAATCGTGATGGCGAAGCCCTCGTGAGGGACGAATCCAACAGCAGCACCAGTGTGTGGGTCTCGCCAATGCTCGAATTTCGGCTCGAGCCAGGAAGTGTTTGAAGCATCTCCATAGTTGGCGATGAGCTTCTCGATGGGCTGGAAATCCATGTGCGCGGCTGCGCGGTCCTGGCCGGACCACGGCGGGTGCAGCGTGCTCGCTTCTGGGTGTCTGAGCTGCTTGACAGGAGGCTTGTATGGCAGCGACTTGGGATCTCTGGGGAAGAGTGAGGCGTTTCGGATGTCTCCCAACTTCAGCAGAAGCATGAGAATACGCTCCATACCGATCCCTCCTCCTCCGTGAGGTGGAGCTCCCCACTCAAAGCCAGTCATGTATTCTTCGAGTGTTCTTGGGTCCATCTTCAGAGCCTCCATCTTCTTCACGAGTGTTGGTGCATCGTGAATACGCTGCCCACCAGAGAGAATTTCTTGTCCACGAAGGAAGATATCGAACGAATTCGTCACGTCCGGGTTGTATGGGTCAGGCATGGCGTAGAATGGTCGTGCGGAGGTCGGGAACTTGTCGATCACGTAGTAGTCAGTCTTGTACTTCTCCTTGATGACAGCACCAAGTGCAATTTCATCGCGCGTTCCCATGTCCTCGTTCTCGGGAATTTCATTGCCGTTCTCGTCACGGTATCCAGATGCATTGAGAAGACGAATGGCCTCAGCAAATGGAATGACCGGAGTCTCATCGAGCCAGACCAAATCATCGTGAGGGAACTGGTGCTTCACCACTTTGATATCCTCCTTGTAGTTGTCGTAGACATATTTGAAGATGGCCTTAAAAGTGCTATCAAGGACGCGGAGCACCTCGTGGTAATGCTCATCGATTGCCATTTCCAAATCCAGACCAGTGAATTCAGTCAAGTGTCTGTGGGTGTTGCTGTTCTCGGCACGGAACACTGGACCAATCTCAAAGACTCGGCGGAAGTCCGCTGCAATAGCCATCTGTTTGCCCAGCTGTGGAGACTGAGCGAGGAAAGCTGGACGACCAAAGTAGTCCACTTTAAAGACACTGGCGCCAGATTCGGAGGCAGCTCCTTGCAATTTTGGCGTGTGAATCTCAATGAAGCCGATGGAATGTAAGTGAGCACGGAAAGCCTGGCAGACACCGCTCTGGATGCGGAAAATGCCCTGAGAAGTGGTCGTCCTCAAGTCAATGACTCGGTTGTGCTGGCGAGCACGATCAGACACGCGATGGCGAGTGTCGCCCTCCTTCTCAGTATCAGCCTTGGACACCTCAGCCTCGTGGACTGTAAAAGCCAGCGGCTCGCTTGGCGTGGCCTCGACATGCATTTCGTGGATGTGAACTTCGAGATTGTGGATGGAAACACCAATGATCTCTCCCTGTTTGGATTTCGGCTCTTGGACCACTCCCTGGACAACGACAACTGTCTCAATGTGGAGGTGCTCAGCCCAGTACAGGAAATGCTGTGACACACTGCCGTGCTCGTGCAGAATGCCCTGGATGGTGGCAGTCTGCTGTCGAAGCTCCACGAACATCAGATGAGCACTGAGTTTCCTCATGTTGTGTATACGAGCTCGGAAGCACACCATTTTACCGATGTGCTCCGGGGTGAGCTCTCTGATATCCATGCGGTCTATGTGCTTCTGCTGGCCGGCATAGTAATTGATCGGGAGCGTGCCGTACTTGGCCTTCTGCTCCTCGGTCTCTTCTTCGGCAGCCTTACGCTCCATCTCCTCCTTACGCTTGCGATCGGCTTCCATGCGCTCTTCGGCCTCCTTCTTGTGCTTTTCCTTCTCAGCCTGCCTTTCGTGCTTGCGCTGCTGGTTGCGGCTGAGGCTCTCGCCATCCCTGTTGAGCGGCAGGTCTTCCGTAGACGAGTGGGAATCGTCGGAACCAGGACGGATCTTCTTCCTCAAAAAGTTCAGCGGACTATGCGAACGAGTGTATTCCTTGGAGCCCCTGGATGGTGAAGGTGAAGTCGGCGAGCCAATCTTGTCTCTGGTTGAATCGGTCGAGGGTCTGCCAAAGCCAATGCCGTTCGACAAGGACGAGAAGCCCGTGCGTGAGCGCCCCTCGTGCCCGGGAGCAGGACTCTCGTTCTTGCTCTCATTGTCGCTGGTGGCAGCCGAATTGGAGCCACTTCTCGGGCGAATGCTGTGCAATGCCTTCTTCAAAGACATGCTGGGCAGAAGCTGGTATGTTTCTCTGAGATGGTCAGGGTGCTAGTGGTTTGGCTGGTCGGCCACGGTCCACGCGGTGCTGTTGGAATAGAGCGCAGACGGCGTCTTTTCCCAACGGCAGGCGCGCAGTTGTGGTGCGAGTGCAGAACAGAGCACAGGAGAGTGCCCGGAAGGGAATCGGGTGGTATATGGCGATGGCGAGGACAGTAAGGCACAGTCACGCTTTCGCTCGCAGCGTTGCGTTTCGTCTCGCGCAGCTGGCTGCTAGGTAGCTCTAGTGTCTTCCCGAGCTGCAGCTGAAGGTTAGAACTACTGTGCGGTACAAACTCGCTCTCGCAGTGCAGTGGTGGATAGTTCTATAGCAGCGGGCTCGGGCTGCGGGCTGCGGCTAGGTTACTGTAAGAGGCCCAGCAGCTAGGACTAGCAGCAGACGCCTTTTTGCTGACGGATTACTGTGGAATTGCAGAAAATGAGGTACCTCAACGCTGCTGGCCAATTGGGAAGGATCAGACCCGGAAGCTTCGGCGTCTGCTCAGAGCGGAGGGCTTTTGCTTCGCATGTGCCAAGTGGCAGGCAAAGGCCCAGCACGCCGCGATCCGAATGGGATGCTGTACGTGTGATTGACGGCGAGTTTGCTGGGGACACGCTGTAGATTATTAATATCGTGCGTGGTGATCGCTGGTTCCTGGTGACAGCCCGTCTGCCCTTTGCTACAGTGATAATGTGTTTATTATTGATGTAGCTCGCCTGCTGTTGCTGTGGCTGTTTCTGCCCCTCGACACTCGTGCCAAAGCTTGACCTGACTGCAGACACACCTCTCACACGCCGGACTGCTAACCAAACTGGCCCTGCTGGCTGCTGGCTGCTGGCTGCTGGCTGCTGGCTGCTGGCGTTCAGCCCCTCGCTTACGAAGTGATTACGTGATTATGCTGTGATGATGAGATAACCAGCCCAGCTGGCTCACGAATGAGAATGAGTTCACGTCGTCCCCTGTAGTGCGCTCCACTCCATGCTCCATGCACGCACGATCAACTTGAAGCTAGCAAGCACTCGCTGCTGGGATGTTCTGCTTTCGTCAATCAGACGTCACTGAGAATTTCCTGAAAACATCCATCACGCAGACAGCAACAAACCTGAACCAGCGGAGTCGGCTCCCTCGGGCAACGCATTTTCATTTTCACCATTCTGCACATCTTCAAACATCTCTCGGAGCTGAGCTTCGGGATCGTGCAATGTCTTCTTCTCTGTTCACAAATCGAGCGTAAATTGGTGCCCTTCAGCTGTGCGGCCTACGCGAAAATCCGGAGCCGAGCAGACATTGACAAGCTTCGCCCAAGCTTCACACTACATGCCAGTGCCTCGGATAGCATACATGCCTGTCATTGCCTTCGTTCGATGCATAATCGCCATGCGCACATGCCATCAATAAATTACATCATGTTATTAGTGCTACCACCAGGAGTACTGGCTGCAGCTCCCATAAATGCATTACCGTTAACACCGCTATTCTGCTGTTGTGTCTGTTGCTCCGAAGTCAAGTCGAGATTCATCGGCCACATTTGTCCCGCATCCATGCCAGCTGTGTTAGTACCCTGGATGTACGAGTCCCAAGCGCCCTGTGAAGCTGTCAGCTGCTGATTCAGCATTTGCTAAGCATATGAACCTTACCCAATCGATATCGCCTCCCATCGCCTCCATACCCATGAAGTTCTGTCCGAGCATTTGGCTCATCGGACTCGCTGGTCCTCCCATATTGCTCGCTTCGGCGCCACAATATTGTGGCGTCAGACCAGTGCGCTCAGTCATTGGCTCATTCAGGAGGCCTGCCATGCTCGCTGGATAAGAAGGATTCGAAGGTGCAGAGGTCGCTTGCGACATGTTCATGCCAAATCCGGCCCCAGGTGACAAGCCACCGGAAGACAGCATACCGAGAGTCATAGCCGCAGACTGCTCCGGCGGCAGGTCGTCCGTATTAACGTCGGCGACTGATCCATTGGGGAACATGCCGAAGTTGATACCGCGGTTGGGGTAAGCTGGGACTTGTTGCTGTTGCGCGTAAGAAGGCATCGATCTTTGCTGGCTCTGATGGGCTTTGAGCTTCTCCACCATAACTCGCAGCGCCACTGAGCCTTTATAGGCCTCCATACTCTGATCGCGGACGGCCTCCCAAATGGTTATGCAGTGCTCCACTGCCTGCATCATCTGCTCTCTGCGACCTTCGTCGTAGAGTTCAGGTACCAAAGGCGAGGCCGGATGAGTGGTCTTCCGACCTGTGCGTTCAGACTCCGCCGTATGGTAAAGATCCAGGCACACAAGCATGGCGGCGAGCAGGAAATCGTGGGTAGTCATGGAGCTGATGTACCATTTCACAGAACGTAAACGGCCACCCGGCTGTGACTCGCGGTGCAGCGTGGCTTGATGGTCTAACAATTCCATCGAAGCATCCAAGCACGTCCGCCGCGAATACGCGTATCGTGGGTTCTCTCGTCCTCGTGCAATGAAGCGTCGATGCAGGACGAAAAGTGAGCGAAGGTAGACCATTTCCAGACCTAAGCGCTGCATTATGAGATTGGCCGGATCTCGAGCAGACTCTTGGAAAGAGCGCATCTGTAGTAGTGGAGGGTGCTGACTTCTGGCCTCTCGCAGATCTGCATCGAACTTCAACGTCTCCTCATAAGATGGCGGATTCGTCACAGACTGCGAACGCTCTACGATCTGACCAAAGAGGAAGGTCATCTTCGCTTTGGTGATCATGTATGACATTGGCGTCGCTTCAAACGTCGGTCGAGAAGGTGGCAAACTCTTCATGTCTTCGTATAACTCGTCATCGTAAAGATTCCGAGGCGTTTCGGTGTCAATGTGGTCTGTCCGGATCATTGCAGGAAGGCCGAACTGGAATGATATCAATAGGTCGCACTGTCGAACGAATGTCCACACGCGTCGCCGAATCTCGCCTTGGAAGGGTGTAATGGCAGGGTGCGGTCCTGGATCTCTGTGGTAACCCATTCGCATGGCCAGCCTTACACATAAGCCCGTCAGTAGCAAAACACCAGGCTCGGCGTCTCTACTTCGTCCATATTCTGCTTGTACGTGGAGCACTAAAGTTTCCAGGGTCTGTGGATTAGCTTGCGTGATATCTCCTAATAGCAAGCATTGCGCAGTGAGTCTGCGGTAAGTGTGGGATAGTTCTAACGTTCGGCCTCGATACTCTGGCGGCTCATCGCCCGCTCTGTGATATGACTGTAATGCCAAAGTCATCATAGCATAGCACATACCCAGCCAGACCACAGAGGTTTCTGTCGGATTGAGCCAGTGCTTGTCGTATTGCTTCTGAAATGACGGGCCATGTATGATGTGGACAGACGGATCATACGCATTGAAATATCGCGCAATCAGTCGATCAGCATCTGACTTTGACGGATACGCCGCAAGAAGTTCGTTCTTGTCCTTGGCTGGTGGGCCTTGTAAGAGGAAAGCAGTTCCAGGACTCTCATCTGCTTTGGCAGCTTGCACTTTTGCCATGTGTTGCTTATAATCTTCTTTGTGGCTCTCAAAGTACTTCTTGACTTCGCTGATCTCGCCCAAGATCGCATACCAATGTGCGTCTGAGGCGAAAACTGCCTTGCCGTTATCCATTTTCATGATACCAATCCCACGTGAAATGCCTTCGACTTCGCTTTCATCTTCACCTTCCCCCTCCTCTCGTATCATGTCCGCACCGGCTGCATCAACTTTCAGATCTGAGCTTGTGCTGAGACTATTGCTCCGACTGTTTGCGATAGCTGCCTGCGCAGCAGCTGTAGTCGCAGGTTGTTGGCCAGTGGTCATCAGCGAAAGCACAAGGCCCTCCAAGCGATCAATGCGATTCTGCATGTCGTCTGGAGAGGCATTGGGTCCGTTGGAGCCGCTCTTCTTCCGGTTTCCTGGAGTCGCATAACTACAAGCTGCAGTATCACCACGCTTCGAGCAGTTGTCGCACGGATGACCTCTGTTGCACTTCAGCTTGCGATGCCTGCATGGAGCACACGATAGCGGGATGCGATTGCGCTTTCGCACAACACGAAATGGCTGACCATCTGGTGAGGCGCCATTGTTGGACGAGGTTGATGACGGAGGAGTAGGCTGATTGTTAGGACTGGGCGCCATGGTCGTTCCTTCAAGTTCAGGTGCTGGAGCAGCGCAGCGCAAGTAGGTTGAATGCGCCGCGCTGAATGCCAGAGGAAGCTGCAATCAATTGCGCCTAGCGACCAGGAGTCGGGGTCGCGTGTTGCTGGCGCTTGTGCCTACGGCAATTTCGAGCAGCGACAGAGCTGGATGGCAAGGCGCTCGTCCAGATTTGCTCAGTCGTCGGTCGATGTGGCCGCAAGGAGTAGCGGTGTCTCGAATGCTGCTGTTTCCGACGCGCTTGTGCCTTTGACACTGCCCGAGAGTCTGCGCAGCTTCGCCCAGCGTAGCACGGCGATTGATACGGAAGTCCAAAGGCAGCAGCAAGAGGGATGTTCTTGTAACGAAGAGACGAGAAACTGGTCTAGGCTTGTCTCATCGATGCGACTCTTGGCGACGATCAGCGACCCTTGGAGCGGCGCAGCTGATGGTGGAGCTTGCTTTCGACGTCAACACCGAATCCTCGAGCCAGCACCCAATTGCTGTGCTTGAAACCGCGGCAACGAGTGAGTCACAGACGAGAGCAGCAGGGGAAATACGCAGTGTGTAAGCATGCTAGCCGTGTGCAGTGTAGTGCAGCTCAAAGGAAGGGAAATGCACAGGCTATCGTTGGTATCGTGTCTTGGGGGAAGAGGAGTTAAGGAGGTTTAAGTCCGCTAGGAACGAGAGCCTCTCAATCAAAAGACACCTCATCTGCTTTGTCTCAGAAAATGTCGAGCAAGTCAGAACAAGCGTAGTCGTCAGAGCATGCACGCTATGAAATATATAGCTCAGATTTCAGCACGTCGCCGATGCCTCCCTCCATTGAAGCACCTTCGACGCAACCCATATGATCATCACTACGCCGTAATGAAGGCCGAGCATTGAAGCACCGGCATGGTGTTGGATGGTTCATTACCTCGATTCGCAGCGGCCAGGTCAACCATATCTGAAATCTTGATCACAGCAAGCGAATCTTGTGGGTTGTAGACACATCCTTGGGATATTGCGGTCACTGCGCTTCCTACATGTCAGCGACGAAATAGAGGGGATTGTCTCGGGCGACTTGGTGTGGGAGCAGAGATTTGGCGGATAAAACCGGCTGCAATAATGTTTGAATGCATATCTGTCAGAACTGGTTGGTGCATTCTTCGAAGAGTACCAGAGAAAGTCATCAATCAAGTTCAAAGTCTGTGCCCGCTCGCAACGCCATCCGCTATGCAACTGTCATATCTCTATCCTCTATCATGCAACGAGAGCTCTGCGGCTATCCAAAGCTCTTCCTCAAACCTTCGTAAATCGTGAATATGAGCGCGGAGCTGGGGGCGCTTCTTGCGACCGTAATACCGCAGCCTCGATACAGGCCTTTCAGACCATGTGCAGCGTATAGCTCTCGTCCAACGGCAGTGAATGTTGGCCGCACGTTGGTCAATTCCCCAGTCTGAATCTTGCTCTTGATTGTGTCCGCTGGAAAGAACATGAAGTTATAGGCCATGCCAGCTATGGCTCCAGACACCATAGACTGCCAGACGGCTATGCTGTCTGCCTTGGGATCTTTCAACTGCGACTTGAAATATAACGACAGTGTTTCGTAGCTGCCAAACCATGCAGCACCACCTCCTGTCTCTCTGAGAAAAGTGCCGAGTTGTCCACGCCAGAAACCTTTCAATCCTTCTCTTCTGTAGATTTCTGACATCACAGCCAAAGGACCAAGGGACTTCGTAGCGAGGCCAGCTCGTGGGCCGAGTCCTGGGTCAACAGTCGACTGAAGAGGAACCTGCATCCTGCACTTCACCAGCTCGATTGGGGTCAGCACGAGTGATGTTATGCCCCCGGATATGGCTCCTGCTGTCACTAGACCACCCAGTGGCAGCTTGTCTCCAGTATGGTGGGACAACACCGTCACCTTGAGCAAGTCTTGTGCTACGCGGTATGCCAAAAACAGGGACGCATTTTCAGCAGCTGCACCGACCAAGGGTGCGCTAATCCCACGGTAGAGGCTGCGAAGTCCGTCCTCGGCAATGCTTTGTTTGAAGCAATCGAGTGGTCCAGTATACCGTAGTGGCAAGTGGTCGGGTTGAGACTGTAGCCGAACCTTGACTGTGTCGAACGGATACTCGACGAATTTGCCGACAATGCCAGCAATTGATCCGTAGGTAATGTCTTTGATCGCCTCAATTCCTTGGTTTGCTGCTTGCACAGCGGCGGGCGTGGGCTCAGTCGCAGCGGCCATTGACTGATTCTCGAACGGGTTCGACGTTCTGTTTTCCATGAGGGATTTTCTGTTCACTCACTGTCCGCGCGCTGGCCTTCGCCTACAGCAGGCGTTGCAATGTGGTAGATGTGTGCTATCGTTCGAGCATGTTAGGCGACCTACAGAGGGGTGCTCGAGCAGAGAGAGGGAGAGAAACGTGTGCAAGGTCGGGCAGATCGTTCGATCAAGAATGTCCCACGCGGTGTGAGTCTTGTCAAGCGTAGGTGCGGCGGTGGAACAAATGCCGTGTAATCTAATCAGATTTTGCGGATCAGGGTATGGCCCCAAACCTTACGCGAGAGCAAGGATTGCATTTCCGGCGTTCGACTAAGAATTTTGGCTGTTCTCAGTGCCCACTCTCAGACTCTTCCGGATCACTGCATAGCTGTTGCGACTCGCGCGAGAGCATATCGAGCATGTCCGTCACGCAGGTCAGTGGCATGCGTGTCAACGGCAAGCAGTGGCACCAGCCACGTAACGCTTTTCGACCAGCTGCTGGTCAGACGAGCTACGCAAAACGAGTGGCCAGAGAATCGAAGGCGGCAGAGATCAAGAAGGTGGAGCAGGAGATGAAGACGGCAAAGGAGGAAGAGCGACAAGTATGTTGTTGCATCGAACTGCTTCAAGCGTTGTATCGCATAGCATGCTGACCGATTCGTAGCGCCACGTCCAAGCAATCAAAGACCGCCGCGCTGCGAAGGAAGAGAAGGAACGCTACCAGAAGATGGCCGAAAAGATGCACAAGAAGCGCGTCGAGCGACTGAAGCGCCGCGAGAAGCGCAATAAGCTACTGAAGTCATGAAAAGCCTTCCAGCAGTGATATGCGATGTCACAAAACCACCGAAACTAGAACGGCTTGAGAAAAGGTCTTCTCGGCTCGAACATGCACTCTACAGTGCATTCAACTCCTCAGCATAGTGTCCACCGCCGTGAGGGCACTTCCTCAGGCTGCGCAGCCTTGACTGGTCAGCGGCTTCGATACGAGGAGAGCTACTGCCGATACCAAAATAATCACCAATCCTGCGTGATGCTTGGCCAGCTCGTTGAGCAATGGCCAGATCATACGTGGTATCCTTTGGTCTCTCTCTGTGACCAGAGTACCTATCTGTTGTCAGGCTGGCAGCAGGCTCCATCGGTCCGCGCACATCTTGAGCCAAAGTCTGGCATCGTCATACGGTCAACAAAGAGGGGGGCTCTCGCATGAACTCGAGCAGGAGTTTGAGTAGTTTGCAGGAATGTAGCAATGGCATAATGGCATAGAATGAGCAGTAGATGCCATAGCGATCTCCAAATAACACCACATCTGGCAACGAGTCACTTGCTTGCTCTCTTCAACCTTGCAGCTTTGTCCCAAGTGCCTTGTAGAGTCCCTGCTGGAACAATTTATTTGACTTTCTCGCCTCTGAACCTGACACCCGTCGAGCATTGTCTTCTCACGCTTCTGCAACAAATTTGTGACCTTTCCGAACGATATCTTCAATGCGCATACGACAATGCCGGAAGCACTCCCACCGCTCACGGCTGATTTATTTACTGAGCGCGAGACCAGAATGCGTAGCGTAAGCGAGATTCGAATAGCGCCTTCACCCATACTTGCAAGATTCGAACCTCACGCTTGTAACACCATGGCGCAGCCTCGTCCCGAGCATGCGACAGACAATCAGCCCTTCAACGCCACTTTGCTTTCGGTGCAGGCGATGTGGCTGCCACAAGCAGAAGAACACGAGATGCAAAATATTCGAGGCCTCTCTGACCACACATCTTTCGGGAGGATATGCAACGAGCATGAAAGCGTTACCGAGCCGTTTTCCTGTGCAACGTCCTTGTCCGGCAAGTAAAGGTCTGGATCAGCTGCACAGAGGCGAGAAAGGCTACGTTGAGTCGATAGCCAGCAGAAGCTCTGCGCTTCTTCTTTGCTGGGGAATCACGCCTTGTTTGCCGCCATAGGGCGGAAACCAGACTTGCTTTCGGTACGCGGCAGCACTCTGGTTCGATCAATCGCACATGGTAAAGCGTTCTCGTTCTGGCTAGAGCTGCGTCGCAATGCACTTGGCGATTTTCCTGGATCTTGTCGCAGAAGTTCGGTCCCGGCCACGCACCTCTACCTTCTACATTGCTGATGAAGCAAACAAAGCAGAGTGGACTTGCCTTCGAGTCCACAAGGGCTACGCCAATGCCTACGAAAATTGTCCGACTGGTTCCTCACGTACGTGGTGAAGGGCGGCCATGATGAAGCTACGCTACGACGATACACGAGTCGCATTTAAGCTCGGCGTCTCCTCGACATCCGTCACTAGTCCTCTGTGTAACCTTCTTCTGGAAATAGAACGACATAAACTTCGAGGCCAGATCTCTGGTCGATTTTCCGCCCTGAATAACGTGTGGCTACTACTGCGATCATCCAGCATATCGTCTGCACGAAGAGGGAGTATTACAGTCGTCGGGTTCCAAGGCAACAACGATTCACTGACTTGCGACTGCGACTCATGGTCTGGGAAGATCGGCCGCCATGCAGACGAGCCACATTCGGCTTCTGTGCTGAGGAATAGTCTCGATGCACCATGAAGACTAGTGCACGGCTCACGAAGCAAGAGAGTTCAGAACCATCTCGCGGAGTGCACAGCGCGATCCTCGCTGTAGTCCATATTCATCTTAGTGGCGCCAACGGATGTGGTAAACGATCTAGTAGTAACGGTCAAACGGACCCGATCGAGGTGCAACTTTCTAGTTCAACCCTCTCAAGTAAGATATCCTACGACAGCTCTCTCTGCTCTTTGCGACGTCCTACCTTTTCTTTGTGCTTCACCTCAATAGTGTCTCAGGCCTACACTTTCCAATTCGTTGTGTTGTCAATTTGACAGTCGAGGCGGTTGAGGAGAAAGCAGAGCAAAATGGGTCTTGTAGCCTGGCTACAGTCGTTGCGCGGCAAAGCTAGGGAAAACACGACTCCTGTGTCGACTTCATATCAACGAAATAACGAGACAAGATCGAGCACTCAATGGAGCAGCAATACAGAACGACGAACCCCGACTCCCACACAAGCTCAGTATGATGCCGAAATGGAATCGAAGAAAGCTCGTCGAAGAAGTAGAGGCATAAGCTTATCTCGGCCAAAGTCTCTACATGGCAGTAAGAATCGGCGAAGCTGGTTTGGTGGAAAGCCTGATGAGAACGAAGATATTCCCATGGTGCCAAGGCTGGTTAGCATGGGCGACCAGCAGCATCAGCAAGATGCTGGGCGAAGAGAAGTAGGCGTTACTGCACTTCCAATGCCATCGGATAGCAGAAATCCACGGCCGATCATAAGTCGAGCCTACAGCCGCAAAGAGGACGAGTCAACAGATGGTGAGCGGGAGCTAAGGAGAAGGCCTTCGTGGTTCAATAACAGGACGACCGTTGAGGCGCTTCCACCCCTGCCACCTGCTGTTCCGATTAGTCTACCCACAGCAACCAAGCCATCCACATCAACACTTCCAGCAGACAAGCGGCGGAGTCGAGCTGCATCAATCAAATCAGTCAACAGCACGAGGTCAAGGAAGAAGCGTTCTTCCTTCTGGGCATCGTCCAATCCCGATGACGAATCAGATTCCGACGTTCCTCCTGTGCCAGCTCTTGTTCGTGGAGCCTCAACAGAATCGAGTTGTAACGAGTCCTCGGACGCCAGCGACGATCGTCGCAGGACTATACGCAAATCGACAACCGGCGAAGACATCAAGCAGCGACCACTCAGTACCGCATCGCGGAAGTATGTGCCCAAGTCTGCGGCAAAGGGATTTTTGAAGTCAACGAATGGTGTCTCGGATGAGGCTCGCAAGAGCTTCAGACAGTCTTTCCATCTAGAGGATCAAGCTGATATGGTTTGCTTGACTGATGAGCAGAGAGTGGAATGGGCCAAGCTGATGGAGCGAGAAAATAAGCTTGAGGATCCATTTGAGTCCACGGAAGATGATGGGAGCCAGAAGTTCTCCAATTCTCAGGCTTTGGCTGCGCTTGAGTTTGGTATACGGTAGCTGACCTACCATTGACACGAATTTCATTGTTTTCTTGCAGCGGGCATGGAGCGAGGAGCATCTGAATCAATAGAATCAAGCTCATCGATTGGGTCTCAGCATCGATCACCGATGTACAGTGTCTTTCGATGTATATGTCAATGTTAACGCATTTTCGAGTATATCTGCGAGCTCCTTCAACCGATGCTCTCTCTTGTCAGACCAATTTAGCCGAGCATGATCTTTACCCGGCTTTCGGTTATTCTTTAGCCAAGGGTATTGACGGTACATCGAATGCCGAGAGGTGGACCTCACAGGTATCCTTCTGACTGGGAGCAAGATGACTGAAGATTCAACACAAACCAGTCAGCCAGAGTCAAAAGTATGGGCCGAGACAACGATTTCGAAGGCAAAGTCATTGCTATCACCGGTGGAGCTTCTGGTACGCGGATCTCTTCCTCAGAACGAGGGCCTGGCTGATGTGATATCATCTTGCTTCCAGGAATCGGACTGTCCACTGCACAAATACTGCTTTCCAGAGGCGCCTGCGTTGCAATTGGCGATGTCGACGAAGCAGCAATTCAAAACGCGACTAAGACACTTCAGCCTGCCGATAGGATTCTGTTCACCAAACTCGATGTATCGAATCGCAGCAATGTGGACTCATGGATCAAAGCTGTGATTGCGAAGTTTGGTAAGCTATCGGGAGCTGCTAATTGCGCTGGTGTAATCGGAAAGCATCATGGCACGAGGAAGGTTGAGGAGTTAGAAGATGATCAGTGGGATCTGATCATGGCTGTTAATCTTACAGGTGGGCAGTTTTCAAAAGATCCTGAAGTCCTATGCTGATCTGGCATACAGGTATGATGTACTGTATGAGAGCACAGCTTCAAAATATGCCAGGACCAGGTAGTGTTGTCTGTGTCAGTTCTGTTCAAGGCACACTAGGGTTCGCGAAGCATGCTGCGTACGCCGCTAGCAAGCACGGAGTTCTGGGTCTTGTTCGAAGCGCAGCGAAGGAGGTGGGCGAGCGAAATGTCAGAGTCAACGCTGTGACGCCAGGATCGATTCAAACGCCGCTCATGGATAAGCGAAATGCTCTTGAAGGTGTGAATCCGGACGACCACACAGTCACCCCGATCGATAGAATGGCGCAGCCGAGTGAGGTGGGCAATCTGATTGCCTGGCTTCTGAGTAATGAGGCGACATTCGTGAGCGGCGCCACATATGCTGTGGATGGCGGCTGGGCTTGTTGACCATGTTGACCTTGATGGATACGTAGCACGGTCTTAGTAGTGGTCGATATCTGCGCATATTGAATGTTCTGGAGCACGTCTCGATCGATGAGCTTATCAACGACCAAGATCGAATGCATTTCCTCACGACTGCGGGTTTGCTAGCTTGATATGTCCCTCATCGTCGTAGACAAGTTGTCGTATCTTGGCTGACCGCAACTGATTTTTGCCAGATATCGAGGAGTCGTGGTAGCATAGATAGAGCTTGCCTCTAAATTCTACTATTGAGTGATGGGTTGTCCATCCTTCCACAGGCTCGAGGATCCTGCCTGCGTAGGTGAAAGGACCCATGGGAGAGTCTCCGATCGCGTAGGCAATGTAGTGTGTGTCGCCTGTCCCGATCAGTCATCGTTTCCTCGTGGTGTGTTTGAGAACATAGAACTTACCTGTGCTGTAGCTGAAATAATATCTTGAACCGCGCTTGTGCACCCAAGCTGCTTCGAAGAATCGTCGGTCGTGTTTCGATGCGTGAATTGGCTTCCCATCAACATCATTGATGATAAGATCGTGAACACCATCCTGGAAACCCTTCATGTCTTCAGTCAACTTTGCAACTCGCGGCATCAATGCAGGTTCATTGCCAGAGGCTTCCATCGTTTCGTATGCCTTTGCATCGAAGCTACCAGATCTCCAGCACTGCAATTGACCTCCCCATATTCCACCAAAATATAGATAGGCTTGATTGTCATCATCAACAAGCACAGCAGGATCAATGCTGTAACTCCCTTCGATTGGCTTGGACTCCGGCTTGAAAGGACCTTCAGGCTTGTCGCTGACAGCAACACCAATTCGAAAGACACCATCATAACCTCGAGCAGGAACTGAGTGAACCAGTCAGCACTATTGCAAAGAGAAAACAGCATTGGAACTCACAGTAGAAGTAGTATTTGCCATTCTTGAAACCACAATCCGGAGCCCACAGCTGCTTCTCTGCCCATTCTACATTATCGAGACCAAAAGCTTTGCCATGTACCGTGACCTTGCCGCCTATCTCATCCATTGATAAGACATGATAGTCGGCCATGTCATACTGGCTGCCATTGTCGTCGTCTGGAATGTCGGTTCGCCTGTCGTGGGAAGGATATATGTACAGTCGGTCGTTGAATACTCGTCCGCTGGGGTCTGAGCAAATTTTAGCTACGTTATCACAATTGGTATAATGTTTTGAAGCTTACCAGCGAAGAAGTCATCTCGGACCAATGCTTCCACATCTGCCATTTTGAATGATTAAGTTCGAAAGCAAAAGGAATTGCACTTCAACAGCAGACATTCAGCCATTATGTATATACTTGATCATGACATTAGCCCTGGCACTGTGACAGTCAGTGAGGTTGGTATTAGCCTAATGTGCATGGATGTCCTGGCGTCTTTCTTGGCGCTTGCAAGTAGAAGGGGCAATCTGAACATTGCTTTCAGTACAACGACTTGCTCGTTGCTACAGCCTGTATCGCGGAAGAAAGCAGCAAGATAGGATGGCATTGCCTGGTCATGTATTCACGACGCGGAAAAGACACCGAATCTGTCCTTCGCATCTTGTCAAGCTCTTTCCGCAGCAACTCACGCCCGGCTTTCCACCGCCTTCATTGTGCGAACGATGACCAAGGAGCAGCTTTTGTCGCCCTACTGCAGTTCTCGAGAGGAGCAAAATGCGATTCTTCGGGCTGTTGCAATGAGGTTGATGATCACAAGCGAGGATGAGTGTAGCTGGACAGATCATGGGCGATCATCTCCGCCGCAAGAGCAATCAGTTTTCGGTCGGCGGTGCCACACACTCAAACAATGGTGCTGCATCCATCGGTCACGTCCACAATCAATGCAATGGACGTAGGAGGTATCGTCGTCAATGAGCAGAATCTCGTCCCGAGGTTGGAGAGATTTTGTGCGACGTCCGGTTTGAGATTGACAGCTCGCGACAAGCATGCAAAGCCCGTGCGTTTGGAGAAGATGTCTCGACCACCACAATGTCAGTGTCAATACTCTAGACGATCGACGAGCACAGCCTCAACCCGTGACCACTCTTGCATTCGAGATGATCGCGGGACTCTTGCACGACCTCTTCCATGCCATGCCTTCAGCTAGACCTATGCTAATGCAATCGAGCCTAATTGGTCCAGCAGCAAAGAGTCTCTCCCCTGGGCAGGTCCAAGGCGAATTTCCCAGGTAGCCACCACGATATTGGGCTATACAGTTCACCCAAAAGTGATCATGGGGAAACGCAGTTCAATACCAAAACGGCTTCACTAGCAACTGTAAGTGGCATCTGCTTGCCACAAGCAGGTCAGCGCTTTGATGAAGTCCTAAGTGGCTTGGAGAACGTATATGGAAGATAGATGCCACCAGTCAAGAGTCACCTCGAAACGACTGCTACACCCAATGTGGTAATTGTACCTTCTAGGCCGACCACAGAAGTTTCGAATCTGTCTGCGAGCTTCCTCGCCAAGTGCAAACTCCTCATAAGCATTGCTTAAGCACGCTGCCGTTATGTACGGCATCCTGGCCTACACCATTAGTTCATACGATGGGCTGAAACATCTCTCCCCAACAGGTAATGGCATTCAAGTCTCTCATGTTCAGCAGGGGAAGACGCATATCATGAGTCTTGACGAGGCAAGCATACCGAAATGTCCTCGAGACCTATAAAGGTCTACTGCTGCAGACCTTGAGGTACTTGTCATCAATCTCCTAAGAACCGTCTCTCTTTTCTTGCTTTCGTTGTCCTTTACATCCGTTGATCGGATACACCCTCGCTCATTCAGCCTCGACAGAACACTCTTTAAACCTGCGAACTCATCATGATGAAGGGGGCAGCCCTGGCATTCGCGCTATGCGCAGCAGCAGCACCTATCGACAATGAAAAGCGACAGTTTGACTCCATCCCATCTCTCAGCTTGCCTGCTGGTGGCGGTTCCGCCCTTCCAACCGGTCTTGGTGGCCTCGACTCTGGGTCACTGGAAGGTCTCGGTGGGACATCAGGATCCAGCGGCTTGACTGGCTCCAGCGGGCTTACAGGGCTTACAGGATCCTCATCTGGCACTGATCTTGGTAGCAGCGGTCTCACTGGTTTGACAGGCTCCTCGGGCAGCCTTACGCCTACCACAACATCGTTCAAGAAGCGCCAGGATCTCAGTGGTCTCGGCTCTGGCACATCAGGCGGCATTGGCTCCTTGACCTCTGGTATCTCTGGCTCCTCAGGCTCATTCGGAGGCCTTGGCTCTGGCTCAATTCCTGGACTCAGCGGATCGACTGGTTCAAGCGGCCTAGGCTCCAGTGGCTTGACAGGAGGCTCGACTGGACTTACAGGTCTCACAGGCTCTTCTGGAAGTGACCTGACTGGCCTTACTGGTTCGTCGGGTAGTCTGACACCAACGACAACCTTTGGCAAGCGTCAATTCGGGTCTGGCACATCTGGCTTTAGTGGGCTGACCTCGAGTCTCTCTGGCTCGTCAGGTAGCTTTGGTGGCCTCTCTGGTTTGTCAGGCTCCACAGGAACATCTACTGGCACATCAGGCACTTCTTCTGGGTCCACGTCTGGGTCCAGCGGTACATCCAGTAAGTTGTTGTCGTTGAGATTGATCAGCGCAATTGAGACTAATTGAAGCGATCAGCGTCCTCATCGGCATCCGATGGAAGCTGTAAAGGTATGGTGGACTCGACGATGACTTCAAGTGAAGTTGGCTGATTCATGTCTACAGCCATCTCCCTTCTCTTCGCCCGAGGCACCGGTGAGACTGGGACCATGGGCACAGTCATCGGTCCTCCTCTCGCAACTGCCCTTGCAAATGCTGCTGGCGCCGACAAGGTTTACTCTGAGGGTGTCGATTATGCTGCCAGCTCCGCCGGAAACGCCAACATGGGCGCCGATGGTGGAGCAGCGATGGCCAAGCAAGCACAAGCCATCCTCTCTTCTTGCCCAGACACCAAGCTCGTGCTTTCAGGCTACTCGCAAGGTGCCATGGTCGTCCACAACGCGCTCTCCTCGCAGGGTCTGGATGGAAGTAAGGTTGCCGCAGTCGTTGCTTTTGGAGACCCTTTCAATGGCCAGGATTTCGAAGGTGTCGACGCGAGCAAGTGCAAGGAGTTTTGTGGAAGCAGTGACTTCTTGTGCTCGAGCGGTAAGTCTTGAGATTCATCGTGTTCGAGGCAGAGCTTTGAGCTGACGACATTGCAGGCGGCACGACAGGATCTGGCAGTCATATCAGCTACGGTCCAGATGCAGAGGCTGCTGCGAGCTTCATTGTTCAGGCTGTGGGCGCCTAGAGACCTGCCTTCATTCGTGTACATGATTATTCAGCTGTGCTGAGCACTTGCTGAGTGACGTTCAGGTTCTTCACTGTTGTAACTTAAATCTGGCTGTTGAGCATGATTAGTTGCCTCTTGGTTCTGTAGAAAATTCTCACGGTGGCGTCCGGCCTAGCTGGGCAATGCAACGATCTTGCCACTTTCTTGCGAAATATCAGTCTCGAGAGGACGACCTTCCTTGTAACGCTGACCAATGATCTCGAGTGGAAGCGAAGCTGATTGGGACTTCAGAATGTTGGAGTGGTAAATGCAGTGTTTACAGCAACACTTGCAACAACGCCAACTTTTAGGCAGGAGCAGGGTATCTTCGCATCAAATGACTAAGCCAGCCCGAAAGCAATACCAATCAATCCAAGCCGGAGAAGTTGAAGGCAGGACCACTACTCGAAGGCCCTTTTCCTCTCTTCCTTTTCTTGCGCCTCTTTCGATCCTTTTCCTCATCTTCACTGCTATCCTCAGCGTCGTCATCCTCATCACTATTCGCATCGCTGTCGTCGTCGGCCGGTCTTTTGGTTGTCGCGGCTTCTGCTTCCTCGTCGTCATCCAGCTCACCAGCAACAGCTTCTCTCCAAACCTTTAAGGTTTGCCCACCACCGCTGATCATACGACCTTGCACATCAAAGCTAAGAGCCACAACTCCTTCGATCTCATCGTGCTGCACCTCCCCTACCACTTTGTTCATGCCCAGTCTCACGACTCTCACTTTCCCATCTCCTAGACCAACTGCAATTTTCTTGCCAATTCCGCCAATTCCGTCAGGAATGTGTGTCATACAGTCCAGTGTCTCTTTCTCGCGACTCACGATGATTCTCTCGTCTTGGTCATCCCATTGCCCTTTCTCCCACAAGCTGATCACTCCATCGCCCTGTCCTGTAATAGCTTTTTCTCCCGTGGAGCCTGAGGACTTTTTGAACGGGAGGCCAGTGACGTAGAGACATGACAGGAGTAGTTCTTCTTGATCTTCAGACTTGGCGAGGACACCGCGGCGAAGGTCTGTGAGAGCAAGAGTGGTAGATCCAGTGGTGATCCACTGCTTGGAAAAACCTGAAGTTGAGGAAGCGGACGGCGGAATGGGAGCCAGAGAGGAGATGTAGTCTGTATGTGGATGATAGGTCTGGGAAGGCTTAGTGGAGAGGAAGGCAGTCTTGGGGTCCTGTACGGGAGGGCTTGGTGCTGGATCACGCAAGTCGTAGAGATGCAGGGCGCCTGAATCCGTGGAGAGTAGGAGTGTCTGCGGACTTAAAGCATGTACGACTGTTGGAGCGTCGACTTCGGCTCGCGAGTAGGAAGCATTGGCAATAGGTATGGAAACCTTGCCAGTGACTTTGCCTGTCTCGCTGTCGGCCGCCTTGACGATTCCATCTTTGCCAGCAGAGTAGAGCTGTTTGCCGTCGATGCTGTATGCCAAGCACCGACAGCTCCCCTTGTGTCTCTTCGTCGTCCACTTGGTATCAATCACGTTGCCTCCGTTGCTTCCTCTTCTCAGCAGCCCTGTCGGTGTTGGCTCGATTGGGATATCGTCCTCCTCGCCGGGAATACGAAGCGTTGCGACATGGCCGCTGGTCAGACCGACCGACACCAATGGCTCGCTTGGGTGGACGGCTTGTGCGAACAGGTCCGCTTGTAACGGCAGCGAGCACAAATTTTCGAACATCATATAGCCATGCGCCGTTGAGGCATTCCGGCGCAAAAGCGATCAAAGCCTCGCCAGCTAAATTTCGGAGCCAGCTACAGCTGCAGCCCTGAGGTCCGCCGGCGGAAAGGGTCTTCTTCAACTTTGATTGAATTTGACCAGGGACAGGGACAGCTTGATGAGCTTGATGCAGTGCCTCTTCCAGCAATTGAACTCACATGGGAGCTCACCTCACCTCCTCGCCGCGTCCTGTTCCTGCAGGCACATGACGTGCTACAGCTCTGAATAGTGGAGCTTGCATAACGCTACTTATTACATTGACACCTTTGGCGTGGCTGTAGGCTGATATTGTAGGTCTGTATTCTTTCCTCCTTTTTGCTCAAGCTGGCGACGAAGCGGCGATGGTTGTCAGGCGAGTAGCACCTCCTCCACCCAAGCAGAAACAGATTTCCTTCGGATGTAAGCATTGACAACAATCCTGCGAGCCAATGGCTTACAGCTTCCAGACTGTGATATTTCGAAAGGCGAACGTGTCTACCCGGTACCTACCATGAGCGAGAGTGATCTCCTTCCCGAGCAGTTGCCGCCACAGCAGACCCAACCTAGCTCACGTAGCAACGAACTCGACAATATGTACTGCAAAGTGACTTGCCACCCACCACTTGGGCAAGCCACGACAATCTCGCGAGATCAAAGTGGCGTGGACTTCAGTATCTTGCTGGAGACTAGCTCCGATGCAGTCGACTTGAGCCAGGCCCAGGTCTGCGTCTGGCACAACCATGGAGGCCACCACGATTGGACAGAGCTCCAACTCAAGCCTTCAACGGAGTTTGAGGAAGTTCTTCTTCTCAATCGACCTCTTGCAGACGGGACTAGACGAGAGTGGTTCACGGCTCACCTGTCTGGGTCTCCAAAGCATGGACAGTCAGTATCATTCACAGTCAAGTTCCTGCTGAAGAATGATCAGTCCTGGAGATGGGTCAAGGATCTCACCGGAGTTGAGGATGGCGAACTCACTTATCAGAGTGCTGACTATAGAAAGCACTCCACCTACGATCTCAATCACTGGTTCAGTGATGTCAGCAAAGATATCAAATGGCAAAGCGAGAGGCCTGATACAGACGACACCTATCTCTATTCACTGACTGCACCTGTCAGTCCTGCAAAGGATCAAGACTCAGGCTGGCAGCACCATCAGCTAGGAACGCCGACGCATGCTACGCGATGGTTCAGCCTGGTGCGACTGTGGTCGCCCTGGCTGGCCCCAAGACAGGGAAAAGGAAAGTTCGAAGTCGACAAAGATGCCGTCTTAATCTCATTCCTGCGTTCCGATGGCCTGCATGTGGTTGTGCTGGGCATTAGTGGGGTCCAGGATGTGGTGACAACGTTCTTCAACGACAAGAGCGGAAATGTGGTCATCAAAGGCCGCAATGATAAGACCGACGCCGGGACAAGCACTACTCTGGTGGCAGTAGCCAACAGCTTCGAAATTGCAAATGCAGCAGTATTCTATCATGCTCGCAAAGTCGTTTCTGCCAATGGGTACACCGAGAACGATGCGGAAGTGAAGGCCCTTCTGGGCCCTATCAAGCCAGACTGGGTAGAGGAGTGGTATGATGGGCTCACATATTGCACCTGGAATGGTCTTGGGCAGAACCTGACGGAGCAGAAGATATACGATGCCCTTGATGCGTTATCAAAGGAGAACATCAACGTCACAAATCTTATTATCGACGATAATTGGCAAAGTCTCTCGAAGGGCGAGACTCAATTTGTCCGTGGCTGGTCTGATTTCGAAGCCAACACCGAAGGTTTTCCCAAGGGAATGAAGCATACCACAACCGAGATTCGCAAACGTCATCCTAATATCAACCATATTGCAGTCTGGCACGCGATCCTAGGTTACTGGGGAGGTATTGACCCGGAAGGCTGGATCGCTCAAAACTACAAGACAATCCAAGTGGAAAAGGAGCCAGGCGTGGCAGGTGGTGTCTTCACTGTCGTGGCTCCCGAGGATGCGAACAGAATGTACAACGACTTCTATGCTTTTCTTTCCGACTCTGGTGTTGATTCCGTCAAGACCGACGCTCAATTCTTCCTTGACCTTCTAGTACATGCTCCGGATCGTAGAGAATTGATCACCACATACCAAGATGCATGGACAATCGCTCACCTACGACACCTCAGCTCAAGAGCAATCTCTTGCATGAGCCAGACACCGCAAATCCTGTTCCATTCGCAACTGCCTCAGAACAAGCCCAAATTGCTGGTCCGCAATTCTGACGATTTCTTTCCTGAGGTTGCCGCAAGTCACCCTTGGCACATCTTCTGCAATGCTCATAACTCGCTGCTTACGCAACATCTGAATGTCCTGCCGGATTGGGACATGTTCCAGACAAGTCACGAATGGGCTGGTTTCCATGCAGCTGCAAGAGCTGTCAGCGGAGGCCCGATTTACTTCACTGATACTCCAGGAAAGCACGACATCACCCTCATCAAACAAATGACAGCACAGACTGCCAGAGACAAGACGGTAATTCTGAGGCCGAGTATCGTTGGAAAAGCCATGAACCCTTACAACGAATATTCTGCACTCACTCTTCTCAAGATTGGAACATATGTAGGCATGTCCCGTACCGGCGCCGGTATTCTTGGTATCTTCAATGTCAGCAAACAGCACTTGTCCGAATGCACAGCTCTCGACGAATTTCCTGGCACCGAGGAGGGAGAATACGTGATCGGATCTTTCACTAGTGGACAAATTTCGAAATCCGCTGCCAAACGAGGTCAAAAGCATGCCCTCGTTGGTATTGAGGTAGAGCCTCAAGGTTGGGACATCTTGACTGCATACAATGTTCAAAGCTTTGAGCTCAAATCTTCTCCAAAGAAGCTTGTCGGGGTCGCCATGCTTGGTCTTGTCGACAAGATGACTGGTTCGGCTGCTGTCACGGGGTATGACATCTATGTCGAGGACAATGGAAGATTGAGGATTTGGGTCAGTCTGAAAGCGCTTGGCAATCTGGGTATTTGGATCTCGGAGCTGGAAAGCAAGAGTATTGAAGATGATTTCATCGTTCTGATCTTTGGAAAACCGATCAGCGTGAACTGTGTGAAAAAAGGTGAAAAAGATGCGAGGGTTTTGGAGATCGATATCGAGAAAGCCTGGCGTGAGAGTGAAGAGAAGGCTGGGTGGAGTAATGAAGTGACTCTGGAGGTGTTTATGCATTGAGGAATAGTGATACTTGCAAGGTGTGAAGTAATGGGTGGTAGCATGATTATAATGCTATAGATGAAAGCTATCATTTCTGACCTCTTGCTTACCATGATCATAACACTACGGCCGAGGAATCTATGCCAAGGATCACTCATCGGCATGAGTAACAAGGATGCTGGAGCACAAGGCCGAGGCTCTAGCCATAGGGCTAGAGGGCATCTATACAAGATGCTGGTCGTAAATCTGCTGTGACGCTGATGAACATGGACTTCTTGATCCGCGGAAAGGCTGTGTTTCCTTGGCTTAGATTGTGCTGTCGCGACGTTCAGCAATACTACTGCCGCGAGAGAATATATACTGAACAGTGAGCCGGCGCAAAAGGCTGTGAAAAGCTGCAAAGAAGTGTAACTAATCTTCTCACCACGAAAATGGACCTTTCTACAAAGCAAGAGGCACTACACCTCGCTCCTTTCTTGGCCAAGGAGCTCTCAGCTTCGCAGGACTTGGTTCTGGCCACACTGCGTTCCCTTCCAGCTTTCCTCGGGCTATGCTTCGGTGCATCGGTGTACGGCTCGCCTTCACCGATCTCAACTATCCCTATTCCTATTCCTTGCTGCTGAGAGCACAACGATATCCACCTGCAAAGCACGGCCGATGAGATCCAACGACCACCACTTAAAGCCAGACAAGGCTGAGTACACGACTCGTTGGGCGACATAGCGGCCCGGATCTGCAGAATACCATTCAATCGAAAGGCATTTTAATGTCCGAGAATTGGCGCCAGCGAGAGCAAGAACCAGAGGGACTGTGAGGTGGGCGTGATGTGATTGGTCAACCCCTGCTCGTATGGGCGTTTGTGTCTGTGTGAGTGTGGCGCATGCAGATTCGTACGGCTCTGAGCCAGACGCGTTCACCAGTCTTGCCCGGTCATCAACACCGCCAAATGGAGTACAGAGGCGCAGTCGACGAAGCTCAGAACAGCGTGACGAAGTGCACGACATGACTGTGCTGTGCAGCCACTTTTGCGACCAGCGCCGTTTCCCAGGAGAAGAGTTGGGAGACGACACGGTCAGAGGACACAGACATCATAACTCCATGCATACCACCATGTAGCTCGTCGTGAGCATGGGCGCTTGCAAGCTTTGTCTTCGCCATCGTTCCTGCTGGCTTTGAGAGATGCAGTGGAACCTGTGCCGGAATTGCATCTCAGGCTTCATCGACGCAGCCATGCCTGGCCGGGCTCTCCTAAAGCCCATATGTCGCAAGCCAGTGGTCGGGTAGTCCTAGAGACGCTGTCGGGGTGAGCCTCTGAGCTTCTGTAGGCGAGGACTTGTTCTGAAAAACATTGTTTGAGTTACCATGCATGGTCACCCCGATATTACTCGAATCTTCGCAATCTTCATGACCCGGACGAAAAGCGGGTCAAACTCGTGTTCTGTGAGTAGCCCCGTTTGTTGCTAGCAGATGTGACCTTTTCTTCATACAACGACAGCAACCAACACCAGTAGTAGCCGGGATGGTTGTTGACAGTGCGAGGAAAGAGATTGGAGGAGAAATGTCCATGCGAAACTCAAAAGAAAATGCAACGAACCCCGTGCCTGTGCGGAGAGAACTTCACGGATGCAGCATCAGGACTGCCGATCGGGCCTGCCAGAACGAAACGTACTCGACTCGTCTCAGAGAATTGGAGAGAACAAAAAGCGGCCGCATGCGGCTCTGTCACTCATTCAACTCAATCTCGGAGACCACGCGAGAAGTAAGATGTGGTCTTCAAGATGGCATTGGTTGAACGTGTGGTTCATGACACTATCCTGGACAGCTGCAGGAACGACCATATCTTCACGCAATTTTCACGGCATTCTCAATGGAGATTCTGGTGTCCTTCAGTCACTCAAACCAACGTCAGAAGACTCCTTTGACTTCTCGCCATCCGATTATTTTCCCTTGCGCAACGGCGTTGGCAATTACCACACTGGTGACTTGACAGCACGCTGGCGAATCGAAGGAGAGGCACAATGGCAGGAAATCGACACCGCGAAGAAGAGAGACATTAAGCCAGTCTCGACAGGTGACGGGGACGGGCTCCTTCACACGACTTTCGACAATGTATTCCCGGATGCAGCGAAGCATTTCAGCCTCAGCCGAGATTGGTCCATCATGGACGATGACCTTATTCTGAAAGCGACCATACAGGCAAAGGACTCTTCTACGATTGAATTTGGTGCTTTTGGATTTCCGATCGAGTTCAACAATATCTTCACGAATAGAACTGCGGACAACACAACAGCCGAGTGCGTATTGCTGGATCCATATATTGGGCTTGACGCAGGTTACGTTCAGGTGACTCGACTCACAGGGACTGGACCTAACCTTATCGTGACTCCTTATAGCAAAGACTCCAGGTTTGAAGCATGGCGCTTCTTGGACGAAGACGAGAATCAGCCTACCGGCTATCAGACTCAAACATTCGAGGGCATCTATTCGTGGCAAACACTCACTGAGGCCTACAAAGAGCGAGAATGGAATGCTTCAGAGCCATGGAATGAGCCAACGTCTGTCATACTTGCCCCAGGAAAATCAATATCTTTTGCGCTTCGATTCGGCTTGTCAAAGACCACGCACGGTATCGAGGAAGCTGTTGCATCTAAGGACATTCCGGTTGCAATAGGCCTGCCAGGTTACATTCTCCCAACGGATATGGATGGACAACTGTTCCTCAATTCGAAAGCGGCCGTCAGTTCAATCGAGGTGTCTCCTTCTGGCGCTCTAACGCTTTCGGAGCAACCTCCAAAGAAGACATGGAAGGCATACAAAGTAAACAGCAGTGATGGCGCCTTTGGCCGTGTACGTGTGACCATCAAATACGATGACGAAAGAGTGCAAACAGTGCATTACTTTGTGACGGACACGCAAGAGAATTCCGGCGAAAAGCTTGCCAGGTTTTTGTTCGACGAGCAGTGGTTTGATGATACCTCTGATCCCTTTCATCGCGCTCCGTCCGTAATCAGCTACGACTATGATGCCGGCAAGCAAGTGCTACAAGACGAAAGAGCCTGGATTGCGGGAGTGTCCGATGAAGGCGGCGCGGGTTCATTCGAAGCAGCTGCTATGAAAGTTGCCGTCCGACCGACCGATGATCAAGTTCACAAGTTGGAAACAATGGTCAACACCACTGTCTGGGGTTGGCTTCAGGATAAAACTTCCGACAACAGCACCAATCCTCCCACATATGAATATGGCGTCAAGCGGAGCTTGTTCTACTACGAGCCAGAAGTACTGCCTGACTTCAAGTACGATCCCTCACTCA
Organism: Pseudocercospora cruenta; assembly: GCA_013365205.1. Lineage (NCBI taxonomy): Eukaryota > Fungi > Ascomycota > Dothideomycetes > Mycosphaerellales > Mycosphaerellaceae > Pseudocercospora > Pseudocercospora cruenta. The sequence continues at coordinate 319,614 of JAASFE010006157.1, forward strand.
ACTGGGAGACATGGTCTGCATGGAATATCTCTGAGGCATATGCTGTCTGGCGAGCCTACGATTACGTTCATGTTAGTGTGATTTATTGGGCGCTCTATAATGCGGAACAGGTTGCGCCTGGGATACTGACCGTCAACAATGCTACATGGTATCTTACTCAAGCATATCATACTATAATAGCTGCTCAAGCCGACATCGTGCAATATAAGGAGACTGGACTAATGGGAGAAACGATTTGGCTCCTCATTCTCGAAGCCCTCAGGGCAGAGGAACTTACTTCCGAAGCAGACAAGTTGGAAGCGGCGATGAAGAAGCGACACGACTTGTGGGCCACACAATCGGAGCCTTTTGGGTCAGAAATGGCTTGGGATTCCACGGGACAGGAAGGTGAGCATTTCTTTGCGCATAAGATACAACTACGGCCAATATTGTGTGCGACTGAGGCAGTTGTGTCAAAGATAGCAGCATTGTCCCAACGCTTTGCTTCGGAGTGAGCGTCGTCAAAAAACATCGCTAACCATTGTACCATTTTAGGTGTCTATCTGTGGAGTAAGTACTTCAACGACAGCAAGACCGTGGAGAAGACTCTCAACTCGATCCGTGGCTACATGCCCACAGTGGCACACTGGGGCTGGAATGGCAATGCTCGACGTTATTGGGACTTCTTGTACGCTGGCAAGCTAGAGAGAATAGAGAGGATGATCCATCACTATGGAAGGTGAGCTCGTTCATGAAAGTGCTCGCGAAACAGATTGCTGATACAATGCAGTGGTATGAACTCTCTAGCATTGCTGGACTCGTACAAGTACAACAAGGATCCTGCTGGACAAGCGGCCTTTCACGACCTTCGTGTTGGCTACGGTGGCCACATGGGTCCATTATCAAACATCAACAAAGAAGGATTCGGGGCCATGGCTTTTCACTCCTTCCCTGAGACGCTGAAGTGGGATGCATACAGCGGCGACTATGGACCAAACTTCCTTGGACACATCATTGGTGCTTGTACGATACTTGTGCAGCATCCCGACTTTGGGTGGGTCGCTTTTGGCGGCAATATCAGACAGAACGGCTATGGAGATGCCATCATGGTAGAGCCAAAAGACAGCGTCAAGAGGAGGCTGTATATTGCTGCTATGGGTGTGAAGCTGGAGATCGAAGCCGGCACGATTGAGAGCTTCACGTACAGTCCTTCTGAGAAATCTTTGAAGGTCAAGGTCGTACAGAAGGATGAAAAGGGTGCAAAGACGACGACTTTGAAGTTTGAAGACACGCTTGGTATGGGTATTGGGCTGAATACTGAAGGCCTGAAACACACTCGTGAGCTAAGGTCAAGGACATCAGATTTGACAAAGCGTGGAAACGCCTTCGAAGTGGCATTACCAGCCGATGTAGAGCTCTCAGCATAGATACAGATGATACAGATCACTCGAGACATATACGGAGCTTTTGATGTTTTCTCCGCAGTCATCGCATGCGTGCGTATGCCGCATCGTAGGTGTATTATTGCAAAGTGAAATGGATCATTGTGGAACGCCGGAAAGGGCAACTCAGGTCGTCCAAATAGTGCACGGCAGATTGCAGCCAAGTAACTGCCGTGACCTTGCAACACGTTCTACTCGAATAGTTACCTCGCTGTATAATGCGATGGTATCCCATCTTCCCCGCAAGACAGCCTAAATGGAGCTTCTGGATAACATCTGCCGGCCAGGGTAGAGCTTGGAGGATCGACAATCTTGCATGAGAACCACATGGCCAAGTTATACCACTCACGCGTGCAAAAATGTCTCTTCCCACACTTGGCCTTCTTGCCAGATCACCGCGACCATGGCTGAAAAGGATGAAACGACTCACTTCGAACAAGTCGCGCAGGCTACGAACGAGAAGTCGGATCATGCTGCCGTACAGCAGGACTTCAATGACCCCGAAGATGACCAGCATAGCCGCCTTACCTGGAAATCATGGGTCGTCGTCTTCGTCTCCTGCTTTGCGATCATGGCGCAAGTATTCGTCGTCGTCGCAGCAGGTTCAGTAATCGCGTTCATTGTCCGGGACCTGGGCTCAGCTTCGATATCCGGCTGGATTATCCAAGGACCTCTTCTCATGCAGAGTGTGCTATCGCCATTTGTTGGTCGACTAAGCGATGTCTTGGACCGGAAGAGTCTTGCGGCTGGACCACCACTGATAGCTTTCGCGGGAGCTGTAATTTCGGCCAAAGCCAGTTCAATGGGTATGCTCATTGGAGGTGGAATACTCATCGGTACCACACTGTCGACTATCTCAATCGTTCAGGCCATTCCTTCAGAAGTCCTTCCACTCAAGTATCGCGCGTTGGCGAATGGATTCGCCTTTCTAGGTATGCCAAAGGACATTAACGTAGAGGATGAATACTGACATCCTGTGTGTGATCCAGGTGGCGCAGTTGGTGGTCTAGTGGGAGGACTTGGAGCTGGTGGTGTCACAAATTCCAACCCAGGTGGATGGAGAGGGATATTTTGGATTCAGGCCGCTTTCCATCTCGCAACTTCAGCAGGGTTTTTCATGTTCTACTGGCCCAAACAGAAATCTAATTACCCTCGAATGTCGTGGAAACAGTATGCCTGGGCTGTAGATCCCATTGGGAGCGTGCTCTTCATCTCGTCGGCGACGTTGATGCTGCTAGCTCTGGATTGGGCAGGAGGAGCGTATGGCTGGAGTACTTCGCACGTCGCTGCGCCCTTAGGCGTCGGGCTGGGTTTGCTGGTCTTCTTCTGTCTATATGAGTGGAAAGGTCGATCGGACGGTATGGTGGCACACGTTTTCTTCCAGGGATCACCGAATTTTGCGCTGAGCTGCTTCGCTTTTGGTAAGTCTAATCAGTAACCTCTGCACATGTTGCCTCCGCTGACATGATTTCCACGCAAACCACGCAAAGCCGTCGAAGGGTGGATTTTCTACTCCGCCGTAAATTCTGTGACGCCGCAAATCGTTCTTCATTTGGGCTTCGAGACGAACGCTTGGAAAATTTCAATAAGGTCGGTACGTCGTAGGTGCAATGCATGACTCCGCCGAGTGACAGCAGCGCGAGTTGCCATCTTGGACACAGAGACCATTCTCAGCCCTTGCTTTTGCAGCCGACAAGGCTGCTGTGGGGACACAACGCTGACTCTGTATGCTTTGCTTTTAGGCAACTTGCATACTCGATTCCCAGCCTGGTAGCCAGCATACCTATAACCCTCTACGCCACCCGATACAAGGATCTTAAATGGCCGTTGGTGGTCACGTTCACTATCTTCTTGATAGTAGTTATCCTGTACGGCTGCATTGTTAGTGTTATCCCAGTCATTTCACTGCGCACGCAACACATCTCGCTGACGTTAATGACCAGACACCAGAATGGAATCATGCGCAAATCGGTATCAATGTTATTTCAGGTATCGGCCAGTCCGGGCCACTGACATTACTTGTCGCCCTGGTCCAATTCACGGCACCGCATGCATACTTGTCCACTGCCACTGGCCTTGCGTTTTCAGCTCGCGCCATCGGCGGCGCTTTCGGCTCGGCCGTGTTGGACGCCATAATCAATGGCAAACTTAGCAGCACATGGGCGAAGAAGGTGTCAGCCGCAGCGATCGAAGCGGGACTGCCTTCATCCTCGACCGGTGCCCTGCTTGCAGCAATGACTGCCGGCGAGAGTACTGCTGGCATCGCTGGTGTTACTCCCGAAATCCTGGACGCTGCAGCACATGCGAGCCAATGGGCACACACACGAACATATCGCCTTGCATGGTGGTCTATTTTCCCATTCGTGGTCATAGCCTTGGTCTCAGTCTTGTGTCTGAAAGGCGTCAAGGAGTTGATGACGGAAAAGGTAGAGGCAACGGTGGAGAGCATCGAAAAGTCGACAAAGGCCGATGAGGTATAAAGTCTGGCGCAGACAATCGAAGTCGAAATCTTCTGCTGTCGCCCTTCTGCTTGTTGTTACGATCAGTCTTGATCTTGAGGCATTGTAATCTACATACCTCAGCTACTGTATCATTGCTCATGATTGGAGCTCGCCGATGCCCCCGATAGTCATGGTCTTGATAGTGGTGTACTCGTCGATGCCATACTTGCTACCTTCGCGTCCAAATCCAGAGTGTTTCACGCCTCCAAAGGGAGCAGCTGGATCGCTGATGAGGCCTGTGTTGATTCCGACCATGCCGAATTGAAGGGCCTCGGCAACTCGATAGCATCTCTGAATGTCTTTGGAAAAGAAGTAACTTGCCAATCCCACATCGGCAGAGTTGGCCAATTCAACAACCTGCGTTAGATCTGGTTAGAAGCTGTCTCCTGCAGCATACGAGCAGCCATTATTTGATGTGACTTACCTCTTTCTCTGTCTTGAAGGGGAAGAGCGCAGCAACAGGACCAAAGGTTTCTTCACATGAGATCTTCATCTCTTTCGTCATGTCGCGAAGTACCGTAGGCGCATAGAAGTTGTCGCCGAGATCTGGAAGTCTTTGGCCTCCCGCCAGGACAGTAGCGCCATGTGAAACTGCGTCCGAGATATGATCTTCGACTTTGCCAACAGCTCGATCATGGATGAGCGGACCGTGAGTGACACCGTCGTCAAAACCATGCCCAACCTTGAAAGCTTTCACCTTTTCAGTAAAGGCTTTTGCAAACTCCTCATATATGCCGCTTTGCACGTATATGCGGTTCGCGCAGACACAAGTCTGACCGCTGCTGCGGAACTTGCTAGCTATGGCGCCACTCACGGCGCTCTCGAGATCGGCATCATCGAAGACTATGAACGGTGCATTGCCACCGAGCTCCCAAGAGGTTTTCTTGCTGCAGAAAGTGCAAAGTCAGTAAATGTTCAGGGATGCCTGATGAACGTCTGACTTACAGAGTATCGGCGGACTGCTTTAGCAGGAGTTTACCCACGCCAGTCGAGCCAGTAAAGGAAACCTTGCGCACATCATTAGAAGAAGTTATCGCTTCGCCGACCTCTGGTGTGTTATCAAGAGATGTGACAATATTCACGACACCAGGAGGAACGCCGGCACGCTCTCCCAATTCCATGATTGCTGCAGCGGTAAAAGGTGTTTCTCCAGGACTCTTTGCGACAACTGTACAACCGGCAGCTAAGGCTGGTCCTATCTTTCTCGTGATCATGGCCGCGGGGAAGTTCCAGCTTGATTGCGAATTAGCTTTAGGAAAACATATGCAAAGAGTAGACTGCTTACGGAGTGATCAAACCACATACGCCCACTGGTTCTCTGGTTGTAAAGACTCTGTTGCCAGCCACACTGGCAGGTATGGTATCGCCATAAAGCCTGGGCGCCTCTTCGCTAAACCATAGATAAAAATTTGAGGCATAAGTGACTTCGCCTTTCGCATCCGCAAAAGGCTTCCCATTCTCCCATGTAATCAGCTTTGCCAGATCATCAGCATTCTCAGTCATGAGATCATACCACTTTCGCAAGATGATAGCTCTCTGACGAGCAGTGGTCTTTCTAAAAGACTTGAGAGCTTCCGAAGCTGCTTCTATGGCTTCGTTGGTATCATGCTTGTCCATTTCTGGCATGCTCCCAATCTTCTGATGCGTAGCTGGATCGTACACGTCGAATGTCTTTCCGCTTTTAGCCTGCACCCATTTGCCATTGTTGTATGATTCCTGCTTGAACAAGCTCTTGTCCTTCAACTCGGGAACCACATGCTGTCTTCTGGCGGCAGAGCTGGATAGCAATCTCAGATGGTTGGTGTGCCTGATTTGCGTACGAACGACCGGCTTGGCGGACAGTGTGCTGAGTATGGCCTTCATGGTAGGCGATGACGATGGCTATTCTCGTCACTGACCTGACGCACAAGCTTCACTGCATGGACGAAGCTCGACTTGACTTTGCGTTCAATTGTGGAGCATTAGTCTCAGTGCACAGACCACTCGCTTAGCTGGCCAATGGTTCGTTCCTCACGCTGCCCCAGTATACGGTAGTCTAAGGGTCCTAACGCGTAAAAACCTCTATATTATAGAGCTTCCTTATATAAATAGTATAGTAATATTATAAAGCTCCTATACGCGTTAGATATATATATAGTATTATATAAACTAATAACTAAGAAAAACGAGCCTAGTAATTACTAAAGTTAATACGCTAAATAAGCTAGTAATATTAAAATAATCTATATACCCTATATATAAAAGCTTTAGGTATTTAAATATATTCGCGTTTTTATATAGTAGAATATTACTAATATCTCCTCCTTAAATTCTAGTTATATACTAATAAATATAAGGTCTTTAAATATATAGTAGTCTATACTTAAGTTCCTAAGCTTTAAATCTAATTATACTACGTTGCCCTACTAAAGATCGAGCTCGCTAGTCGAATAGTTAGGCGTAGTCGACGACGAATTCCTTA
>JAASFE010006157.1:348749-367010 GCA_013365205.1 Pseudocercospora cruenta
TTAGACTAATTTTTATATCTAAATTTATATATTCTAAAATATAGCTCTATAATATTACCTATACGGTCTATAACGACCCTTAGACTACTATGGGTAGCAGCTCCGGAACGGGTTTAGCGCTGCCTTAGCAGTCTATGCTCTGAGACTAGTGGAGCATGGGCCAAGCTTTGCCGAGGACCGAACCGTACCTTCGACGACATCTCCTCTTGATCTGAAACAATGTGCCGGCTCACCCATGGTTACTAGAAGCGCGTCACCAACGTCTTCAGGAGGTCGCCATCGTGAATATGCACATCTGATCTGGTCACGAAGTCTCTGACGTTCTCTAGATCATCTCTGCTGATGCTCTGCACATGCAGGCTTCCAGTTGCGGTTTTCTCGTTCTGGGCCTAATCTGAGACAGGTCCTTGGACCACAGAAAAATAGCCACTGGTGACAGAGATGCAAGCCATCAAACAAATGTGCAACATTCGTGGAGCTGTGGCTCTGACACGGCTGAGAATAAGCTCAGGATGAGATCCAAGATGTTCTATCTTCTCTGCCGTCCGGCAATCAGCTAACTACCAAACACCCCTTCAACGCCTTATAGTACCGCCCGATCCAGCTGCCAAACAAAAATCTGGAAGTCTTCGCCTTTGAAGGTGCATCTCAAACCTCCCTCAGCGCGTTGCTGCTTGTGTGGTCGGAGCACGTTGCCCAGCAATTTATGTGGACCGAAATCTATTGACGAGGAGGGCCAGGTACATCAAGCAGTCATCTAGTATGCTTGCTGTGCAATCAGCACCGTTTCCAGATCCAGAGCAGCTTTTGAAGCGTCGCGCCCGCACCGTCGTCGCTCTGGGACGAAACGAAGGGCGAATCCTCCTACCATGCCAGATCTGGACCAACTACGAAATTATGGATTGCAGGTTGGCGACAGAGCGCGCTCCCGCGACACGGACTGTAGCATTTGCCAGGTATGTCTCTTCGTGCAGATGAAATATGGATGTTATAGCTGTGTGCTGATCCCTCACCAGGAACGTGTGAAGGATCCTGTCGTAACAGAGTGTCGACATATTTATTGCTTCGAATGCATTCAGCAATGGCTACGTCGCACCATACAGTGCCCGGATTGCAGACGTGGTTTGCATAAAGAACGTGTCAGGCCTCGGACCTCAGCAGCGACAATGACGCCCCCTCCCACTGGACCGGCACGATACTCGAGTATGCATTGGGTTGCAGATGCGGTCCAAGACAGCTTTGCTGTACAAACACCAAGCATACACTCTCTAGCCACATCTCAGAGCACACCTTCATTACGCTCAGATGCCACTCGGCAAAATCGTATGTCGCAGGCTTCGTCACAGCCGTCAATCGCAGAGAGCGAGGCGGCTTCATCTATCCAAGAACCGACTTCGGCATCTTCAGCGGCGTCATGGTGCCTACAAAGACGCATGCCTCTCCGAAACAGAGCTGCACATCCGACGGGTCTTTACGGCACATCGAATCCCTCTTCCGAGTCATTGTGCTCTGCCCAGGCACGGCGAAAACTTCTCTACAACACTCCGAAGCATCTGCCTCCACTATACATCCCGCAGCAGGCCTCGGCACAGCCAATTCTGTATCCTCTATCACGCAGTCAGAGCCACAACGACCTTGCAGCAGGTTACACAAAAGGCTGCGACAGTCCACTGTCCGCTCGCAGACGACTCATCACTGTCGACGCCGAAGAGATGCTATCGAAGATGTGGCAAACCAGCTCCATGATGGCGGACAGCATGCAAATCACCATACGTTGTCGGGCCATGGCGAAGTGCGCCTGGCGTGAGTGGCGCGAATTCCTCGAGGCAAACGATGGAAGAGATCTGTATGCGGACGATCTTCTCAAAGCACTGTCTCGGACCTTTGAGCGAATGGTCTGTGAATATGGTTGGGCTGATGACTGGCGTCTACTGCCAGAGCCTTTCATACACATGATGAAGAAGACCGCGAAAGCAGCGGTTGGCGAATACAAATAAGGACGCAGGCCGATGTACGATCATGATGCCAGTCTGAGCTGATCTTTGATGCGTTGAGCTTTATATCGATACCCCCAAGCAACGACTTACACGATATGTATGATATACCTATAGTAATCATGTACCTAGGATAGTACAATCTCTTGCAAACAAGAAACGTAGCAATCTCTCGGCTGGTGGCCGACATTTTGACTTGGTATTGACATGCGAAGTAACTCGCGGCAACAAATTTTGCTGCTTGCCAACGCTTCTATGTCTATGTTCGCCATGACACTCTTCTGGCTGGTCATCACACCTTGCCCGTAAACTTATTTCTTGGCGACCCTCTCACGCCCACATCGATCATGAAGAGGGCACCTTGGTACTTCTTGCTCCAGGGATATTTCTCTGGCTCCTCCTCCGCCGCTGTGGTGATGAACAGCTTGGTACCGCACAGTTCCGGGCAGGTTACACATCGTGTCGGCACCTCGACTTCGGCGACGACTTCACCTTGAGGGCTTACTCTGACTACTTTGCTGGTTCCGAAGCACGCAACCCAGAAGTAACCCTCCTCATCCTGGCAATGACCATCGGGCACGCCACCCTCATATGGGCACGTGAAGAATACTTTACCTTCAGATGATAGTTCTCCGGTTTCTGGATCGTATAAGTAAGCCATAATCTTACCAGAAGGAGAATCAGTAAGGTACATGGTCTTGTTGTCCAGAGTCCAGGACGTTCCGTTTGGAATCGTGACACCTGCTCAGGTCAGCACTTGCCAGGCCATGATAACGCGAGCAAGGGCGTATTGCTGCGGAACTCTGACCTTTCTTGACTCGATGGATGCTCAGATCTGGATCAAGTCGGAAAAGAATGCCTAGTGTGGTCACCTCATTAGTGCCAGGGCACGGAGAATAAATGCACGACATCCCACGCACCTTCATCTGTAAAGTTCCCATTACCCACGACCGCCGGATCGTTCATGGCACCCACGTAGAAGCGCCCTTTGCTGTCAACAGCACCATCGTTCGACCGCATGCGCTCTGCCAGATTCTTGCCTTTTCCTGGTTTTCCTCCGTTGTCGTCTTGTCGCTCGGCATCGGTCCACATCTCCTTGATGATCCGGTGCTCACCGGTCTCCTACCTGTATTTTAATCATCGTGCCCTATTGCTGGTAGCTGTCGTGCTTACTTTGTTGAATACCCCATAGCCGGTCTTGCCTCCAAAGATGAACTCTGTCTCATTGCCTTCAATGTCGGCTGTAGTACCAATCGAGTACTTGAGATCCCATTGTTTGTGGGACGATGGACCTTCGGAGAGTTTTACGGTATGCAGCTTCTCCTTGACAATGTCTACGAAGCGTAATGTGTCTCTGTCCTTCTCCCAGAAGGGTGCCTAGGACTCTCGATCAGTAGAGTTTGATGAAGCTAGGATCTGCTCTTCACACCTCTCCAAGTCCACAACCTAAATCTAGATAAGGCTCGCTGATGGTGTACCGCTTGACTTCTGGCATCTTGAAGCGCGTTGGTTATTTCCGAGGGCCAAAGCACTGTACCTTTCGCTCTCTGGTTAGTTCTTGGAAGGTGGCCGCAGCCGTTCCTCGGGCAAGCAAGCAAGTGTGAAGATGTCGGGTGGAGCGGCCAAGCTCCCACACAACGACATCATCGCTGCTATCCACCTTCCGAGGCGCTATACATCACCTTCTTCACGGCTTTCTGCAATTCTCCTCGATACTTTGGCGACATGGGTATGTGGCTGGCAGCGAGTGCGACCGCTCAGATGCACGGAGAGTGTTCGCAGATTGCGCCGCATCTGGGCTACCATCTTTCTGAATCCTTGTCTTGCGACACTTTGGGGTCCGCCGGTACCCTCCCACTCTTCACACTGTCCGTACTACGCTATCGGCCCTCCATCATGGAGAGCCAGGTCATACGCATGGCGCCCTGTCAGAAACAGAAACCGCACATCACTAGTCCGCCAAAGATTGCATGTGTGTTTGATTGTTTGGTACACCAATAACGTCTTCTTGATGTGCATGCTGCTACACCAAGACATGCATGCAGCTGTACTACTTCACTGATGCATATTCACAGACGTCCTTGACCGCATCGTCGTTCTCATCGTAAACTACCGCAGCTTTGACGCCACTGCCAGCTCCCCACGTTCAGGAAACGTGCGCGTCCTCGCTGGCCGATGAAAACCACCACATACAGCCCCCATACATTCTCAAACAATGGTGGCTGTCCGGGGGAGCGCCTGATACGGGCCGATTGTGCATACCTTGGCTTTTGTGACACCAGCAACATGCCCTTTGGTACCGAGAAGGACAAGGCTGTGAAGATCTGGTTCGTGATGACTTCGCCCACGCGTCTCATGCTGGTGGAACATGTGTCGTTGGGCCCCTTCTGGATCTGTATCAATGCTGTGTCTGAAGATCTTGTCAAACATGCAAGCCACCACGCCACGGCCTCTGTCCCTGCGTATGGGGGCGTGTATTCCCACGCTACATACGTAGATGGCACTCACGTCCGAGCGTGTGCGACCAACGTCTGTCCTCTTTTGCGTATCAAGTTCTACCATTGATGTGAACTGCAGACTACCAAACGATATCGAACCGAAGGGGCATTTTCGTCCTCAATGGTCGACCTCACCTGGACTCGCGTAGCTGCAGGCGGCGTGTATTTTCTCTCCCACTTTGACATGTGAACCAGGAAGGTGAAATGCGACTACGGAAGGCTAGAAGAAAGGCTGTGTGGCACTAACATCATGATGCGCTTTTCCCAGAGCTGTAGGTGCAGACTGCACACCCGGATGATTATGACCGACATACCCGCCCACACTTTGATACCCTTTTGTCATTGATGTGCAGCATTCAGACATCGTCTGATACTTTGAGAATGCAGATTTGGGCAACCGGTGGTGGTTCTTCGCGATCCAGCGAAGTACTACCCACTCGATCCTCAGAATGTGCTAGCTTGTTGATGCAGTTCCGTCAAAGCACGATTATGATCCTTCGATACCTAGAGACAATGATTTGATGGAAGACACCGAGGGAGCAATATGAAGCTGCAGACCGAGGGCAAGTGCACCTGCAATGAGCAGAAAGCCGGACTCTATGTGCTGGGTCGGATGTGTATCCTTTTCAGGAAGTGCTTGCATCAAGAAGCATGGTTTGAGAGCGCTTCGGCAAGACTTGGACTTTGGAGAAGCGTATTGCACACAAGTAGTGGACGGATACGATGAGGTGGATGAGCTGGAATACGTGCCGTTCTTTAGGCGCTCGTCACACGTGGAAGACTTCCTGGTGAAACAGGGTACAACGCCAAATGGCATCATTCAAGCCCCAGTACCGCAATCTTAGCCGTACAGCAGTGGCATCACCGCTGTCGCCAAATGGAGCGAAAACAGGTTCCAAAGTCTGTAACCGACGAAGCAGAGCGTCCGGTCATGGTCTCTGCTGCCCGCACTTGTTAGGTTGTTGTCAGACGGCATGGCGCACACCACTTTATCTTAGCGTTTCATAGGCGCACGTGGCAATGCGCTTGCTTTCGTAGATGAGCCCGAGAGACAGCCCCGGCACGCATGACAGTCGATGTGCACTACCTAGGCCGTGCGACCGGCTCTACATGTCTGCCATCATACGAGCTGAGTCTTTTGGCGGAGGCTTTTGGTGACGCGATGATTGGGGATGGCTTGCAGCACCATGGTAAGTAGATACTCTGCTGCTACTGCACGAGGTTAGCGGTGTGGGATCTCTTCAGAGCCGGTGGCTGGCGCAATCGCTCAGGAACACTTCCGCCGTGACCTTGACTCGCAGCGGCGAAAAAGCTGCGACAAGCCGCTGCTTTGGCGAGGATGGAATTGGCATGGCGGCATCTTCCATTCGTTCAGGATGAAGAGCTCCTGACGTGTGCGCCTGCCGATGGACATGAGCCATGACTAACTCAAAGAGGTGAACGCCTCGAGGTCCGTCGTCAAGCCAAAGCTTTGATCGTGATGCAGGAGCAAAATCGCAGACGGTGCTTTGGGACCGGAGCGAATGAACTACATCGGCTAGAGTTTTAGGTTGAGATCCGTCCTCCACTATGCGCACGTGGTATAGTTCCATGCAAGGCTTCTAGAAGGGAGCGGGTTAGATGAAGGTTCGAAATGCGCCTTTTCGTAGCGCACCTTGCGACGCTGCACGAGCATCAAATTCGGTAATTTGCAAGACCATCAGGGGAGGGATAAGCGGTCGCGCGCGTGTGTGCCGTGGCGGGTGTTGTCGTATGTAGCCGTGAGATGATGTTGCTTCTTCTGGTCCATCGACTGCAGCGTGCATGAAGCTAAACTACTGCGCTGGCACCGCATGCAACGATTTGTGATAGGTGCACGTCACTAAATATCGTCGTCTGCAGCCAATCGAAGCCTCAAAATTTCCTGTGAGGGTCGCCCATGCGCTGGCCGCCAAATGCAGCCTGTATCACTTGACCTTCTCCACCTGCGCGCAAGGTTGGCCATCGGTGCAGCGTCCGAGCTTGCGGGAGAGGTGAGAAACGGCAGCGCCACGGAAAACAGAACCGAAGGTTCTCAGCTTAATCCGCTCGGTCGGGTCTAAGGTGTGCTGGGATGTCGCACCCGCCAACAGCCAATCTCGCAAAGACGATGGCGACTTTGGCCAGGGCCCCAACATCGTGATCTGCAGCCGGCGGCGACGGGAAAGGGACGGCGCAAGTCATCAGCACATTGGGCAGCAACTGCAGGTCGGCAGAGTCAGCGAGTAGTGCCCGGGGGAAGCATAGCATGATGAGAGGCATTATTCTCTCCTGGGAGTGCTGTGATCGTGGTGCTCTTCTGCGGCCCTCGAGCCGAGGCGACAGACGCATTGTGCGTGTTGCAGAAGCGTGCTATGTATGCAAGCGATGGACGCATCGTGAAGGAGTAAGCCGTGACTTGCAGCAGAACAGCACTGCGCCGTGCATGCTGGTTCAAGTAGCGTACGCCAGCGCGTGTTTCGGGACGCCCACCCACACTTTGATGAGGACAACGGCTGCATGAAATCGATGAGCGCCGAGTAGAACAAGTGCCGTGTGCGGTGTTGTTGTCTTCGTCACAGGCCGTCATATGAATCGCTGCGCAGGAGCTAGGCGAAGATCCCTCAGGAACCACCTGCGCGAACAAAGCCTATGTGCAGCATCCTTCTGCAGACGTGTTGGCTCTGTTGGTTCAGGCCATGTGGATGGCTGCTTGCATGGCGCCGGGTTGGTCGGGAGGGCACGTAGGCAGCCAGAGAGAGCAGAGCACGCAGGCGGGCAAGCAGGAGGACGAGACAAGACCGGACAGACAGGACAGGCTAGGCTACTGCGGTATGATATGCGCAAAGTGAGGTATGACTACTCTGTCTGGTGTGGTGAGGGCGAGTGGGTGTCCACGCTCCCGCGGTCTGCTGCTGGCTGGCTGGCTGGCTGGCCGATGGGCAACAATCTAATCACATCATCTCGTCCGCCCAGGTGATCCTCGTCGCCGTTCACCCAAGCGCATGGCCCTAGCCCACCTCAGGTCGACAGCCACCCGGCAGCGCGCAGATGCTTATTGTCGCGGGCCTGCACCGACGGCTTGTATCGAAGGTACCTGGACCAGAGGAGTGGGTTTGCGCGAAACCGGGCGAGCCTGGTGCACTGCACGCATATGCTTCGACTAGCCTTCACGTCAAGTGCCTTGACGGCCTGCTCATCAAACGCTAGTGCATCAGGCTTGCTCTCTGCGCGAAAAACCTCGAGCGAAAGCACCTAGTCGTGGCTCCCGGCGCCGCGGGCCGGCTCCTATGCGAAGTCACTTCTGTTGCCGTTGCAGACAGCCTGGCACTGGAGCAGAGGACCACCCCCGGTGCATTTTCGAGTCGGTCTGAGCATGCCCTGCGCGCGATGATGCACCGCACCTCGCAGGCTCGCACTAGAGTCGCCTGGCAGAGTGGCAGACATGTCTTGCTGGTGCGGCCCAGGAGGCCCGTTCATAGTGTTGTCACCGCCTATATCACTCGTCACGCCCTGATCGCGGCCAGTCCACTCCTCGCTCTCCAATCCATTCCATCGATGCTATAGGCCCGCCGCACCTGACAGCTCGTATTGAATCAGCTCCCATTACACGCCGCCAAGTCATCCTCGCCTTCATCACCATCGCTAATCTCATCGGCCGGCTGATCGAGGCAAAGCTCCTCTCTCGTCATCTTAGCTACAGGCTTGTGTGCCAACTGCGTCTGGCATTTGCATCGTTGCGCCTTTGCTACCTACAAGCAGGCTGCAGCCGCGTTCAGCTCACTTCGCCATCCGCAACCCTCTACTCACGGCCACGCGTGGCAGGTTTCGCTGCTATGAGCGTGGTGCTCATCTGGTCGTAGCGTGTGCGCGGGATCAACAGACAGCTCTCGCCCAACTACTGCTCTCACTCCACGGCTGTGCAGCGTTGCCTCTGCCTCGCGAGGACCATATAGGACGCTTGCTGCCCATCCGGGACGTCTCGGCGTCCCACGTCATCAGCCAACGTGGCTGCCACAGACGTCCATCGTTTTCACAGTCACTACCGTGGACCTTTTGTCTACGACGGGATTCCTTCGTTATCCGACTATCACAGTCCGCAGAAGCACGACAGCCCTTTGTGGTCCGGCCGACGACCCTCTCCGGACCCTCCAACGGCGGACCATTCGAATTCATGGTCCAAACCAAGGGAGTACGCAGGTAGTCTAGGGAAGGATTTCATGTCCGATCGGCCCAGAGAACAGCGTCCTCCGGATAGTTTGATTGCTAGTGGCAACGACGCACAGCAGCGAGCTCAACAGTACGCTCCCGCTTCGGTTTCTGATCACCATGGCCCTCGAACGGTGACCAGTACTCCCAGCACAACGTCGCCAGCACTACATCGACCGCCAACGGGCAATGGCAGAACCATGGAGCTACCACCACTGCCCCAGGCGCCAAGTGCGTCGGGTGGCAGCTTTCCTCCAGCCTCTGCAGCCTCTAGGTCAGTGGGTGTAGCATCCATACTAAATCCCACGGATGGAGACGACAGCTTTACAAGCCGAAGGCGCAAAGCCTCTCAGCTCGAATCACCAAGCGCTTCTTTGCCGATACTGCCACCTTTGGGCTCTCAGCATCAAGTTACTCAATCAGCTCGTGGCACTCCGACGCCCTCATCGATGCAACCGGTCAGCTCATTCTCCGGCGAGAGAGCGCCACGCAGAATCTTGACCCCAAGGTCGCCATCATTACATCGTGCAGCCAGCTTGAATCAGCTCTCGAACACTTCCTCGTATCCGACTTACAGTGCTCAGCAAGCGCCATTTGCTGTATCGCCCCGAAGTCGAAGTTATGCCATCGAACCTGGAACTGCAGGCGCACCACCTCTGCCAACTCCGCCTGCAGGTATGCGTCAAAGCTACGGATTCCCTACGCCTGCTCAATCTGCTCAATTACCTCCAACGTCACAACGGGCAAGCGGGAGCAGCATGAATCGACCAGGAAGACCTACCTCAGAAAGCACAAGCCCGCGATCGTCTTATTCATCGTACAGTCAAGCAGGTCCAACTTCACCAGCTGCAACTTATGCATCCGCGTCGATGGCCACTCTGTCTTCTGCATATCCTGGAGGAGCGGACCATTTGGGTTCGGGTACCGCGAGTGCCCCAACCTCCATAGGCCCAGATCGGCAGCGAGCCGTTGGAGTACCAATATCTTCTTCAGGAGGACAGAACGTTTACCAGATGATGACTCTAGAGACGACATCGGGGACTGTTCAGCTACCTGTGGATGTACAAGCAGCTTCGAGAGTTGCAGATGAGAAACGCAGACGAAATGCGGGCGCCAGCGCACGTTTCCGACAGAGACGAAAGGAGAAGGAAAAGGAGGCTTCGTCGACAATATCGCGACTGGAGCTCCAAGTGAAAGAGCTTAGCGAGGACATGGACTTCTACAAAAGGGAAAGGGACTATATGGCCGGCGTGGTTCTACAGGTACCTGGTGGCGATCGTCATTTTCCGCGACCTCAATCTCCTCGACACCGGAGAAGCTCAGGCTTCATTGGTTCAAACAGAAATGCGGACTACATGACTCTGCAGGACCAAGGTGGGCGGAGTCCAGACGAAGGTAGAAATGTAAGGAGAAGGACATCTACGCTATCACTTCCGCCCCCACCACATGCATCCAATCCACTTCCACCGCCAGGAACAGCATATCAATCAGGCTATGCCCCCCAGGGCTACGGCCATCCTCTTCAACCGCAACCACAGCCAGCAGCAGTCCATCAGGCTTCGGGACCATTGCCCTCGCCTTCGATTCGTGGACCTCTTCCAACACCGACATCCGCACAAGCACCACCAGGTGCCCATCAGCTGATGCAAGCTCCTCCTCAGACAGGTCCATGGAACCCATATGCCGAGCGACGAGGTCCTGGTCATCCGAAGGATTCACGTTGATCATACATCAACGAGCTTAGCCACAGGTGCTGTGCGAAAGCAGCACGACGAGAACGTTGACTAGCTTGGACATTTCTGAGTATCTGGATTTTTACATCTCCTAGACATTTTGAATTGGGCAGGATGTGCGCGCTCTTCTTGCGCAGCCTGCAGCGGACCTCCTCTTTGCAACTTTGTACTTCTTGATACCCCTTTGCGAAGCATATTGCGAGAACGTGGCGCAGAATTTTCTTGTGTAAGCTATGGACCGCTGAGATACCCCTGGCACGCATGTTCTTTTTTTGTTTCCGCGAATTCGCATGGACCATAGAGTCTCGAGATCTCACGATCACAGTATGTGTCACAATATCAATGTCAAGAAACATCATGCGTTGTGCCTTACAATTTGCCAACTCTCATCCACCTCCAGTTCGTCGTCAAGACGAGGCCAAACGTACGGACAAGCAAGGTCCAGTGAGATTGAGTTCGAGGTCCCGTCCTCTAACATCGTAAATTCGTGATCCGCACTGAGACATGAGTACTGTATATCGTGCAAGGATGCCTGCGGCAAGCCGACGGGGTGCGTCTTTGCACCGATCTCGCCATTTCGGTTGATGCGCAACGGTTGGCACTGTTCTCAAAATGGTTCAGAGCACCGAGACGGGCAGAAAAGTAACATCGAACACGCGAGTACCAGGATGGCCCAATCGATACTCAACGGGCGTTTCAAGTACATTATCTGGGTGATGGAAGAGCAGTGGCACGAGTGATTATACTGTACTGAGGCCAATGCAGCTACCGCATTATGCTTTCTATAAAAGCCATGATGAGAGACATTTTCAACAGCCGTTGCATCAGGTATACTAGTGCCGCTCCATTACTCCATTGTTGGACCGGCCCCCATCCTGCCATGGCTCATCCATTGTATCGGTGCAGGCACCTGGAATGCTTGGACTCACAGATGTGGCAGATCCATCGGCACCCTCTGATCAGCTCTCGAATAATGCTGTCAGGACTCCCGTACCCGTGAATTACGACGCTCAACATGCGGTCCTCCACTCTCGTATCTGAAGAGACGCGATGCTGAAAGACCGAGGTATCGTCTGGCTTTCCAGAAGACCAATGGATCGACGATTTATCTCAAGCGCCATGCGAAGCAATGGCTTGAACAAGGATCTGAAGTGGTGGCTCGAAGGAGCGAGCCGGCGACAGTGATATTGGTGGCGATTCTCCGGTATGCTTCTACCCTATGGGCTGCTCCCCATGCATCTGAATCCTTAGAAATATGTGCTTAGACTGATCAGCAACATATACGCGCCTCTTTTCTGCTTCGTGAAGTAGCGGATAGCTGAAAAGTTGTGGCGCTACTTTAGTGAGATTCGGAAGAGAAACCTGCAGTGCCGGGTCGTTCGGTTGAGGCTCGAAGATCTGCGAGGCGAGGCGACCGCCCATTTGATCCAAAGCTTTTTATCACAATGGCGGCCTTTGACGGCAAAGAGCGAGTCAGGACAGAGAGCTGATCTGGCAGCACATCAACCTACAACACCCTGACGCACCCTGCGGTAAATTCTTTGATGAAGGACCTCTTCAGTGCCTTGCGGCCACTCATTGACGGCATATTGAATGCTAGACTCTTCAGCAACAAGCATGAACGCTTGAAAGCACGGAAGTCAAGCAAAGAAGTGGTTGACAACAGAAAGACCCGCATAAGCTGGCAAGCACATTCGCACGTAATCTGACTTTGTGTCAACGTTGCCTTGTTCAAAATTTGAAGCAGTCATCACAGCACTCTTACCAGCTTCGTTTCGGCGTGAGATCTTGACGGCCTGGCAATCCAGTAAACGGCCGTGTTCACCATCGTTAGCCCTGATCTGGGGTGGAACTCATATCGATTACTCCGTTTCACAAACGGAAGCCGAGAGCATCATCAAGACCAAAGCGCAAGAAGTGTGAAGTGGTGTCGGAGAGCGCTTTCCCCAATTTATCAATGGTCCTGGATAATGCTGGTAGACCCAGGCTCCTATGAAAATCGACCCCACTCATTCCTTGTTTCCAGGATGATGCCTCTTCAATATCCATGTAGCACGTGCGACAGGGCACCAGGCGGGGCATAAGAAGAAGGGTCAGATGCACAACACCACTTCTCGACAGCCTCGAGGACAGGCATACAATTCATGGTCCATTGTCCTATTCTGTATCGTCGTTCCTTGTCAATTCGCCTTCGCTGGCGACGGTCGGCTCAAATCGGCTGTTCGAGCCCTTGTCCGTGATCCATGCCACATGTCCGCGCTGGGGGCACCCATGATGTTGGTTGTCCGCTCTCAGGAAATTTGATGATCTGCGGATCACTCAACGTCATGCAGCACGTGAGTGCCGTTTTCACAACGTGCGAAAGTTCGAGAGGTTATGAGATTTGCTCTGATTGAACGAGGAACGGTAGTCATTATTGAGAAGTACGAAAAGGGTTCGTGTCATCATGAGCAAGTGCATACCTTATATCTTGGCCGGGCACCATTCTAGTTGAGCTTGGTTTATGTTCGGAACTCGACTGCGAGTATAATTACTAGTCGACAGCGTGATGCCTGAGTAGACACCTTTTGCCGGCGTTTCTCGCATACTACTAAAGACAACGACCGCTCGAATAGGCAACCCCTAAGCCTCTTTTGAACCGTAGTATATAGGCGCTTAGACCTCTATATACTATAGTAGTATGCTTACAACTACGCGTAGTTATAAGCGTACTACTATTATTATAATTATTTATAGTATAGCTTCTCTTATAGTTTACTAAATAAGATATTTATTAAGATCTTATTTAAGCTAAATCGCGTCTTCTACTACGCGTATAAATCGCTATTTTATACTACTATTCGAGATCTATTTAAGATCGGTTATAGCCTTATAAAGAGCCTTATAAATATCTAATTTTTTATAGTAAGAGCTAATATTTATAATAACTACTATAGTAGAAAATATTAATAGCTAGGCGAACTTAGTAGAGGTAGGTTCTTAGTATATAAATACGTTAGAGTAGAGAGGAATAGTAGTACGAGAATTACTATATACTTAGATAATAGATACTAGTAGAAGTATAAATATATTAGATATAGTAATTAAAGAGGCGAAGAAGAAGAATAGGTATAGCTAGACTAAGAAGAATAAGATCGTAATAGTACGAATAGTATATAACTATAAGGCCTCGTATAGTACTACTAGATAGTAGAAGCTCGTAATCGTAGAATACTATATTAATACTAGTATCTAGTATATATCGCTAGACTATATAGTATAGAGTCTTAAGAAGGAGTATTTTCCTAGATTTAATATTAAAGAATATAGTAACGATACTAGTAAGAAAGAAGATAAGCTAGGCTTAATATAGATAGAAATACATATCTAGAATAGATATTATATCGCTTATAAGAAGGCTAAAGTTAATACTATCGCTATCTAGTAGCGCGTTAAGTTAGAGGCTACTATAAGTTACTATAATAAGTATAATATTATTATAGAGTAATATCTAGGTTAAGCTATTATAGTCTAAGATACTAAGTCTTAGTAAGGATACTTCCTTATATACTTTCTTCTATCTCTTAGATAGAACTATATAATAACTCGTCTTCTATCTAACTCTATTATCTTATAATATTTTATAGTACTACCTATTAAGTCTATTATAATAGAAGGTTTTAGGACTATTAGAGAAGCGCTAATATAGTATACTTAGTTAGGAAGAGATTTCTTTAAATAATACGAGAAGCGTATATTTATATCTAGTTAGATAACGACCTACTAGAAAGTATCGTATCTATAGTCTATATTAGTCTAGAAGTAGCGGTATTACTAGGATTACTACTTTACGAGCTAGTTAAGTCGATATACTAGCTAAAGAGCTACTCTATTATACTAGATTATTAATCCGAAATACGTTAAGAGAAAGTTATATAGTAGCTATAGAGCTATTTAATAGTATTTACTATTCGAGTAAGAGTATAAGGAAAGTAAAGTAGATATCTTAGAGTCCCTAAGTTAGGTTAAGTTAGATACTAACTATATAGTTAGTCTATACTCTATACTTAGTTTCTATATACTATAGTTTTATTTTAGGTCTTATAGTTTAGTTTATATATACTACTTACTATCTCTTTATCTATATCTAGTATACTAGAGTCGTAACTATCGGCTCCTACTAATTCTAATAAGTAGAGAAAGCTACTTTTAAATATTACTAAAATTAAAGCTAAAGATAGTTAGATACTACGAGAATATTAAATAGCTCGATCTACTCGTAAATAACTATAAGAGGATTTAGAAGATATCGCCTTTCTAGAAGGAACTAATCGATTAGAATCTCTTTCCTAATCTATTACTAGATAAACGTTTCCTATTTATAATAGTATAGATACTCCTATAACTACCTCTACTATATCTTAAGATAGAAACGATTCCTCTCTACTTCTAGAGAAACTATATCTTAAACTATTAGTATCGCTATAATCGCCTTAACGAAGGGAGTCTAAGCTCTTACTAACTAATCTATTCTAAAAGGACTATACTAGTTCTATTACTAGAATAAGAGGAGGGTTTTTAGGATTTTAAGGAAAGAGCTTTAGAAGTTTATTAACTAGAAGGGACTAGGTCTACTATTAGAAAGGAGACCTATATATTAACTAAGAGTTAAGGAGGAAGATAGTAATAATAAGTCGGATATTTAGGTACTAGAAGCTAAGAATAGCTACGTACGTAATAATAGTACTCGAGCCTATATATAATATAAGGCTATAGATCGCTACGAGACTTTAGCTAAGCATATATTCCCTATACGTATACTAGTTAACTTTAACGACTCCTAGGCCTCTTATATCTAAGAACGTTCTTAGGACTAGCTAGTACTACTATTACGAGTATCTTTAAAGTCTAAGACTTTCTAGTTACCTAAGATACCTTAAACTCTAGATATATTCCTAGAGGATAAGTTATTATATAGCTCTATACTAGCTTAAGTTAGTTCTAATAAAGAAGTCGATAAAGAAGCTAATAAAAATAATATAGCTCTAATTAGTACTACGTTTATCGAATATATTAATACTATTCTACTATATAACTAATAATTAAGATATAACTATTTAGATATCCTATTTAAGTAATATAAAGATCCGATATTAGATCTAGACTAGCGCTTAGATAATAAGGAAGATAGTCTAGATAGATCTAAGCGAAAAATTAACTTAAATAACTTCTTTACTAAACCTCTTAAGTTCGATCTAGTAGATTAAGATAGTTAAGCTAAGTTTAACGCTAATTATTATATAGTATTAGATAGTACTATAGACTTTATAATAAAGACTACTATACGCCCTTATATATAGTTCTATAGAATAGCTTATCTATATAACGCCTACTACTAGCTTAAGTAGAACTAGTAGACCCCGTAGTAGTCTAGTTTAGTTTAGTTTAGTTTCTTAGCGATAAACTAAACTAGTCGTATAGTTTAGATACTAAGGAACTAGTAAAACTACTAGTTCTATTACGTAGCCGGTACTTATAGCTAGTAAGGTACGTTATAATCTACCTTAAACTACGTCGTAATAGTCCTAGGTACGACTCGAATACTTACTTAAAATATACGAGGTATTAGGTCGCGATACGAGGTCGTCGGGTCTCGTCGTAATTTTCTTAGAGACTAGCTAAAAGTCCTAGTTTAGAAAAACTAAACCGGAACTAGAGGGCTAGTTTACTAAGACGGAACTAAACTATACCTACTCTACTAGTTCTAAACTAAACTACTAGGGGGTCTAAGAACTAGACTACTACTATCTATAAATAGAAGAAGTAGATAAGTAAGGCTATCTTATAAAAGATAAAGTATAAAGACGTAGAGTAGAAGTTATAAGAAGTTAAGAGAATAGGGAAGTAATTAGTATAGTTAACTACTACTAATCTAATATAATCGAAGATCTATAAAGAGCTTAAGACTTTAGTAAATTATCGACTCTAAACTTCTAATTAGTAGAAAATAGCTCTTAAAGAGTAAGTTTATACTTTAGAGTAATAGTTATAATACTAAACTAACGAAGTCGTATCGATCTAGTAATAGCTTAATAAATACTCGTACGTTAATCCTAGGACCTAGGCTAAGTAGAATTTAGTTAATATTACTTTATCTATTTCCTCTTACTATAAAGCTATATAGCTAAGCTAATACCCTTATATACCTCTTTAGTAGTCTACTACCTCTAATCTACTATAATAAGTCTATTAGTAAGCTTTCTAGTAGCTATAATTAGTCCTACTTCTAGTCGCTTCTAGTAATAGAAATACTACTCCTATTCCTATTTCTATTACTACTAGTATATCTCGAGAAGCGAGTACCGCTCCCTTAAATATAGCCTAATACTATATCCCTAAGAACTAAGTAAGATAGCTAGACTTAAAAGTATTTAAAGGAGACCGAACGAAATACTAAGCTTAGAAGATTAAGATAAAAGCTAAGTTTACTAATACCTTTAAGTAAGATAAGGTAGCTAGCTATTTCGAGTATATAGTAATACTTACTAATAAAGAGCCTTAAACGATACTTATTAATAATACTTAGGAAGCTAATATATAGTAATCCTTAGAGAATATATAGAATACCTTTAATACGAATTAGGGCTAAAATACTAAGGAACGAATAGTACTTATATAGACTAAGCTTACTATAATATAATAATCTAATAGTAAGGATACCTTTAACGACTAGATCGTTAAATATTATATCCTTCTATCCTAATCTCGCGAAGTACTAAATTCCTTTAAGCTCTAAAATAAGCTTAATAGCTCCTATAAGTATAAGCTTAAGAATAAATAGTAGCTTCCTTTTAATAAGTTCTATAAAGAAGTAAGAGCTCTATAGAAGTCCTAGAGTATAATTAAGGACTAAGTAAAGGCTCGAGATAATAAGAAAGGCGTACGTATAGGTAATAATCGTCTAGCTACTAGAGGTAGTCCTAGGCCTACTTACGCTACTAGTACCGCTATTATTAGGTTTAATAATTATAAGGCCGTATATATTATCCCTATAAAGTATAGTAAGATCGTCCCTATAATAGATACTAAGAAGGAGAAATTTAAACGAGAAAACCGCTACTTCTATTATTAGGAAGTAGAATACTAATCTCGTAATATCGCCTATATTATATACTTTAGTAAGGGATCCTTTAGCTTTAGATATATTAACGATAGTACTCTAATTAATAAGTATAACTATAATATTAGACTAGCTCTTATAGGAGACGAAAGCTCTAATACTAAAGCTAAATCCGACTAGAATATAAGTAATAATAATAATAAAGGCTCTAATTAATTAGAAAATAACGAACCTTAGAAGTAAGTCGTAAACCTAAGATTAGCCTTAAGTATATAGAAGAGATCCTCTATTCTCTATAAGACGAAGATAAGTCTCTTATAAGCGCTTCGCTATAATTAGCTAGTATATTAAGAGGCGGTTAGGTCTAAGTTAAACCTAAATATAGACAATATATAGTATACTTAGTACGTATCCTCTCTCCTTACCTCTAGTAACGCTAATACTAGTATAGCCCTCGTAAGACTCCTCTAAAGCCTATTACTAATAAGGCTTAATCCCTTATTAACTATAGAGCTACTATATAGTTTACCTACCCTCGCTTCGTATAATTATATTATATAGAGACTTTCCCTTTAGTATCTCTAAAACGACTTTATCTAGCTAATAGAAAGCGTACTTAACTTACTTAGGTAGTATATATTACTATTACTATTAGGGATTATACTAATATAATATATACTTATAGGCGGCTACGCGTACCTACTAAGTACGAGCGAAGCTTTCGTACTCCG
>JAASFE010006159.1:10055-44396 GCA_013365205.1 Pseudocercospora cruenta
CAAATTTGCTACCCGGAAGACGCGACGGTAAGGTACTATACTAGCGGATAGGTACTAGAGCGATAGAGGCTCGGCGGAGCGATAGTAACTATACTAACGAGTAATAATACTAATTATTAGAACTATAGACTATATAGAGCGATAGCAAATGCTCGGTTTACTAACTATTTAGTATGGCAGGTAGAGCTAAGAGGGTGCGGCTCAAAAGCTCAGGGTTTTTGAAAATAAGAATAAGGAGCAGACTGCGGTAACTGTCTTCAGTCACCGCAGACTCAGCGCTTGGCAACAACGCTTGGATCAAATTGTGAGCCCACCCTGACAACAATGCTATACAATCTCGTCTGTCGCGATCAGTCAACCCAACGTCGACTTCAAGATTTTCGAAAGAATGCACCGTTCTCGATCTGCACAGGCCACGAGCTCAGGATCTGTGCCAGGAAATATCATCATGCAAAGACCTCGACCATGTATGCGAGCTTCGATGACTCCTCTCTTCGACGGGAATGCTTCATCTTCTTGAGAACTCGCTGAACCATGATCAGCTTCCCGAACACGGAGACTCACGCTGAACTGAACATGACGGAGCCAGGCCGATGTGCATGGATCTCAATGGCCTGCTAATATGTGTGACGAAAGCTGGCGGTGTTGCCCTCCGATCTTGAATAGGAAGATACGGCGACGCTTTGTTATGGACTCTCGCACTCCATCCCCAGACGGCCATGCTTTGCGCAGCCCCGGCGAATCGTGGCTGATGACGATGATGCAGGAGCGGAAGTACGTTTGCCTATGCTGATCCCTTCCACGTCTGGACATATCGCTTCGGCGAGCCCCTCCTCCAGGGATTTTTGGAGTAATGTCTGCGCTTACAGGCATTCTATTCGATGATGAAGTGCTGGCTGTAAAGTGGCTTCCAAGCTGAATATCAGGTAGTCAGAGTTGATCAGAACAGCACTTAAGGTATAGGCAATCCAATCACCACCACATGGCTAACATTGGCCACTGATTTCAACAATGCATACAGCACTTCGAGTTCTGCTACTACTGCCATCCACCTTCGCTCAGAACGTTACCTCAGCGCAAAATGCAACAGCCTTTACATTGACCTACGGCTACCCACTTCTGGCCTTTCAACAGTTTGCGAATGCATTTCTCCGATTCAAGGTCAGCAATTACCTCTTTAACGTCCAGGAGCTGTCGACACCCGAGAACAGGACAGTCGTGAAGCCGAACGTAGACACGCTATACTCTGCAGCCCTCTTGGACCTGAGCCAGTCCGATGTGTCTCTATCGGTACCGAACCTACCAGCATCCCAGTACGCACTCTTTTCTTTCTACGACGTCTTCGGCGATAATTACGCAAATACTGGTTCTGGGAACGTCAATGGAGCTGGAAAGTACCGTGTTCGAGGTCCCCAGAATGGCACTTTCGAATTCGGAGTTCGAGAAGGCTCCTCAATGGGATATGCTGCGGACATTATGAGCCCAACATCGTACGGAATCCTGCTTATCCGGTGGGGCGTCAACAGTAGCAAGATCGATGAGGTCTATGGTTACCAGAATCGGACATCTCTAAGTCTGGTGAATTCGACAGCTGTGGGAACTGTTCCGAAGCTCACAGCACTCGGCACTTATGCCATCTCCTCCAATAGCACGATGAGCCCAGCAAATATGTGCCTTGAACTTCTGGCAAAGTATGCTCCATACAATCAGCCATTGACCGAAGCTTCTGCAAGTGAAGTCAATCCTATGCTCGTTATGGCTGGTATCTCAAATGGGACATACTCACAGCCTTCTGGTGTCGATATCAATGCCGCTAATAGTTCAGCAATCGAAGCTGCAACATCCGCGGGGTTATCGCCAGCGAACAACATGAACCTGAACAACGGGTGGAGCATCACCAAGCCAGGTGGACTCCAGGGCAATTTTGACAGTGGTACCGACTACGCGTACCGTGCAGCGATTGCTTCCGCGGGCTTCCTTCAGTTGAGCAATCCCGATGCCGTGTATCCGACTTGGTCGAATACCTCTGCAGATGCTGGCTCCTCCGGACTAGCCGGAGACCTTGAGTACAGCATTACTCGGGATGAGTCTATGCTGTACACATTTTCTGCGAAGCCACCACTCATCGCAACGGGATTCTGGAGCTTGACCGCGTATGTGGGCAATTATCTCATTACGAATGACCTCAAAAGGTACGCCATTGGCGACCGAAGTAATATCACATACGCAGATGGATCATTGGTATATCGTGATGGCAACGCTGCCGACGGCACCTTTCAGATTCTGGTTCAGGGTGCAGATAGCCCGCCTCCAGCAAACTGGACAAGCAATTGGCTACCTGGTCCGGCTGGAGGTGGCAACATGACAGCTTTACTGCGATTTTATGGCGCTCAGGAAGCTTTGTTGAATGGAAGCTACCAGTATCCTGTCGTGGCCAAGCAAGCTGCTATCACTAATAGTAGTGGAACTTCGAGCACGACTCCCTCTTCGAGCGCATCGTCTTCTTCGAGCGCATCGTCTTCTTCGAGCGCATCGTCTTCTTCGAGCGCATCGTCTTCTTCGAGCGCAGCATCGACATCGACGGTTTCGGGTACTGATAGTGTTCGGCGGAAGCGGCAAGGCACGCTGATCTGGAGTGTGCTCGCATCTGGCATATTTCTGTATTGTCAAGTTGCTAGCCTTTAAACCGGGGCACTGTCATTGTTTCAAGCGGCATTGGGTCGAAGATAGCTCTTCAGTAATCAAGGTGCTCTGAATGGTTCATTCCTCTCGATCCCGTCCTGATTCTGGCAGTAGATGGCCTCGGACTGCTCGCCTTCCCTCGTAAGACATCCGTGGCTCGTAGCCTGCACTGTCCATCCCAAGTGATTTGGTGGCGTGGAAGTGTGATAGGGCTAGGGAAGCGATGAGATGAGGCTGAGGCACCAGATGTTGCGAGCTATCATGGTCATGTACCGCTTCAAGATATCGCCTGATGACTTCAACCATATGCTCTCTATCGGCGCTAGAAGTGATACCGGCCGCCTCCAGGGCGAGCTGTTCTTCGGACTTATGGTAGATGTGGTAGCTGAGCATCAGAACCGCGTGATACGTTTCGAGCTTGAAGAATGCTCCATAACCAGAAAGAAGTCGATCAAAATGGTCTGCAGTATTCCGAGGCTGTAGAGCGGCAATGACATCTTCTAGATGTTGCGTGGCAAGTGCTTTCGAAAGATCTCGTGAGTAATGATAAGCAGCATTGTCCAAAGTGGCGAAGGGACGGTGTACAGCAGCTAGAAAGGATCGATAAATACCATTGACGAAACGGTGTTGGAAGGACTTGTCGTTGCCTAAGTCTGATGACACTGCTGGGACCATGATCCTGGTTAGCTCTCGACCAAGAGTAATTGCTGTATCGAACGAGGCATGCGTCTCCACGTTCACGAGATGAGCGATCTTGTATCGCACAGACAGAGATCTTGACAGCGCCCGTCCTAGACGAATGTCATGAAGATGTCGAGTGGTGCTGTCATCGTCTCCGAGATTAGCTGCTTCACTCGCGGGAAGCTGAGTCTCGAAATGCAGCCACGGCAAGGACGGAGGACTTCCAGAGGCTAAACAAGCTTGCAGATCCAGACCCACAAGTGCTTCCCACAGGCCTCGGCGGTTGCCGCCTTTGGCCCACGCAGA
The DNA here is from genome assembly GCA_013365205.1 of Pseudocercospora cruenta. Taxonomy (NCBI): domain Eukaryota; kingdom Fungi; phylum Ascomycota; class Dothideomycetes; order Mycosphaerellales; family Mycosphaerellaceae; genus Pseudocercospora; species Pseudocercospora cruenta. The sequence continues at coordinate 13,725 of JAASFE010006159.1, forward strand.
AGGTCGATGTAGTCCAATCACCATTCCTGCCCTCAAAGCTGAGCCGGTAAAAATGTAATCGGCGACTGGATCGAACTTGAGCAGTTGCCGGGTGTAATTGATCAGTGCCCACATGCGAACAGTATCGATGTCGAACTCGCGCAGATCCATTGCAGTGGACGGCGCAGAAGCAGCAAGATCAAGCCACCCGAGAGCGACGTCTTGCGTGATCGCTTGTTGTTCTTCTGGTAGAGTCGCATTACCCAAAGCAAGAACCATGAGCGTCTCCATGACGAAGCAGATTTTCACACTCCGCGGGTCTTCGAACATAGCATTGAAGGCTGTCTCGAATGTCGGCCGATACAGTATCGGACAGACCTTGTTGAAGGTATCAAAGTATCGCTCAAATAGAAGACCAGCAGTCTCTTTTGAAGGGAGCTCGTCGTAGATGTTCGCAGATGCCTGTCCCTGAATGTGCTGGGCATGGCGTTCATGGCTTCGGCCAGGGTTCACTGAGATTTCTTGGCCATCATAGGCGCCACTTTCAGCAGCTCTGAGCGGGTCCGGAGACTGTGTCACAGGCGCATCGTCTAATGCGAATGCCAGAAGTGGTTTGAAGAGCTCGAGATAGAATGAGTAGTGACTTCGGCCTCGAGTGGGAAATTCCGCAGTCCAGACGTGGACCAAGTCCGCAGATCGCTGAGTCTGTGGTAGAGCTGTACTGGCGGATGAAGGACTATCAATATATGCCCTGGCCGGATCCAACTGCGACTCAGCAGACGTCAAAGATTCCTTTTGTGGCTGCGACGATGAGTCGGTCCGGATCGGCAAGCCATCGGGATATTGACAATCATGCTCTCGATGTTGCTTTACGCATTGATCGCATGGTTTCTGAGCAGATGAGCATTTAGCCACAAAATGAAGAGTAGGGAGGACCTGTACCTGCTGGTTACATTTGACCTTACGTTGATGGCAGGGAGCACAAGTCGTTCGTGGACGCGGTCTCCGTTGGCGCTTGCGCTGGGGTGCATCATCCATTCTGCGAACAAGAGGAGGTGGATCAGGTTCAGAAAGCTTTGCATGGTCGGCGGTCGGCAGTTTCTACCTTCGGCGCCGAGCTCTTGGCATTCGATGCCTTCGCTCATGTCCTCTTGGCCTGCACATATAGCTGCTGACGAGATGTTGACGAATGCATTCAGCATAGTAGGAACTGTATCAAGCCTTGCAGCTCACAGGATACCAATCAACACCCCTCAGCCCGAATTGTTTATAAGCTCGCCATAAGCCATTTCGTCTCCTCCACCACAGAATCGTCATGCTCTCCCTTTGGATCTTCAAGGGGTATCCGGTCACTGTCAACACAGCCCAAGCTGTTGCATGTCCCTTCTCTTCATCGACGTCCACATCACAGCTCCTCACATCGAATATATATCCCGGGTTGGCCTTATGAATCTTCTTGTGTAACTCGATATGCTCTTCTAAGGTTTGCGTTCGAGCGGAGCAGTACTCAATGATACCTTGAAAGTTCGAGATCGCGTGCTTTTTCAGCACTTGATTGTCCCAATCTTGGTTGCAGAATACTTCGATGACCTGCCGCGTCAGGTCTTCCAAATGTCGGCTTGTCTCCGTCGGGGCTGATATGCTGGAAGGAGGAACCCAGGACTCTGGCTTGAGTATCTCGAGAGATGGACATGAGGACTTGAGCTCGTCGGTGGAGCTCTCGAGCTTGATGCTGAGGTCAGGGGACGCCATTTCTGAGCATCGTGCTGGATGCGATCTTTGGTGAGGTTTCGTTTGTGTCTATTTCAAGGCGATTACATTTCATGATAGGGACTCCGAGCTGGACTCTGGAGATCTTTGAAGTCGATGGATCGCGCGGTCGACGTATCGCCGGCCACATCGGCCGCATAGCCTTTGTTCATGCGAAGATGTTCGTGATAGCGCTTGAGGCAGTGCTCTCCGCATGAAGGCTTCCAGCCAAATATTACTTCATGCTGCCCCGGAACAGCTTGCCGATGGTTACTAAGCAGTCAAAGTTCACTCGAAGGCTCATCAAACCTGATCGGCAGGATCGCGAAAGCCGAATCCTAAATTCGATGTTCCATCCCAACTCTGCGAAGAACGCACTTCCAACATGCGAGAATTCGTGTTCAGGAAAAGTGATTGGATAGGACATGGGACATGGGATGAATGGTTCTTCCAACCTGGGGAAAGGATGTTCGTTTCCCTTCGGCTTTCCTGGTTCGGTGTTTGCACTCATTCGAAACTTACACGTGAAGTGTACCACAGAGCCCGCTGCCATGCCCTCGAGCCTGCTGAATCGAAGAATCGCGCATAGACTGTGATGGCACAGGATCGTACGATGTCGCACGCAAGGCTGAGATTTCGACTGGTTAGATGAGATGTTGAACTTGAAACATGAAGGATATTCTGGCTATACGAGAGTGAGTCTGGTCATTTCAACATGATGCCCGTGCTCATTCCTCAGAGCTTCTCATTTTGTGATCGCTGAATGTCGTCGCTGCTTTGACCACTTCGATCTCTCGATACTTCTCCCGCTTGGACATTGGGCCCCTTGCCCTCGATGGCGGTGTCGTGTTCTGTACCAATCGCCTCCTCCTCGGCCCTCCAAAAATCCTTCTTGCCTCGAGCAGCGCGCTTAAGCCACAGTGGCAGAAGACCGCCCTTCATGGTCCAAGGCTCTTTGAGCTCCTTGTTCTTGGGCTTGATTCTGTTGCCAGTGGCCTTCTCTGCGATCCAAACGCCCACGTTGAGCACAATGTAGGACATGATGCCGCCGATCAGACCATAGGCAATGGAATACGTGAACGGCATCAGAGCAATGGTGAGGAAAGCAGGGACGGCATCTCCCATGTAAGACCAGTTGATATCCGCGGCAGCCTTCGACATCAGCGCGCCCACGATCACGAGCGTGCAACCTGTAGCCCAAGGCGGGATTGAAGCGAATATTGGCGCGAAGAAGATGGAGATGAAAAAGCAGATACCGGTGATGATGGCTGTGAGACCAGTGCGACCACCTTCGGAGATGCCTGCACCAGATTCGATGTAGGCAGTGACGGGCGATGTGCCGAATAGCGACCCAATAGTGATACCCATAGCATCGACAGTGTAGGCTATCGCAGATCCTTCGAAGTCCTGGGTTTCCGTGTCCACCATGCCACAGTAGTCGGCCATGGCATATAGGCAGCCGGTACAGTCCATGATGTCGACATACAGGAAAGTGATCAGCGCGATCACAAATTGACCGGCATGCTCACTGACGTTCCAGTCTTGAACAGCAAGAACGTTCTTGATAGGGCGGAAAGTGACGACCTGCTTGAAGAAGTCGAAAGCAGAGTCTCCCGTCTCAGTATAGGGAAAGTAGGTGACGGCTGTCGGTCGTGGCCAGGAGATGATGCTGACAAGCAGGATTCCGATGATGATTGCGCCTTTGACACGGAACATCATAAGGAAGACAGTCATGATGCCGGACAGAAAGATGCCGATCCACATCGTAGGACTCCTCATCTTCTGACTACTTGGGCATAGACCAGTCTCTTCGTCGAAGAAAGCCGCGGAACAGCCTGCAAGCTCAAGTGGCGTAGATGACGCGCCCTGCACAAGACCAATGCCGGCACTATATGTGAGGCCAATCAAAGTCAAGAAAAGTCCAATGCCGACTGTGGTTGCCATCTTGATGCTGTGTGGAATCGCTCTTGCCAGCCATTGTCGGAGACCAAGGACGGTCAGAGCAACGAAGATGAATCCTTCAGCAAAGACAGCAGTAAGCGCAGTGGTGTACGGAATAGTACCAGTTCCATGATACCCAACAACGTTGAAAGCAAAGTATGCATTCAATCCCATTCCAGGAGCGACAGCGATTGGCAAGTTGGCGAGTAGTCCCATGCAAACACTCGTCAAAGCAGAGATAGCCGCAGTTCCAGTAATCAGATCTCGATTGACTTCTTGCACGCAGAGCATATAGTCCACATCGGTATCACATACTCCATCGGCAGAGTTTGCATAGTCGCATACACAAGTTCCTCCGGACTGGGAGACGATATTGGCATTGACCGAGATGATGTACGCCATGGCAAAGAAGGTAGCCAGACCTGCTCGAATCTCGGTGAAGAAGTATGTGCCTTTTCTCTCCTTGGGCTGCGTTCATCTTGTCAGTATTGTGCAGAAACGCAATAGTGTGCTTCATCAGTCATACATGTCCGCTGCCTTGAAGCCGGAAGTACCGGCCGATCGCGCTCTTCGCGACCGCCGCGTTGGCTTTGTGGACCCACGTTGAATAGCCCATGTTTCCAATCTGGTCGATATGCTGCCGCAATGAAGCTCAAGCAGTACACGAACAGGAAGTCAGCAGATTGATATATGCGAAATCGTGTCTACCAATCTTTCAGGGCTGATAGTTCTTCGCGTCTGGCCACGCGCCAAGGTCGAGTACTGATAAGGAAGGGATGCTGACCATTCGCAAGCATTGGTGTCACCAACCGAAGCATTTTACGTGCTTGGCTGCTTGGCTGCGGCGTCGACCATTTCTGTTCGAGAACTTCTTCCGAAGGATCCCTGGGTCTCTCGGACTTGCGACTGCTGAGCACGCCGCCATTTGCAGAGACATCCTGCAGTCAGACGGACAGAATTGTCACGGCACGACATTGATGCCGAGAGGTTTCTGACTTTGAGTCAAAGGAAAGAAGAATTCAGGTTGATGGGGTTGTCGTGGAAGCGGACCAGGATGGGACCCATCTTTCTCGCTCAATTGAGAATGGCGCCAACCTTACCACCTTGTCTACAACAGCTGTGTCTACTTCTCCTCAGCGCACCTCGCCGACAAACATCTATCAACCTATAACGAAGCGATACCATCTCGCCGGGTACGTCAGGCCATGATATAGGAAGGCTAGATCGTGGCTCACCGCTGCAACCCCGGACCTGGCTTCCACGTGCTTGGCCACTTTCTTTTGCGATGAACGATAGCTGGTCTCCGGGTTGATGGGTCACGGCGATAGCATCTCCATCGCAGCATGACCATAAAAAATCCACTACATACAGAGCACTATCGCTACCCACTGCAATCCCGCAGATCTCTCGATATTGGCGACAGCTTCGCGATCCTGCGTCTCAGCCTCTGTGATTGCCCTATCCTACGTGTCCACAGAACATCCTGGCGGCTTATGGTAGGGTACGAGCTGAATCCGCGAAGTTGAGAATTAAAATGCCCAAGAAGTATGAGTATTAGGAACCAGGTGAGCTTCAAACAAGAATGTTCGGCTCGGTCGATCATGGCTGCAGAGTCAAATACTCCTTGAACAAGCCTGCGGGTCATCCTGATATTCCTTCAAACCTCAGGGTGAGTGAGGGCTCTGCCTGTTACTGACTGCGACTCACAAGTTTGTCCACCCAGATTACTGTCGGCCCAAATGACTGACAGTCAGGCTGCAAGACTATCAGCAACGCTCACTCGTGGTCAGCGATTCCCAGTCCCCCCTTCATCTCTCATTACAGCACGATCAATCAGTACCGCAAGCCCTCACGTCTGATTTCTATCAGCCTCGAACCTTGCACCCCAACTTATGGTCGACACCATCGCGACTGTGGAAAGTCACTCGCGTGAAAGATCTTTGAAGGAGTTTGAGTGCCATCGATCCATCGCCAGCCCGACTTGGCTGTCCCGCTATTTCTACGCTGCTTTCGATGCCATCAGACCTCAGCTGCCATGCAGAATAGTCCAGGCTCCTTGACAGTTGCTTACATCATCGACTCACAAGAGCGTTCCTGATTGACGAAGACTCTGCGGCCATTGTTCCGCTGCAAGACCCTGGAGTACACAACCCAGCTGATGTGGCTACATTCGGGAACTTCGCAATTATGGCGCCGGAGCACACGGTCACTTTGCGTGTCTTTGAGCCTTTGGCAAAATCCTGTTCAGCCCACGGGCTCAATACGTCAGACCTGCACTGCTATACCCGGTAAGCAAACACTAATTTCATTCAACACTGCTCGCAAACTTGCTCTTCGCTCGCACATGGTAACCATATCTCAACAGCATCCAAGGGACCGGTACCAGAAGCAGAGCCAATGTCCCTAGGATTGTCATAGTCCAATGCACTCCAATACCTTTATACATTGGACGAGTAGCCACCACCATACCTGCGCTCACAATATACCGGGCCATCGTGATGCTCGCGAGTGCCGAGGACGAATATGTCTCGTAACTCGAAATGATGTACTGGTAGCTCGATATGAAGATCGCCGAGAGCGCGTATCCGAAAACAACTGTAGCGGCATATCCACTCGCGGGATTGATCGATGCGTAGTTTGTCCAACCGAGCCAAAAGAGCGATATGGGTAAGAAGGGAGCAGCGATTGCTGCTCGAATGAGACTCAGCTCAGGTGGAATATCCTGCAGAGTCTCGACTGCTGTGGTGTGGTCGGCAGTATTCGATGCGACGGACTCCAGATCGGAAGTACTGGTATTGACCTCCTTCCTCTTAACAAAAGCCCGACACTGTCTGCGATGCACCCTGTTCGCCAATCGATTGTACAGTGGCGTTACACCAACATCAATGAACACCCCCACAGCAATGCTAACGAAAGCCAGAGCCGTAACTCCAGGCGAAAGATCGTACTTTATCGTGAAAATAAAGTCCAGTCCACTCAGAAAGCTGAAATTGATCACAAAGATCAGCACCAGATACGCCCCCAGAAAAATCACAATCGCCTCCGTCGTAAAGAATGTCGCCGGTCTCGTCAAATTCGTCCTCAACCTCTTCACCAGTGGCTCTCCTCTCTCAATCGGCGCAACGAACGCATCATTCCCAGTAATCTTCCTAAGATGCTTCGCCTTCCAATACAACAAAATCGGACTGAACGTCTCCGGCAAGACCACCAGCGCTAACAAAAACGCTGCACCACCAAACGCCAAACCAATCCATAAAGTCCATCTCCAATCAATCCCAGCATCATGAATCCATCCTCCCACCAACGGAGCCAGCACGGGTCCGAGCAATGGACTCAACGCGAAAAGTGGCCACCTGGCCTTCCTCTCCCCATCAGAAAACAAATCCGCAAGTGTACCACCATAGACACTCAAAGTAGGACTTGCGCACAACCCTCCCAGAAACCTGGTCACCAACTCACTCGCAAAATTCCTTGACAATGCACTTCCCAATGTAAAACATAGCACCCCGAACGTAGAGCATAAATACACTGGATTCCTTCCAAACGTCTCTGACAAAGGTCCTGCGAATAATGCTCCGAGGGCGAGACCTACGAAGAATAATCCCGTAGCGAGAGTTTGTGCTGTTTCTGAGACATGGTAGGATTGTGATGCGGGACTAGTCACGTTGGAGTCGCAGGTTGATATCCAGCCTTGGGTGAATACGAGCAACCAGATTATGGCGAAGGCGCGGTAGCGGTGAAATGGAGACCAGGTGCGTGGGGAGATGGAGTCGTCGGTTGGGTCGAACTCGGGTGTGATCAGGATAGAGCCATAATCTCCTTGATTTCTGTGTTTCGGACTTGAGCAAGAGTTGGAGGATTGATGGGATAGTTCGTATTGACTTCTAGTCTTCGAAACGCGGGATTTGAGGCGGCGGTATTGGACTAAGGATTGCATTTTTCATAGACGAAGAATTCGGGTCATGGAACGAAGGATTTTCATGCTTATGTTACATACAGCAGAGCTCTCCTTCTTCCCTTGTGGTGGTAGTGATGCATTGCATGTACTAGTGACATCCATTTCAGTTTCGTAGATTCGTGGCTGTCGAAACTCTGGGCGATGACGATGATGGCCCCGAACTGATGAGGGTCATTCAAATCGCTTGATTGGGTCGTGTTCGCCACAGACTCTAGACGATATGCGCACTAAGCACGATTTCAGCTTAGACTGCAGAATGCAACGACTTTTAGGGAAGATGCGAGTGTATAAGAATGGGTGTCACGCGAGCACTTGCTCATTGCCGTGTTTCCATTACTGAGATATCGATACACATCGGCCCTATAACTTCCTTAGATCGCCACAGCAATTCTGTTGGTCTGGTACTTCCTAGTATTCGGGATACACAAAGAGCAGATCATTGCACAACTTCCGAAGGCGATCGAAGTGTACCTGTTGACGACGTTAGTTCGAGCTCATGATTCAGAAGGCGAGTGAAGACTTACCAGACCAAGTGCAGCGCGTTGGCGTATGCCCATTGAGCACCAGTCGTAGCGGCCGCGATGACTTGCGGGGTGAGTCCAGGAACCTTAGCAAGTGCTTCGGGGGTCGGGGTCGTCAGGAAGGTGCCAACGAAGAGCTCCGCACTAGTTAGTGGCAGACCGGCCTTTACTGCGTATTCTCCAACGAGCTTCGGCAGGTTGGCGGTGAGGTTCTTCGTGAAGATCGAGTAGTAGATACTGTATCCGATTGCACCACCAACGGCTCTTACGGACAAGGAGAGAGCAGCGCATGTAGTGATAAGCGCATCTGGACAGGCGATCATGGCAACCGTGGCTGCGGGAACAATCACGCCACCCAGACCGAATGCTGCTAACGATGCCAGCGTGACGCTCTGGTAAACATTGTTGGGGTCCATGCTTGCAAGAGAGCCTCCGAAAGCTGTGAGCATGAGTGATGCAGCGAACAAGATGTAGTTGCAGTTCGCAGGGAAGTATGATAGCAAGCCACACTGATCCCATCATTAGTAACGTGAACATGTAACATATGTGTTAAGCATAGCGGACACATACCCAGAAGATCGCTCCGACGGCGGTCGACAAACCCACGGGCAGGCCACGATAGCCAATTGCGACTGGAGACGGAGTCCACACCGAGCGGATCGTTAAAGGCCAGAAGTTGAGCAAGCTGAAGAAGTTCATGCCAGCGACGAACGCAACGGCAAAGGCGAAGCCAACGACACGCTGACCAAGGAAGAGTTCTTTTGGAACCATGGGGTGCTTGGCGAACTTCCACTCCCACACGATCCAGGCGCAGAGAAGAGCGATGCCGAAGAGGAGAGTGCAGAGCACGTAGGCCGACTCCCAAGGATGATTGTAGCCGCCTGCCTGCAAAGCAACAAGGAAGAGCGTGAGACCAGTAATGGAAAGGAAGCCTCCAACGTAGTCAATTCGCTTGAGAACTTGCTTGAATTGCATGCCTTCAGCGCGAACGTGTGCGTGGGGGAAGTAGAAGACTGCCAATCCAACCAGAGTGACCGCATTGTAGATCAAGGAGATCCAGATGCCCCAGCGCCAAGTCGGGTGAGATCCACGAGTGGTGAAGAGCTCAGTGTACATGACATATGGACAGAAGGGCAATACGAAGGCGGTCAAGATTGCCAAAGAATAGCCTCTCTGCTTGACAGGTACAATCTCCGCAAGTCCAGCGAGTCCGGTCAGTTCGCCAACTCCGGCACCAGCGCCAGCAAGAGCCATGCCGGCAAGTGCCTGGCCGAGCTGGTGAGCGGTACCGAGCAGTATGCAGCCCACGACAAGTAGCGTCGCACCAAAGAGTGCAATATATCTCTTGCCGAAAAGATCTTGAAGATAGCCAACGAAGGGGCACACAGCGGCGATGGCGAGAGTATTTGCTACCGGAAGCCAGCCGATGACATTTGCTGCATCAAGATCCTCTGCAATCAAGCTGAGAGCAGCGCCTGAGAAGTAGAGAGGAATCTGAGATCCTGTGGAGTAATCAGCAGCTGTCATTTTTACAAAATTGGAAATCCAGACTGACCAGTATACAACATGGCGAGGAAAGCACAAACCAGGAGGCGTTTGAGGTTCCATGCTACTTTGCCATCGGAATCGTCGCCCTTGAACGCTTGGTGGTTGTCGATGTCGACTGAGGCCAGGAGGGTCTCATTTGTGTCAGTCTTCTCGAGTGGGTTCCGGTACTGAGCGATCGGAGTTCCTGTTTCTGAGCTTGTCTCGACACGCTCGAGAACGCCTTTCTCGTTGTGATCAGCCATAATTGTGACTTTCTGGGACAATCTGAAAGGTGTGAAGATGGAAACTTGCACAGAAGCTGCGGCAAGCAGCTGGGCAGGGACCTATATGCTCGCAGCTGTTCAAATTAGCCTCTGGCCTACAAGAGGGGAACGTGTCAGATGGAATAGCCTGCAAACAACACTAAGTCGGATACAGGTCGTTCACCTTTGATATGTCGACAGGCTCGAGTCAACTCTTGAGCCTCCTAGAACGCCGCGCGGGCATTGCTCTTGGACGGCGAGCGAGCAACGCTGGTGGCAGGAGTACCTCCCAGTCCAGATCCACCGCGAAGCCCGGATTCGTCTAATAGATGCTCTAGCAGATCCTCGTCTGCGTGCCACGTGCATGTCATGGTGCTTAGCAGGCATAAGCGAGTTCATGGCCAATACCAGTTCGAGAATATTCAAAGGTATCGCCTGAAGCAGGGAGCAGTACCGCGTGTTCGTGAGGTACTTTGATCTTGTATCTAGTGTACGTCCAATGGGAAAGATGACCCTGTACAACATTCAGATCTAGTCATGCGCCATGTGCGGAGAAGAAGCTGGGGTGCAGGAGGCGTTCGCATGGCTGTTCCATCGTGGAGTCCGGCTCTTCTGGATCTCTGGTGGCCAGATCAGGTGAGCTTGAAGGAAGACGTTATCAGTTGATGTGCCTATGGGGGCTCTCAGAAAATCTTGATGGCTTGAGGTCGTGGCTCGGGAAAGCGTGAAAGCAGCATGGTCCAATATTGCGGCATTTCTGGAGCTGGATGTTGCTCAAAGCCTGCTCCGAGCAGACCTCAGACTTGAACCGCGCGGACTCTTGAGACAGGCGTCTGTGATGCAGGAAGCATTGCTAGCTGTGCGTCTGTACCGGACAGAGGTCCTGGGCGGAATAATAGTGAGCAAGCTGTGCTCATGCTTCTGCATCTGTGTATCTGCTGGTCGAAGTGAGACAAGCCAGCTCCTCTCGAGCTCTCGCAGCTAAAGTGATATGATGTGTCCTCGAGAAGTCACTTGTGGGAACAGTCGTTGTACTTATAAGGGACATGCGCCGTGGCCACGGAGTCGGTACAGACTATTCCTCCGCTCAGGTGGAGCTCATCTCCCAATGCGATACCGAGGACAAATGATGAATGATCAAAGTCTGGGCACGAGAAGTATGCCTCAGCGGCGTGATCAAGGCGGGATAAAAGTTCTGCATTGTGTCGCTGTCGATACCCAAAGCAGGGGAAGCAAGCACGCGCGAAGTTGCCTTGATGACTTGCGCGCTTGCCAAGCATTCGAAGCATGACTCCATCAGCTGTTCGACTTTCACAACACTACATCGCCCTTTCACCATTCCCAACATGATACACAGCATTCACCATGTTGGGCATCCTATCCGACATGCTAGCTTACATGATGAGCAGGACTCAGACCATGTCAGCAATACCTTCCGATGACCAAACGCCATCCACAGCACGATGCCGGTTCTTAGAGCTGCCTGCTGAGTTGCGCAACCACATCTACCGTTTCGTAGCAAATGGACACCTCGCGGATGATCTGTGGAACAACCAGCCAGGTTTGCTCCACATACAAAACCGGCAGGTTCGAGAAGAGTTTGAGGATATATGGTACAACAAAATCATGGTAGCTCAGTACTACGACCTCAAAGAGTCTGCCTGGAAGGAAGCGCCTGATGGCGTTGTGAAAATAGTGCTGGACAGTCAACGAGATGGAGGTGATGGAGTCTGGATCGATGGCAGTCGTGGCAAACAAGCATGTAAGGGTGTCTTCAGCAACAGACTCAAGACCCGGCAAGATAGTGTAGAGCAAGCACAGTCAGACGCGGAATTTGACAGCGATTGGAATGGCGAGTATCCCGACAGTTACGTCGCCAACATCATACTCGAATTCAACGGTAAAGGGTGGAATGAAGGCATCAACCATACCACCGCTCAGATTAATGCGGCCATGATTTCGGGAGACAATCAGCGGATGTTGAAGGAGTGGTTTGTCGAGAACAAACTGCCCGAATCCACAATTGCGACACCCTAGGATAAGCACTCAGCATGGACTTGACTTCTTGTGCTACTCGATGCGCAATGTAGTCAAGACAAGCATGGAATATCTGTGAGTCTACATAGGTGATGCTCTGTGCAAGCTCTCGGCCTCGACTCGATTTGAAGCCCCCGACTGTGCTCTTCTTACGACAATCAGGGTTGGAATTCATGCATGTGAAGGGAATACTAAAGCAAGCTCCAGCTCACATCACTCGGCTCATGAAATCTCCTACGACTCTGCAATCGCATGGCACGGCGCATCAATTTGTTGCTCCAAATTCGGGAGAGCTCATATGATCGCGCGACTGCCGACGAACCTTATTTGGTGACGTAATCTCCGAACCCTGGCGGACGCGACCTGCTCTTCGTCACAACAGGAGACCTTCACGCTTCCAAACCACCTCCACAAGCACAATGGGCATTGATTACGGGAGCGCGTATGCGCCGTATGGTGCATCATATCCGTATGGCTCAGCGACAAACAACGTCTATGCAAATAGTTCTTACGCGCCTATGCCTACGCCACCAGCTGGTCAGCAACCAAAATCGCGTCGTGGCCAGCGCGATGCACCTATCGACTTGACTGAAGACACGCCAAAGAAGCGCAAAGGCAAACGAAAGAGTGGAGAGGTAGATGACGACGATGCTAATGCAAAGCCTGCTAAGAAGAAGGCAAAGTCCAAGGACGAGGAGAAGCGACTCAAGCGGTGGCGACCTCATGCCCCAACTACCTACCACGAGATTCGCAGCCGTGCCCTGACCCAACGCATGTTTGTCATCGACAGACAGCGGCATGCACCTGACGAGAGCGTTGAAGAGAGCAGACGCCACCCTACCGAGACTTTGTCCATTGCCGGCACAACCGGCAACATTTACACCATCACTATCGACAAGAAGCCTTCTTGCGACTGCCCGCATGCCAAGAAGGGAAACCAATGCAAGCACGTTGTCTATGCTCTGGCTCGTGTACTTCGCGTGCGCGCCGACCTGGAGTATCAGCTCGCATTTGTCTCCTCAGAGCTGCGCGTGATCTTTGAAAAAGCGCCTCCACTGCCCACCGAGACCGGGGACGAAACACAGAAAGACGGCAACCGCAAGCCTCTTGAAGGCGAATGTCCCATCTGCTGTGTCGACTTCGAGCCCGAAAATGCCAAAGAAGAGATCGTGTACTGCAAAGCTGCGTGCGGCAACAATATTCACAAAGAGTGCTTCGCGCAGTGGGCTGCAACGAAGACGAACGGCAATGTTCCATGCCCGTTCTGTCGTACACCTTGGCAGAGCGATGAGGATATTGTCAAGAAAGTGGCGAAGACTGGAAAGAAGAATGCTGAAGGCTATGTCAATGTTGCTGGACAGCTTGGTTTAAGTGGTCGGCGAGACTACTCTACGTACAATGAATTCTGGCTACGTCGGCAAGGACGCTACTATGACGACTATTGAAGTGAGATGGCGACGAAGTTACGAAGAACTGACTTGATGGGATGCACCATGCGACAATGGATGCTTGTTGGAGTTTGTGCGGTAGGAGTTTGTTTTCCTGGAAAACTTCCTAGGTATTGTGAAAATACGCCCACTTGCGTCTGCCTCTACAAGGACATCAAAATTGCCGGCCCTAGTCTTAATGTCACTGCTTCGATAGGGTCCAGTGCGCTACCCGCCACCACCGATGCTATCTCCGCCCTTGCTGGAATTGTCCTCCTATGCCGACAAGGTACTGCGAATCATTTCGTCTCCTGTGGCTTGGGCCATTGCCGCTACCCTGCGCACTACTGCTACCACATATGGCCGCGATACACTTTTCTCGGCAACGTTGATTCGTCCGATAGTGGCCTTCCAGCTGATCAGATCGAAATTTGTTCCGGCAGCCGACACATTCGACTTCCACGACAGTCGATGAGCTCATTGGTGTTGGCCAAAAGTCAGTGGTCAGTTTGTGCTTTTGCGACTGCTTCTCTCATCAGCAACGTTGAAATGGACAAGCAATATCTGCATACGGACCAGAAATGTCTGAATGACTTTCGACTTCGCGTACTCTTGTGTTTGAGGACTGAGCCTGCTTCAGCAAATGGAATGGAATGGCAAGTGCGCGAGGTTGGTAGGATCGCAGATATGGTCAAACCGCCTGCAAGATTTTCCATGGTGGCCATTCGCCATCTTTATAAGACTGCCCTTTCGCGTCACATCGACAAAATCTCTGGCGGTGCAAGCGTGGACGGTCTTGTTGTGTTTCAAGTCATCAATGATCAATGCTAAGGCCAAGATATGGTGATGGCGGTGCGAGATCAGCGAATTCATTGCCTGTGCACTTTGGCGGTGCTACCTCCTCGCTGATGGACCTCACAGGGCGTCCCTGTCGTACCTGCATGGTGCCGCTGAATATCTGACGTGCTCCTAACTCTGTTCCTGCTCCAAACACTACCAGGCTCCTGTAAGGTCGAATTGATCGCTTCGTACGAAGCCAGAACCGCCAGCTATCCAAATATGGTTAGATCAAATCTAGCACCGCCAAAGCACGCTAGCGCCGCCATACGTTCAACCAGCACCACTTTTCTTTTAATACTGCGGCCTTCTGTCTTGCCGTTCCTGAGGCTCCCATCTCAAGTGCAGGAGGACGAGTTCTCGCATCGATCTTCCATAGCTCAATGCAACCCCGGAATGTGGAGTGCAGGGATCGTCGCTCGTCTTCAAACCTTCTCCTCCAAGGCACAAGCGAGAGCTGACTAACTTTCTTCGAAGCATTTTTAACAATGCGTCTCGTTGATGTCTTTCGTCAAATTCCTGTCTCAAGTCCTTAGGCGCCTTTGAGAATGGTGAGCAGATGCTCGAGCTGATCAGGACTGGTGCAGCTCGACCATCAATTCGGCCAGCCTGCTGCTTGCACGTCGAATGCGACATTCGCAGCTGAAAATAGTGCAGCTGGATCAATAAGCCCAAAGGGAAGCCTGTGCATCCTTCGTCGCTGGATCGACGTCACTTGAGGTTGCATTCGAACGACTATAACACCATTCTACACTCTGCATCTTTTATGATCCAACTTTCGGGAATGCCTTCGTCGACACGATGCCTTTGCTTGCAGTATTGCTTGCGCTGGTAACGGAACTTCGTCCGTCTTCAGCTCAAGGGCCACCAGCGCCACGAAATGCAAATCTCACTGGCACTAATTTCCTGGATCACGATGCGCCAATAGCGAGCTACTTTGGAAAATCGTTCTTGAAAGAGAACATTCCTTACATCGACCTCCCCGACAAGACGATTGAAGATGTCTATTACTATCGATTCACAGCACTTCAACGACATCTTCTTTACGCTACCGCTGGAACAGGATATGTGATCACAGAATTCTATAGTGGGTCTGTGGGGTATGCAGGCGCATTCAGCACCATCAATGCCGCAGCAGGACACCAACTCGAGGAAGCGCGTTGGCTGCGAAGTGCTTGTTACACCGAAGACTTTACTCAGATCTGGACGCGAGGGCCTGGCTACTCCAATCACTACACACAATGGATCCAGTACGCTGCTGTTGGGGCTGCGATTGTCACCGGCAACACTGCTTTCATAGAAAGCCAGTTGGACGGCCTGCTGCGAATGTGGCATGAATGGGACAACGTCTTTGACTCGTCTGCCGGACTTTACCACTACACGCCTGAGTTCGATGCTCAGGAGCACAGCCTGCCAGAGGATATCGCTGATGCTGCGCTTGGTGGTGGCAATCCTGACAACATCATCTATCACGGTCCGAATACATATCGTCCAAGTCATAATCCGTATATGGTTGCCAATGCGGAAGCGATCGCGACTGTGGCGCATGCGGCCGGCAATGTCTCGCTCTCACATGAATTTGCTCAGAAAGCAGACGCCTTGAAGCAGTCCATGATCACGCACTTATGGAACACGTCTCGAGCTTTCTTCGTCGACAACATTAAGTCGGGCGAACCTGGTGCAGGGCAGGTCGATGGAAGGGAGGAAGTTGGCTTCTTTCCATTCAGGTTTGGCATAGCACTTTCTGAGAACTATACCAATTCTACGATTCATGCATTGTACGACAAGGACATCTTCAACACGACCTATGCGCCACCGACGCTCGAAGTGCACAACCCATACTTCAACGCGACGATTTCGGGATGCTGCTGGTGGAATGGACAGAACTGGCCGTACTCGACAGCCAACACAATTCAGTCGCTTGCGGCTGTCTACCGCATGGGCGGCTTGGCGGCAGAGCAGTACATCGAGTCGCTGCACAACTATGCTGTGACTCAGTACAAGGACGGAAAGCCTTATGTCGCAGAGTCGCACTACCCCGAGCAAGATGGTTGGTCTCAAGATTCGCCAAATCATTCCGAGCACTACATGCATTCGACATACATCAACAATGTCATCACTGGCATCGTTGGGATCGTGCCTCGTGCTGACGATGTTCTTGAGCTCAGTCCAATTATTCCTGACAGCTGGTCATACTTTGCCCTTGAGAATGTGGCATACCATGGAATGCTTCTGACGATCGTATACGATAAGGATGGGACGAGGTACAAGAACGGATCAGGTCTTACTGTATTTGCGAACGGCAAGAGAATCCACAATGGTCCAGACTTGAAAGTGAACATCGCACTGCCGAACAACGACTCGGGCGCTGACGACTCTCCCCTTGATATCAACATCGCAGCCAATCCTCTCGGTAGTGATGGCTGGCCCAAAGCCTCCGCAACTTTCACCTGGCAAGATAACGACGTCAACCAAGCCAACGACGGCGCTCTCTACTACGATGAGGTCCCAACAAATCGCTGGTCAAACTACCAAGAACATCCCAACCCAAGCGACACTCTCACAATCGCACTACAGCGACCACGCAACGTAACAGGCGTCGTCCTCGCCATCTTCGACGACACGAAGCAGAAGAAGAACGGCGCTGTCGCAGTCCCAGCAGCCATAGAAATCACAGACGGAGCGGGCAAGCTCCTTGCTAACGAGTCCGATTTTGCTTCTCATGGCTTGGCGAACGATATCAATGTCATCACCTTCAATGGCACAATGGAGATATATACTCTGAACATCAAGCTCACTGGTCAACCAGGCAAGGCTGTTGGAGTCAGTGAAGTCCAACTCTGGGTTCCTGCCAATACTGGTCCTTTCTATTATGCTGCTGATGCATTACCTGATGCTGCTGCGATCGCTTTTGATCAACACTCAAAAGCTACTCCGAATGGTACTGTCATCGCTACCAGGAACAGCACGTCGTCGATTGCGTTTTCGGGGATTTATGCTGCGAGAGAAGGAAGTGTTGATGGGAAGTTGAGGTACAAGAATAATGGAACTCAGGAAGTCAGGCTGGATGTGACCGTGAACAGGATTTTGAATAGTACCGTGACTTTGCCTATGACCGGGAACTCGTACAAGAGTGTGGATATGCCCCTCACATTGTGGCGAGGAACGAATTTCGTGACGCTGAGAGGTGGTGCTGATGGTGTGTACATTGAAGGCATAGAAATTAGCTGATCTGAAAACCCATCAACTATATAGATTCGACTTCTTTCCTCTCTGATTCAATAATTATTCCTCTCCAACCACGCCCCACACGCCCTGTATAATCTCTCAAACGCCCCATCAACATCATACACCCAACTTAAACAATCTCCTCCTAAACATCTACACCACTCGAAGAACCCCACTATCAGGAAATCGGCGTAACTTACGTCCTTGCCTAGACAAAATGGTCCGCTTTCATCTTCCCTCAATACTTTGCCCAATCCTTCTAGATAAGGTCGCGCTTTCTTCCAAGCCTCTCACCTCCGAATTTTGCTTCGTATTCTTCGAGCGTCATTCCGTACGTTGCCTTTCGAGCGTTCTGATGATAGGCTATCGTCGAACCCGAGAGACATTCCCTCGGCATTCTGGGGATGAGAACGGGGGATAATGAGAGTAGGATTTTGGTCCAGAGCTTTTGGACACGGGCGTGGAAAGGGTTATCAAGATAGAGGGGTGGAGATGGGTACAATGCTTGGAGTTTCTGGGCTATGGCTGAGGATTCCATGATGTATGTTCCGCCGTGCTTCTGTGGGAGCTTTATAGCAGGAATCGTGTAGGGATTCAAAGCTGTGCCTGGTTTATGCGGTTGTATGCCGAAGGACCAGAAGAGTGGCATTATGTCTGAATGTCTTTTCTGTGATCCGCTGGTAGCTACAAATATGGCCATCTGCCATCTGCGTTCTACACTGCGATCCGGCACTTTCCTCTTAACAACTCGGTCTGTACATATCCGCTGATGCGTATGAGCTGCCTCCCTTGAGCCGTCGTCTTAACGAGGAGGGCAAAAGCGTCCGAAGAATCATGCAGATGGTAAAGGTATTGCCAGATTGACATGCAATTTTGGTGGTGGGGGTATTGGTGATGGAAGCAGCAAGGACAGAAAACAGAGTCTGAGGGATCTGCTCAAGAACTGCAAGGGCTCATTGGCTAGGCAGAGACGGAAGCTAGCGGCGGCTTCCGTCCTCGAGTTTCGGAAAGAATAAGAGAAAGCAGAGCTTTTCATCCTTTACACTCGCGTCACGATCACCATTGATTGGCAAAGTTCGCGATGAACGAGTTCCCATCGCCTAATCTGGCATCTCGACTGGCGCCATACAAGAAGTCTGCAGCGGCTGACCAGGATTCCAATGGCCCGAATCAAACAGAGCGCTCAGCAGAAACACGTGCTCGACCTCCCTTGCCGGCACAGAATAGAGCACCACGATACATCCCTAAACGCTTCTCTACTATGCGGCTGACCATCTAGGGCATGTGGGCTCGATGCGCCTATAGACCTTGCTTATGAGGCAGGGCATGACTGATGATCTGACCTCTATGGGCCGATTGTCTGACGATGTTGCAGAGGAACACCTCAGTCGCACACGTGGTTCCATGGAGCTCGGACTATCCCAGGTGCTCAATGACCGACGCCACGCAGATCTTGAATGGACGATGTCTGAGCATTCCGCGGCAGAAAGCTTGGACTGATCACAAATGGGTCCGCCCCATGGGCTGATAGCATGCCATGTTGCTTGCTTTTGTTGAGAATCCACCACACGAGGCTCAATATACCATCATCGATGAACTCCCCGGCAAGTCTATTCCAGCCCAAGAAGATCGAGAGGCCGCCTTGATGCACTTGTCCGCACGATGCAGCTCTCGCTCCTCGAAGCATAGCTGTAGTGTGTAGGTCCGAATCCGCGACTCGATATGGATCATGGATTGGCCGCGATCAAGCAGCTCTGAATCGAGCTCGTTCCTATCTGCCCATCTGCGTTGTCGCAAAGATGAAGACTTCCAGACTCAATGCAGTCTTGTTATCATTGCTTGGCTGTTGCCATATTCGGTCTGCCAGATGCCTTGAGCTCCCCCATCTCGACGGTGTTGGCACTGCTTTCGACTTCATTGTCGTTGGCGGTGGTGCCGCTGGACTTGTTGTCGCCAATCGTTTGACTGAAAACCCAGCAGTAAGGGTTCTGGTAGTCGAGCACGGATATCTCGAAAACAACGCTTCATTCTTGATTCCGCAGAATGAGAATTTCTACAACTTCGAGGCCATTCAGCATGATGAGGACATCAGACGCCTATTTTACAGCTTTCCGATAGCACCCTTGAAGAAGTTAGGCAACGCGACCTATCCCATAAATGTTGCGTCCACGGTTGGAGGCGGCAGCGTTATCAATGGCATGTACTTCAATAGGGGCTCAAGAGCCGATTACGACGCGTGGGAGCAACTCGGGAGTAAAGGTTGGAACTGGGACGGACTCTTCCCGTGAGTTGAAAGAAAACCGTGACTTAGTTCCTCTGCTGACTGAGGACGAGATACTTTATCAAAAGTTCCAACTTCACACCGCCAGAAACATCTGCCGCTCAACAGTCCGGCTTCAGCTGGGACGAATCAGCGTGGGGCGTGCAAGGCCCTGTCCACAGCAGCCTTCCTCCTTGGGAGTGGGCACATCAAAAGACCTTTCGCACCGCATTTTCGGAGATGAAGGACAAGAGCATCTCTTTTCGAGAGGAAGCCAACGGCGGTACCAATGTGGGTGTGGTCTGGACGCCCAATAGCCAAGATCCAGCAACGCAAACGAGAAGTTCCGCGAAAACTGCTTATTACGACCCTGTGAGAGGAAGGGCCAATCTGCTGCTGTTGACCGGCACCAAGGTTGAAAGAGTGTCTTTTGACGGCAAGAAAGCGAGTGGTGTGCAATTGAAGAGCCGTCGGGACCTCGAAGGGAAAACGATATCGGTGAACGCCAAGCGTGAGGTGATCGTTGCTGCTGGCCCTATTTTCAGCCCAAACTTGCTGCACAAATCGGGTGTTGGCCCTCGGAAAATGCTCGAGGAAGCGGAGGTAATCTCGTCACTTTCTTTCGATTCCGACTTCACTGACCATTCAACGTATAGATCGAGGTTATACATGACTTGCCTGGGGTTGGCTTGAACTTTCAAGATACGCCTACGGTAGCTATGAAGTGGAATCTCACGAAAGTCTCCGATCCCGGTCCACAAGACTTGATCACCAATCGCACTTTCTATGAGGAAGCAAAGCGCCAATATGATCTCAATCATACAGGTCCTCTGATTCAGGCTCATGGTAACAACGCCGCGTTTCTGTCTCTATCCCAGATGACCCACGATGCTGCAAGCATTTTAGCAAACGTATCCGAGCAGGATGCCTTGAGCTATCTACCAAACGCATACGAGGCAACGTCTCGATCAGGCTTCGCCGCGCAGCTCAAGATCTTACTAGAGCAATTGCGCAGCAGCGAAAGTGCTATCATGGAGTTCCCCTTCAACGGCGCAGGAGGTAACATCATTAATCTTCTGCAAAAGCCACTTTCGCGAGGCACGATCACTCTGAACATCTCGGATCCACAGCTAGGTCCACTCGTCGACTACAATACTCTTGCAAATCCAGCCGATCGACTTCTTATAGACGCCATGGTCAACTTCACCCGCGAATATTTTGATACGCCGACCATGAAGACTTTAGGTCCTGAGGAAGTCAGTCCCGGCACGGACAACAGCGATAACGTTGCTGCTTTGATCGAGAAACACGCTCTACTTCCGACATGTTCACACCAGAGCGGAGCATGCTCAATGATGCCGCTTGAGCTTGGCGGTGTTGTGAACGATCAATTGTTGGTATATGGTGTGGAGAGGCTGAGCGTTGTAGACTCATCAATCATTCCTCTGCTACCTGCTGCGAGGCTTGTCCATACTGTCTACGCTGTAGCTGAGAAAGCTGCTGACCTGATCAAGGCGAGGCACGGAATTTGAAGATTTGGAATGAAGACGCTATATAGAGATATCCAGATCTTGCGAACAATACATCCTCGCCAGTTGGTTTTAGACTAGTCTATGGAGCAATGTTGACGCTCATACTCATTCCTGCTCTTTGTGCTCTCAACTTCTAGACATCCACTTTGACCTTGACGCGCGGAACTCCGAAGAGCAATGTCCCGAGATATCTGAGAGCAGGGACTCTTGTAGGGTTACGTAAAGGTGGTGGTCTAGAGCGTAGAATCTATCTCTCCCGCCTTTTTCACGATTGGATCCCAAGGATGTCTCCACGGTGGGCGATCCTACGTTGAAGATGCTTTGCCGCACACGTGTAAACTTCATTGGAGAGATGCAGTGATACCAGCTACAATCAAATGTGCTTGTTCCCACTACGGAGAGGCCTCTGGTTGCTGGAACCAGAAGGCAGTGTGAGACCTAGCATAAAACGATCTCCGAGCTTCGTTTCTAATACCGCTGCTCAGTTCTCATCACCCTTGAAAGCGAGTTCCGCGCCGTAGTAGCCACCATCGTCGGAGTCCTTAGCACGTTTCTCATTCTGATCGCCCTTGAATGCCAGCTCTGCGCCATAGTATCCTCCATCATCCGAATCCTTAGCACGTTTGACTGTCTTGTCACCCTTGAATGCCAACTCGGCGCCATAGTATCCACCATCATCAGAGTCCTTAGCGCGCTTAGCCTTGTCACCTTTGAAGGCGAGCTCAGCGCCATAGTATCCACCATCATCCGAGTCCTTGGCGCGTTTGACATTCTGGTCACCCTTGAAGGCGAGTTCAGCACCGTAGTAGCCACCGTCGTCAGAGTCCTTAGCACGCTTGACGTTCTGGTCGCCCTTGAATGCCAACTCAGCACCGTAGTAGCCACCGTCATCAGAGTCTTTGGCACGCTTGACTGTTCGATCTCCCTTGAACGCAAGCTCAGCGCCATAGTACCCTCCATCATCAGAGTCCTTGGCACGACGGACAAGGTCTCTTGGGGCTTTAGAGGTTGTCAGCATTGGCAACAACCAAAGCTTACGCGAAAGCGCTTACCTGTCGGAGCAGCCAAGGCGAGGCCAGCACCGAGGAGGACAATGGTGGTAGAACGCATCTTGCTTGTGAGGGATTTAGATGTATCAATTGTCTGAGTGTGAAGCTAGATCACTGTCGTTTGAGAATTGGCTACGAGGCTGAGTATGGCATGTGTGATTCTGGACTTCAGCCTCGCCTATATACTCATTTCTCTGGGGCCTTCACGATTCTCGTTCCTACTTTGAAATCGTTCTGACCATGATCTCAACCGATCGACGTGTGCAAAGCGGGCTCAATCGTGTCAGCGTCCATCGAAACAGAAGTTCCAATGGACGAGCTGGTGCGGCAGAAACTTGAAAGACCATGATCGATCTTGTCAAGAGCTGACGATCAACTCAGTGAATTGCTGTCCCTAGACTCCGCCATCCAAAACCCACAGTCACAAGGTGTTGTCGTATCAATCCCGTTGCGTTGTCGTAGACCGAACGAAGTACCGCGGGGAGCTGTTTCGATGGTAATCGAGAGCCCGCTAGCTCCTGCAGTCGGTAAATGGAGCTGCTCGAAAGACTAGCCTCGCCCAAGCCTGACACACGTGGAGGACGGCATAGGTCGACATCGTTTATTGATCCAACGATGCACGAAATCTAGGCCTTCACGAGATGCGAAATGGTTGGTCTTGGCTGAGCTTAATTTGGACCAGCCTAGTCGTTGACCACGCCCGAGATCAGTCCGCAATCTGCCGCAAGTTCCATACGATCTGGAAGCACACCTCCCGAGCGATCGCTGGGAGTCGCAATGACGCAGTTCGCTTACAGCAGTACGCAAGTCTAGACAGGACCAGAAAGTCCAATGCCCGCGTGAAGGATCTGCGACCAAGTCGTACTCACGACCGAGACTCGCGAAGATGTTGTATCAAGATGAGCCAAAGTACGCTTTGCTAGCACAGAACTCGGCGCTACAGAGCATCAGCGAAGACTCCATAGCACTAGAGTATGCGCCGTCGAGACGATGCGATAGAGGCCATGGTTTCTGGGTCTCGTGGTTCCCACTAGTGTGGATTATGAGCATCGTAGCAGCAGTACTGCTGCCCAGTCCGATTATGAATATCAAGCGCTCTCCGGTCGACTTAATCGCAGAGCTCAATACCTTCTGTAAGAGATTTGGCATCCACGGGCTCCTCCTGAGGCTGACTGACGACAATTTGCAGCACCGATATACAAAGACATCGACCTCCATCTGGACCGGGCAGTACCTGATGGTAGCTTGTGGGACAATGCAACGAACATTTGGCGACAAGATCCGTCACCAGAAGTCGACGCAGCATGGCATGGTATTTCCATGTCGAATCCCATACTGCTCAGTAGAGGAGACATCATCAAGCTTGGCAAGAGTGCCGAAGGCTCTGTGCAGTGGCCATACTCTGATGAAGAGATGTACGTCGGCAAGATGAATGGTTTCCATCTGCTCCACTGCCTGAATGCTATCCGCCAGACGGTCTTCAGCGAGTATTACTGGTGAGTTGAGACACTGGTGTACGCCATAGGTATTTCTGCTGACAAGTCTGGCAGGCCAAATGGAACCACTCATCCAGGCCACATGCCACATATTCGACATTGTATTGACATCCTGAGACAGGAGTTGATGTGCACCTTTTCCTTGGATGTTCATACTTTCACCTGGGTAGAGCATTACAGCACTCCGATGGCAGATTTCATGCTACAGCGTCAATGCCGTCGATGGGATGACATTGTGCGATGGAAAGAATCGCATCAGATGAGCGATGAGGACAACGAGAGAGTTGATAGGCTCCAGAAACCACTTGGAGCGTTCGAGAATCCTCTCCCTGAGGGTGCAGCTCAGTTGCTAGACAAGACAGCGGAGTGGTTGAAGCATAGCCATGTAGATTGAAGACGAGGTCGGATTTGATTGCTCGGTCCTTCGCGCGTCCTTCAGCGCTCGGTGTATTCATGGACTATCCGACGGCCCAATGCGGTCAATTTGGAACGTTGCATAAGAGCGGTCTGCCCTGGCTGCTTTCGTTCGAAGTTGCGTGACATTGCCCGAGAAGTTGCAGGGATGTTGGGTCGTGCTAAAGCCTGTGCGTATTAATGGCTGGCGCTCTGATTTTGAGGCCTACCCTGGTTCTCATCGTCGAGTGATGCTTTTGTCCGTGAGGACCTCGGCCTGATCACCAACCATCCCTTAGCTGTGGTTCAACGCAGAACGCTAATCTTAGCCACAGCGGATAGGCTCTTAGAGGTAACGATTATAATTAAGCGCGAGGCATTTCTTAGTACTGTCGGATAGGCTCTTAGTACCGTAGGTAGATAGATTTACTATTAGATTAGTATAAGATTAAGCTACTATAAGTATTATAAAGATTACTAAGCTTATATATTAAATAGCGCTAATAATAAGAAGCCTCCTATAAGAGGCGAAGAAGGGTATATAGATACGTCTACTATAGTACTCTTATCGTTACTACTACTATTATCTCTACTACTATAGACTCCGCTAGTTAATCGAGTTATTATACTATAAGGTTACTATAACTATTAGGGCTCTTCGCTACTATTAGTTATCGAGATTAGCGTCTAAATAAGGTAAATACGACTAAGTTTAGAGCTCTATAAAGGAGGGTTATAGATCTCGAAGATACTATAGTATAGCTCTTTAATAGATTAAATATAGTAGTTAGTAGAATACTAGGTTACTAAGTAATATAATAGCTAATAAGTATATATAGGGGGTACGTAGGACTATAAATTAAGTAGTAGAAGTAGGTAAGCTATAGTCGCTTACTCGTACGTTTAATAGTATTCCTCTTATATCTATAGAACTAGTAAGATTATCGCTTTATACTACTATAGTAAACGAGTTAATAGTCTCTAGGTAAGCGTCTTATTAGCGGTAGTACGCTAGTAGACGTAATATAGCTATTTCTATAGGCAATCTTAGTATTATTCTATAGTTTAGATCTATAGGTATAGTAACCTATATACTTCTACTTTACTCTAGTAGTAGAAGTATTTATTATTACTATATTAGTAGGGTCGTTCTTATAGTATCTAGATAGTATAAGGTACTAAGCTAGCCTTAATCTAAATTGTCGCTATAAGAATAATACCTTATCCTTTATATACTTTAAGCGTAGGCCTAGTAGTATAGAATACTAGTATAGGTATAGCTTATAGTATAGAAAGAAGGTATTAATAATAGCTATATCTAGTATATTAAAGAATAAGGCAAACTAGGCTTTTACTAACTTTAGCTAAGTACTATAATAGGACTATAATTAATCGTAGATATTAACTCCGCCTATATAGGGATTATAGTTAATAGACTAGCGTAGTACCTATAGTTTAATATACCCTAATCTATACTATACTATCTCTCTTAGTCGCTTTACTAGTATACTTTATCTAAGGTTTCCTATACTCTTTCTTATTAAATATAGAAGGCTAGTATACTATTATAACTACTTAAACGAGGTTCTTATCTTACTATATAATAGCGACTATATCTCTATACTAGACGCTAAATAATTACTAGTTATAAGGAAGGATTGTACTAGCTTTATTCGCTATACTAGAAAGTACTTTTAGTTAGTCTAATCTAATAGCTCTTATAGTACTATAGGTAGCGATACCTATAGCTCGAAGAATATAGAATAGCTTATAGCTACTAAATAGATTATTATAATATAATATAGTAAAGAAGTATATTATTATAGGAAGTTAAGAAACTAGCTAGATAACTATACGTAATATTAGTAGTAAGAGCCGTATAACTACCTACTAAGCGAGATTTAATCTAGTAACTACTCTACTAATATCTATATTAATATAGCTAGTTATAGGACTCTTAAAGGCAAAGGAATAGTAGTATCTAGTATCGTAGAGCGCTAGTATATAATATCTAACTAGAATTAGCTTACTATAGACTATAGTTATATAGCTCGACCTATCCGTAAAACGTACTATAATTTCGTTAATACTAACTTCTATATAAGGCGTTATATATAGCTTAAAGGCTCTTCTTAACTCGTCTACTACTAGCTTTACTTTCTCGAAGAACCGATACTTCGGAAGATTTAAAATCGGCTTAGAAAGATATAGATATCGTTTAATAGACTTAAACCTATCGTAGCCGATATATTAAGCGATAGGATATCGCGGAAACTCGCTACTTCGAGCCTAATATTCCTCTATATCCGCCTACCTAATTACTAATATATAGATTACTAAACCTAGCTAAATCTTTAGCTCGCTAACTATTATAGTCTTCTAGTTTCTAGCTCCTTTAAACGCTATATATTCGTCGGTATATCTAGTAATTATAGCGAATAAGAAGTCCGTAAAGAAGAGCTAGAAGAATAGTAGTAGTAGGTCGTACTATATCCTAAATCTACCCTTATAATTAGCTAGATAGGTCTTATAATACTATCTACCTATATAGGCATTTATATAAGCGATTAGTAGCAACTCGTATAGCTAGTTATAGAAGCTATTAGGTAAGTAGATACTACGCTTATAATATATTCCTTCTAAATTATCTATTCTAGATATAGTTTCTAGTATTAGCTAGATTACTTTCCGCTTCTTCTTTAGATATTATATAGTATCTAGATCTTCTATAGCTTCTTTAACTCCTAACTCTTTTAATAAGTTATATTCTAGCTCTTTATCTATACTAGTTACGCCCTTACTAACTATACGCGTAGTACTCGAGTCGCCTATATCGCTTATAGTATCGTTAAACGCTATAAGAATACTATTATAAGGTTGTTTAATAACCTTACGAAGGTTAGAAAGTATACTATCGCTAGGTAGGCCTACTTAGAAGATTAGTTATTCTATAAAGAAAGAGATATTATATAAAGAGATCTTAGGTCGGATAAGAAGTATAAGAGTAGAGCTATATAAGGATTATTAGTACAAACCCCTACGAATACTATCTATAGGACGCTTACCGAGTAGTTTAAGAACCTACGCGTAGCGCGATTAAGTTGGCGCTATTTTGCGTTGAAAATGCCTTCCTTATAGGTCAGCCGGCAAAGGGATCGCGAAGAGAGCATTGCCGATCGAAGGTCTTGGGGCCGGTCGAGAGTCTGAGAGTAAGGCATAGCTCGCAGTGTGGCGCGCCTGATCGTTTCGCACTCTGCAGCATGAAGTGTGTCAATGCAGGCTCAGACACTCCTCATAGCATTATCAATGTCGAAGTATCAGGACAGTGACGCCTCTGACGAAGAGACACTTTTGGACTACAAAGCAGCACGCAAGCCAGATGGCATTAAGAAATCCATATTCTGGCCTGTTCTCTTCTTCTCAAACCTGTTGACGGCGGCGGTGATATTGCTTGTTGTAATACCGTCCGACAACTCCAGCTCTGGTCCTTCCGCGAACGACCCAAGCTCAGCGTTCTTGCAAAGCATAGATCGCGGTTTGCACGCCGAGCAATTCAATCCATTTGAGTCCCCGAACGCTTTCACAAAGGCTGCAAAAGAAGCTGGCGACGAGACCACCGAGAGATGGGCAGATCTTGGAGTTTACAGTAAGTTCCTCTCTTCACCTAGCGAAGGAATTGCTGACAGGGCCAAGTTCGAAACATGCTTGTTCCAGTAGAGTATGCCGCGGATTTCGACTTGGATCCAGATCGACATCTGATGGTGCTTGCCAAAGATGACCCCGACGCACCTTATGACGGCTACATTGCGGGACTGGAGTTCGTTCATCAGCTCCACTGCCTTCACCTTATCCATCAAGGCTTATATTTCAACCATGAATACTACCGGTCTGTGGACTCGATATCTTGGGATGAAAGTCAAACGGATGTCGTTGAAACGCATCTTAGCCACTGCGTGGATGCGCTGAGACAGTTCATCATGTGTGAAGCCGACATCCGTGTCAAGCCGTATCTCAAGTCTAATAATGGAGATGTCGCCGACTTTGCTCGACACAAGCAGTGCCGGAACTTTGAGTCAGCCCGAAGGTTTGCGGTGCAGCATCAGTGGCTGAACTGGACAAAAGCGGTAGACAAGCATCATCCTGAGTATCTTACGCCAGAGGTGCCAGATTGGACGATGGACCGGCTGTGGAGTGGTCACTGATAGGCGTGGAGAAGAATTGATGGCTCCGGCATCGGGTATGCATCTGTCTGCAGTCATTTCTATATCTTATAGAGCTCCCAGACCAGTCCTGAAAGCAGTAGCACTTTCCTCGATCGTCTTGCTAGGAGCTGAGACATCTTAGATAAGCTGCAGGCGACTTTACCAAGATGAACATACCCACGACCGTGAGCCCGTCGTTCAGCTGAGCTTCAGGCAGATGTTGAAATATTCCGAATTCTCCGCACATGTACATCCGTTCGCAGCCCAGATATTGATTTCAGCTTGTGGCCGATAGCATGTACGGGTTAGTTGCAGGTGGTGCTGTCAATTTCTGGAGCCAACAGATCCCGAGAGACCATTATCGGGTCAGGTTCATATGCCGCAACAACTGCGACGTGACGGCCCTTGACCATTAGGCCTCCATACTAGTGACAAGGACGTGCTAGACATGTTGGGAACTCCGCAAGTGTTTGCCTCGGGACCAGCAGAATCGCTCGGAGTTGATCATTGCTGTGCATGGCAGCTAGGCCAGCGCCATAGTCAATAATGTCGCTTTTTGCGTGGACCAGACACGAAGGGATCGTAGTGCGTGCACGGATTGAAGTTGAGGTTCGGCGTCGGGATGAGATGATGTTGTTGATGAGAGCATGAAGGCGGCAAGCAACATGAGCGTTGTGAAGGTGACGGAAGCTCGGTCGACCACGCTAAAAGCGGGGTTGACCATCAGCTTGCGCATCCGTAGGCGCTAGTGCGCGGCCGTAATTATAATGTTAGAACCTTACCTAGGGCGTGTATCTTACTATACTAGTATATCTCGTTATACTAAATAATAACTTAGCTACGAATATCTCTAGGTATATATCTATATACTTTTACCCTCTCTTTCTTTCCCTACTATAATATCTAGATACGTCCCTCTATCCCTATCCCTATATATATAGCTTAACTAACCCTACGATACTAAAGTTGTAGTCGATTACTTAGCCCCTTACTTCCCTATCTATACGCCTATAGCTACGCTTATATAGCTATACCTTAAGACTTTAAGAAGTATAACTAGGCCTCTAGTTTAGAGAACTAGGACGTAAGTATATAGGTTCTATATATATTCCTATATATATACTTACGTATATATAGATTAATTACTACTACTATAAGAAGCGCCTTCTTACTAATAAGAAGATATCTCTCCTATAGCTTAAGCTAGTATATATATATCCCTATATATATCCCTATATATATCCCTATATATATACTAATACCTATAGGACAACCCCCTCTCTAAGCCCGCTATTACCCTCTATATAGGCGAAGTTATCTATAGAATACTAGTAGATACTAAGAACTAGGAGTATTTTATTAAGGCTACTAATAAGGATAAGTAAGTATATATCTATATATAATTCTATATATATACTAACGTATATATAGTAATAAAGAGACTTTAGCTAGACTATATAAGGACGTTAGAATATACTAGATAGTCTATCGCAATATTAGGACTATTACGACTTATATTAAGTATACTATAGGTCTCTTCTATATCCCTCTCTATATATATACTAATACGTATATAGTACGGTAGAGTTATTACTAAGGATAAGGATAATACTAGTAGCTAGTATACTCCTTAGGCTAAGTTAAATAAGTATAAAGATACTATATCTATTCCTATACCTATATAAATAAGCTAATAGTCTATTAGCCTTCTATTAGAAATACTAAGACCTCTTCGAAGAGAATAAGGAGGTAGAGTCTAAGGAGCTCTCTAAGGATAATAATAAGGTACTAGCTAAGTAAGTATATAGCCTTACCTATACTTATATAACTATATATATACTAATATTAGACTTAGTAATTTCTAGATTACTATAGGTAAGGGAGGTAAGGTAAGAGTATCCCTATCTATATTCCTATATATATATACTAATATATATAAGTTAACGCTAAGGTTACTACTACTAAGTTTAAGGAGGCCTTCCTTAATAAGGCCGTCCCTTACTAGCTATATAAGAATAATAGATAGAAAGCCTATAAGCCCTTTCTATTACCCTTATATATACTTATACTAACGCTTATATAGACTATAAGTAGGGTACTATCTTCTATATTAACTCCCTACGCTAGGGGCATACCTATATATATAGATATAATTATATCTACTACTATAAGGCTAGGCTACTAGGGCTACTTAGGCTAGGTTAAAAGTCTTAGCTATAGTTAGACTCGAAATCTAACTATAGCTAATTCTTATACCTCTCTCCTCTATACTA
>JAASFE010006159.1:85569-127574 GCA_013365205.1 Pseudocercospora cruenta
ACGTAAAAGCATGCGCGTTACGTGCGTTGTACGTGCGCCAAGCCAAGCCTTAGTAGGAGACATTACCTCCTCGAGGTCCTTACAGCTATACTATATCTAATATATATTAGTATATTAATAATTATTAGGATAAGGATATATACTCTATATTCTAGTATATAAGGAATTTTAAATACGTTTAGTAGGATAATATTAGTATACCTATAGTAATTAGCGAGTACGACGATATACGTATATCTATAGTTATAACTATTTAGATATTTAGAGATTATCGTAGTATATTTAATATACTTAATAGAGAGTAGGCTATAAGTAGCATTTATTATAAGAGTAAGTCTAGAGCGAGATAATAGCTAAGAGACGTAAGTAGTTATAGATAAAAGTATATATATATCTTTATATATAATATTAGAGTTTAGTTTATTATTAGTCGTAGTACTTAATATAGTATTATCTTTATTCCTAAGTATTCTCTTAGTAAATATATTAGATATCTAACTATATCTTAGCGTATATCTTAGTATATATATATATATATACGCGCTTATCTATATCTATAGAAGATAATAGTAGGTCGTTAAAATACTTATAATCGTATCCCTCTTTATATTCCTACTATATATATAGAATAAATATAAAGTCTATAGCTATAATCTTAACTTTATATAGTAGTAAGATAGGGAAAATAGGTAGTACTAGGGAAAGAGAGATAAAAATAGGTTAATTAGTAGAAATATAGATACGTACGCGCTAATACGCGGTTGAGTATATGCACGGACGTACACGGCCCCGACTTTCGGGACTTGGTAAAGTCCGGTTTTAGCGTGGTCTAGTGCATATTTATCTGTTGTGAACTTCTCTCGGAGCGGAGCCATCGGCTCGGCCCGGCTCTGCGTGAATGACTCGTACAATAACTCGCTCCTTGCTGATGTCCTCACGGCCACAACACAACTGCGCCGGATTGCCTCTCGTGCTATAGAAGAGTGCGGACACAATAAGCCATGAATCTGCAAGGACATCGCCGCCACGCCTCGTCCGGTGCTTCCATTGCGCCGATGTTCACCTCGACCGCCTCCACGCTACCCCGACGCATTCTTGATCCCCATAAGTTATCGGGACAACGTCACGATATATCAGCCGGACGACGCAGGGTATGCAGGCTATGTATTGTGTCTGCGGGTACAGCATGCCGCAGTGGACGTGTAGCTTATGTGCCTCTCGGGTCACATGACAACATACTCTAGAGCGCAGGTTCTAGTAGCCATTCGTCGTCATGAGCCTCTCGAAGTCCTCGTCAGCCTTCTCGAGCTCAGCATGGTTTCCTTCCGGCAAGAAGTAATATATGGCTGATGCCACGATGCCGATACCTCCGGCAACATAGAAGGTGCTTGAAGGCCCAGCCGCGGCACGGATGGGAGTAAATACCTGCGTTCCAACCGCAGCACCTGCTTTGCCAAAGCCAGCAGCTATACCATATCCCATGCCCCGAGCCGCAGTCGGGAAAGCCTCACACGAGATCAGGCCGATCGTAGCGCCTGGTCCCATATGACCAAAGGCTTGCAGCAGGCCGTAGAGCACTACAAAAGCTGGGAGGGCATCCTTGGTGAGTTTGTCGTATAGACCTCCAATGATGAAGCCACAGACCACATATCCACCAAGGAAACCTGTAATGCCCGTCCATCTGCGGCCGATGCGATTCACTCACCATGCTCCAATCAAGACACCTGGAATGGGCATCAGTGCAAGATACAATTGCCAGAGCGCCACTGTTCTGACATTCTTCCCTGGCACAAGCGAGTTGATGATCACTGAGGACATGATCGAGTTCGGAACTGCATTCTGTCAGCATCCGGCAGCCGATCGATAGACCTGATCACTTACAGTTCACAAAATCGTACAGGAAGAAAGTCGATGATGTGCCGATGACGCGCAACCAGTATTTCTTCAGCAAGAGCTTCCAAGGGATCTTTCGGTTCTGGAAGTTGCTCTTTTCGAACAACCTGCCATCCTGCATTCCCCACCTCGCCAGCACCACGAGACAGGGCAAGATCGTGGAAACGGCGTACATCGCATGAAAGCCCACTTTCAATCCATTGTGGCTGCCGATCAGACCCATCAAATACACGAAGGTGCAAATGGCACTCCCACTTGTTGCCATCAAGGTCGAGATCATCACCTGGATAGGACCTCTCTTTGCATCGAAATGTTCGTTGGAGCCCTCGAGTGCTGCAGCTGACGATGTTGGGTATTCTCCACCAACTCCAACACCTGCAGCACCGCGAGCAATGGTAAGATACCATAGCATTGCATGATCACCCTGCACTTGGAATGCCAAAGTTGACATCAGGGA
This sequence comes from Pseudocercospora cruenta, assembly GCA_013365205.1. NCBI lineage: Eukaryota > Fungi > Ascomycota > Dothideomycetes > Mycosphaerellales > Mycosphaerellaceae > Pseudocercospora > Pseudocercospora cruenta. Next base: position 87,920 of record JAASFE010006159.1, read on the forward strand.
TCCAACGGTCACCAGCCCAGATGTTACGAGCATTCCACCCTTGCGAGAAAATCGGTCAGAAGTGTAGCCAAAGACCAGGATACCGATCACAGCCCCGACGAGCAAGGCATTCGATATGCGAGTCTGAATCGCAGATGTGTAGACATCGCTGCCAAGGAGGTGCTTGGATACCACATTCGTCGAGGATGCCAAATTCTGCTGATAGCCATCTGACAGATTGGCTAATGCTGAGCCGATGATCGTGGTGATACTTCCAATCTTCCGCGCCGAGTCGCGTTTGTCTATCTCTTCCTGGATTGACGACTGTTCTGAAGCATGATGGTACACCTGCTTCTCGTCAACCCTCTGTTGCTCAGCGACATCGATAGCAACGTCCTCAGGCCCGGCCATGATCGACGAAAGGTAAGAAAGGTACAAATCAGAATGCAGAGATCGAACAACGACGGAATTATCAAGCACTATAAGAATCGACAAGAAGCTATCAAGCTCAACACTAAAATTCGGCCGCTACCGAGCATCGACAGGATCTACAATGGCCGACATGCGACCAGCAAGAATCACCGCAGTCCCTTACGCCCTTCACACTCATCTGCAGACAATGGTGACAGCCAACGAATGATCTCGCTGTTGTTAAGATATCGCTGATAGCAGGGTGGATCGGAAAGTGGGCCAAGAAAAGTTCTGCGCCGGATAGCTCGGCCCAACAGCGCCAAACACGGTAGCTGAAGGCGACGTCGGCCGCCGGATTGCATGAGCCATCTCCGAGACATCAAGCACTAACAAGGAGTTGTTGGACTCTGCATAGCAGAGAAGACTGTTGCCAATCATCTCCCCAGGCTTTGCAGACGGCCCCAAGGGATTTACGTCGACTTGACCATCTCCACGACGAATTTGCCGCCTTTTCCTTTGTGATACTCATCAACCAGCTCATTGAGCTTCTCGAATGGGCACACAGTCGTGACTGGCTTCACATTGTGCTTTGCGACCACTTCCATCATCTCGCGCAGCGTCTTGATAGAGCCGAGGATGGTGCCAACGATACGAATATCCCGATAGACGAGATCACGAGACGATACTTGAGAGCCTTTCTCGCCGTACGACACCACCACGACAGTTCCATGATTCTTGACAAGATTGAAGCCGAAGTCAAACCCTGCTTGACTCTCCACCAGAATCACGGCCGCGTCCACTCCCATCTCGTCCCGATGCGACTTGCCATCTTCCTCGCCCATTTGTAACTTGATCTCTTCGCCATCAGCACTTCGAGCATCAACGATAGTTGCCTTTGTACCCAATGATTCCGCAAGTTTCAGTGGTCCGTCAGCAGCGTCCACGCCCACAGTGCGGAATCCTAATGCATCAGCGAATTGCAGACCAATGTGACCCAGTCCTCCTCCAGCTCCGATGATCGCTACTCGCTGCCCAGACTGAATGCCTGTCCGTTTCAAAGCACCATAGATCGTAATGCCCGCGCAGCTCAGAGGTGCGGCGTCGCTGGCAGAAATGTTGTCCGGGATTCTCGCAAGCTGCCTTGCATCAACTACAACAAACTCTGCGAACCCTCCATCTTTGCTCATACCATTGAACTCGCAGTATGGGCAAACGATCGAATACCCATCATCGTGGTCGGGTCGCGCTGTGTCAACACACTCGAAGCACTCTCCACAAGGATGAAAGGGTCTTCCCGTCGAGAGCACTCTTGCCCAATTTGGTATTCTGCTGCGTATCTCGAAGGGCTTTCGTGTAAGGCGACAATCTCTCCGGCAATCTCATGGGAATTGATGTGTGGGAACTTTGGCGGATCTGGTTTGCATGCTCCTGCGCACATCATGCCGTCGGTATGGCAATAGCCGGCTGCATGGAGCTTGATCAGGACATCGTTTGGGTCTTTGATTTGTGGTACGTTTACTGTCGTTAAAACGTAAGGTGTATTGAACGACTCAATGACTTGTGCTCTCATCTGGGTGGGAGGCATGGTGAGGAAGAGTCTGATATGGACGATGTTGTGCCCTGTTCCTGACGCTTGACTTGGGAGCTGCAGGAGCTTTCGGCAGCCTTCTGTACCTGAAGTTTATATGCTCTCATCGTCAAAAATGCATGGCTGCTGAAGCTACGCACCTGCATTAGCTCCGAGTGAAATCTCCTAAAAGGACAGATCCGGTCATTCTTACTGGATCGGGAGATCTGCGCCCGCGCCATCTGGACGTATCGCTCGTGGACAATAAATACTTTCGAATGCCGACCGAGCTTCACTTGGTAACGCATATATTCCTGACGCTCGTTCAAAGCTCTCAAACACTAGCATGGCTTCGGTCAACAATGGAAGTGCGAAGAAGCCTCGAGTTATCCTGGGGACTATGACTTTCGGACCAGACCCATCAACAGGAGCCCGCATAACCTCGCTCGGTATATACAACGAAATCCTGGGTCACTTCCAATCACAAGGCTATAATGAGATCGATACTGCTCGCTGCTACGTTGGTGGCCAGCAAGAAGCTTTTACCCAAGCCGCTCGCTGGAGAGAAGGAGGCCTGAAACTCGCCACAAAATGGTATCCTTACAATGCTGGAGACGAGACATACGGCGCACACAAAGCAGAACGAGTCGAAAAGGAGCTCAACACATCACTATCCGAACTCGGAACCGAGTCGGTCGATATCTTTTACCTCCATCGAGCAGATCGTACAACACCGTTTCAAGAACCTTTGAGGAAATGCAACGAATTATACAAGCAAGGAAAGTTCAAGCAATTAGGTCTCTCCAATTACGCTGCTTTCGAAGTCGCGGGAATCGTTATGATATGTAAAGCGAATGGATGGGTTCAGCCAACAGTATCAATACCGGTTAAATCCCTTCTCGTTTTCGCACTATACTGAGATTCTATCGCAGATCTACCAAGTCATGTACAATGCCATCTCCCGCTCCATCGAACCCGAACTCATTCCAGCTTGTCGCCGCTACGGTCTAGAAATCGTTGTGTATAATCCTATCGCCGGCGGATTGTTTTCTGGGAAATATTCTATCGATACCATCCCCACAGAGGGACGTTTTTCAAATGTGGATGGTCTGGTGGGAGATACGTATCGAAAGAAGTATTTCAATGATGCGAATTTCAAGGCTTTGGAGATTATTGAGCCTGTGGCTAAGAAGTATGGTTTCACGCTTCTGGAGGTTGCGTTTCGATGGTTGACGAATCATTCGAAGCTGAATATGAAGAAGGGTGGGAATGATGGGATTGTGATTGGTGTTTCGAGTCAGACTCAACTGGAGCAGAATTTGAAGGATTTGGAGAAGGGACCGCTGCCTGAGGAAGTCTTGGAGGCGTTGGATAGGGCTTGGTTGGTCACTATGCCGACTTCTGCGGGTTATGTTCATGGGGAATTGGAGTATGAGTATGATACCAAGGAGGCTTTGAGGAATTTGTCGTAGACCGTGCGCTATCTCGAGGAAAGCAGATGCTGCGACGGAAAAAATGACGAGCCTCAAATATTATTGGGAATTCAGCTAAATTCCCGCGACTGTACCTTCTGCTTCCATGAAGCATCTTATCCTGTAATCAACACCTATGGATCCACCCTCCGACTAGTTCTCAGATTCCTAAACCTTTCAATCACCTCCTCCCATCTCGTTTTACCGTCCTCTGAGAACTTAGCATAAACCTCCGCGTATTCGGCTTGCGCAAGACCACCATTTTTCCACGTCTCGTACAACCCGAGCACCTTCGCCACGACACGTGCCAGTAGTGCTGCTCCAGAACGAGCATTCCTCTCGATCCTGTACGTCCAAGGATGATTCTGATCAACCAAAGTGACACCATCTGGCCAGTCCGGGAAATCTGCTGACTTGATACCGTTTCTGTGGTCTGGTGGTCAGCCATGTTTGCCAAGTCAGTAATGGGACGCTTACCCAGCGGCTTCTTCACGAAACTGTGCCAGCAGATCGAGAGCCTGGTTGCACCAGTGACTTTGAGATTCAGCTTCATCCATCGATCTTGGGAAAGTCTCAAAATGCCTTTGGAACCTCTGGATCCATTTGTTGTTGAAGTCATCCTTGGAGATGGATTCGCCGAATGTTACAAGCGACTCTTCTGAAGACATCTGACAAAGACAGGGATTTTTTTGGCAGAAAGCAGATGGGACAGTTCTTGTCTGGGTCGGTAGCAGATGTGTTGATTTCAAGGAATGTGCATTCGCTAGGGATGGCGGCGAGTCTCTTTTCACCGTCTTCGAGACTCATGATAGTCCAAGCGATCGAGTGTTTGAGCCAATGTAAGATGAGATTGCATGGTGGCTATTTTGTAGCTCTCTGCTCGTTTGCCATGTTCATGAGTAGTCAAAGCATTTGAATCATTGGGTCTTTGAACTTATGGCGGGTCGTAAATGGGAAGCAAAGTCCCAAATTTCGCCTTTGAACCTGTTTGCTAGTAAAGTGATGGGTTCAGTATGAGCAATAACGAACAACAGCTCCAGCTGTTAAGGCTCACACTACTATTATCTTCCGGGCGAATCGCAGCATTGCTACTCCATCAGCCTGATCTTGCCCTTATTACGCAAGCTATGCTCCCTCGCAGCTCTCCTCAACTCTTCGTTGTCGGGCCACATACCTTGCTCATCGGCTTCCACGATATTCCGCCACGCATCATTGATGAGATCCCTGAGAGGCTTCAACGCTGGCTTTTCCTCTCTTTTCGATCTCTCGAAGACCTCCAACCTTTCAACTCTTCCATCTGCTGTCTTTCCCAGAACACTCTTTGCCCGTCTCTTCCAGCAGCCTTTATGGTGCTTGGCCGCATCTTGCATGGCGTTGAAGGATTTCTGGCACCCTCGACACTGGAACCTCACCACTGTCTCAAACTTGGCTTGCTCGCATAGCATTCTCGCAGCCTCTTGCATTGTCGTGCTCTTTTCTGCATCCCGTGTCGTCTCGTGTGCGTATGGGCATAGCTCTGGAGCTGACCAAGGACAAAGATACGATGGCCACAGAGGACATCTTGTGCTTTTCAATTGCTTTGGATGATCAGGTGCTGGGGCATGAAGTTCATGCTCGCCTGGCATGCGAGGTGGCGAAGAAGGCAAAGTGCGCCAGACAATGGTTGGATAGAAATGGTGTGGTCGGCGGCACTTTGTGCCTAGTGGACAAGTTTCGCCACGAGCCCATGATAAGCAAGTCTGTTCGCTGGGTCGGATGGCAAGGATGTCTTGCTGAGCTGTGTGAGACATGCTTGAAGATGGAAGGCCGCGCAGATGACGTTCGAGAATTTAGTACTGCTGGCGCCGCATCTTGTGAAAGGGTTCACGAGATTCACGATCTGTCGCATCTCGGGTTAGATGATCATCTCTCTGTACAATATGCATAGGTCGGAGAGTTGATGCTCTATTAACCGAACCAGATGCCAGTCTGCGAGCCAGCTCTAATGACTTGGTCACGAAGACCATCACGTATGATACGCTCTCGCAGACGTTCAACGGTCTTCTGATCTTCTTCGAAACTTGACTTCTTGTCGTCTTCTCCAGCGCTGCTCTTTTGCCAGAACTTCCAACTGCTGGACCGCGCCACAGGCTGTACTTGGTCCACCAAACGTTGCAGCATGACCTCCCAATTGCCCACACCAGTCAGCAAGCACTCTTGGCACTTTTTCTTCTCGTTCTCGCTCTCTTGGTCAGATGCTGACGCTAGACTAGGCTTCGCAAGTTGTGCATCTGCTATTGTCACAGCCTGTTTTGTCCATGCTACGCCTTCCTCTGCAGCATGCCTTTCAAATATGCTCTTACTGCTGGAGGCGAATATGATCTCGCCAATGTACAGCATCAATTCTGAGTCCGAGCAGCTTGGCTCAGGTGATGTGCGAATAAGAGGTATATCGCCTGAAGGTGGTGGGTCTGGAAATTTGGGAGGCACGAAGAGCAAGTTCCAGAGACTAAACCCAGGCCTAGTCGGCTCAGGTTCTGGGAAAGGAGAGATAGGTGCCGTTCGACGAGCACGCAGAATGGATATCAATATCGGCAGTGACTCTGATATCTTGCCGGTCCTGGCGTGGTGTATAGCCAGGCCTGTAGTCGCACGAAGTAAGTTTGGCGTAATATCTGAGGCACCTTCTTTGAGAGTAGATGTCTTCGGGTCAAGGACGTCCTCCGGTTGAACGCCATGAGGTAATGCTGTAGTGGCAATGTCGACACTCCATTTGTACATCTCCAATGCAGCCTCATTCAGTCCTTTAAATTCAAGCCAGTTGGCGTAGCTCAGAGCAGCATCAAGCTTCTGCCCAGTAGTGAATCCGCGTCCGGTGAGAACTCGCATGTAGAATGTCTCGGGCGCTGGAAATGGAGCTATGCAGTCCTCTTCCCGTGGTGCTGCTTTCATATATGGTGGCGTGGGTCTGGGATCAGGATTGCTTGGTCCAATCATGACGTCCTTGGGGAAGACCATGCCTCGTGTCTGATCCAATACCATACCATCGAGATGCTCTGCCGCTCTGGCACAGCCCATGATGGCTTCAAAGTATCCTGCTCTCCATGGCCAGGTCTTGGCGCTGATATCGAAGCCACTCCGGCCAACACCAGGTATCAGAATTTCCTCCCCATCAGCGACTTCCAACAGTCCTTTCCCCTCCTTCTCCAGATCTTCTAATCGTGCTAGCACATTGACATATCTCGTGCCGACCTTCGCCCAATCCACGATGCCGCCGGTCTGTCCGCTTGTCTCCGGATCGCTGAATGCTCTTGCCGCGCGCATTAGCTGCCTTGTTCCAAAGCGCCATTCATCGGGAGTAGGGTTGGTCCGCTCATCGACTTCTATATTGTAGCCAAACCACGCCACTCCCAGCAGAACGAGAGCTGTCCAGCCCAGCGCCGTCCATTTCGCTGCCAACCACACCTGCTCGCGTGCAAATCTTCGATTTTCTGTAGACAGCAATCTTGCTATCTGTCCATTGGGATGTCTGTACAATGGCTGGGTGAGATATGGCAGCTGTGGTCGCGGCGCTCGCGCGGCGACGAGCAGGAGTTGGGATTTCTGGGTGAACGGCCGAGGTTTTGGTATTGACGGAGGTCGAAGCGGTCTTATGGCAGCTATTCGAGCTGTCGGAAGGCGATGTGAGAGCATTGTGCTGTGTTTCCAAGATATTATCGATAGTCTGTAGCAGCATTGGAGATGGAGATGCATGATGTAGAGATCCTGCCGCTGCCGCTGCGGAAATGTCTCGGCGGCGCTCGGAGCAGACATCACCTCCTCCACGTCCAACACCTTTTCTTGCGTACATGTATCAACAACATCAACACAAAATGCGCGGCCAGGTAGCTGTCGCCGATGTGCTCGGGCATACAGATCATGAAGCTGTAGGAGAGACCAGTCTCAGCGCACTGAATGATCAGTTAGATTCCCGATGGACACGTTATCTAAACCTCTTGGACCAGTACACCAAAGCCCAGGCATCCATCAAGAAACACATGTCTTCCGGCTTCTTTTCTCTTGCGCAGGCAAATTCCAAATCTGCTGGGCTAGGTCGCCGATACGGGCAGGACTACTATGATGATCGAACCTCAGCCACCACGAAGGTGCAGCTTGTCATCGAGGAGGATGGCAGCCTGCCGCAAGCAAGAATCGTCAAAGCAGCGCCGAAGGGTGTGGAAGAAGACTTTGAGATCGTTGAGAAGTCCGATGCTGTCAGCCCTGAAAAGTCTTTGGCGAAGGATGGAGCGTCGGATGAAGTGAAGACTGCTTCTCTGCCTACACCAGAAGCCACACCAGAGCCCTACAGCGAAAGCACAGAGCCGCTGAATTCTGAAAAGTCCACTGAGGCCACAAGATCTACCACATATGATCCAATCCGCTGGTTTGGCATTCTGGTTCCGCCTCCTCTGCGCCAAGCACAGACGTCCTTCATATCGGCTGTGCTGGACAACGATGCTTTCGCTCAAGCAAGTAATGCCGCTCGTGGTATGAGAGATGTTGAGGTCGACATCAGGAAGCTGAGAAAGGCCATCAGGAAGGCCGAGAGATCACAAAGTCATCAAGCAGAGGGGACGATGGGTTGATCGTGCCGGAAAAGGCCTGAACTGGAAGGCAACCTGAAAACAACGCCAGATATCGCCACGAGAACTTTGCGGGTATCACATCTCCGTGAAACCTTAGCACATGAAGGATGTTATTTTCGACTGACTTGCTCGTGTGCCAGTCTGCACGTATCCAAATGCTGAATGCTAAAGCTGACTTCTGGCATTTCGCGCGAATGACACTGAGACAAACAGTAACCTTTTTGCAGGACTCTGGGACCACATCGTTCGACACCCTCAGGTGATTGAGCTTGGGAACGAAAGCGTTGCATGACGAACATCTTTCACGCTTTTAGCAGATCACTCCGTCAGCTCGTGGATAGCAAACTTGCTTCTCTGCGCTGCGGAACAGTCATGCTTTCCGGTGGTCCTGTGAGCAGCACTACATTTCCTGGGTACAAAAGAACGGCTCTGCAGCCCTCTGCCTCCAGATCCTGATTACCAACAACAACGGACGACACAATACGAACTGCAACCCACGACTCACACAAGCCTTCAGCATTGAACCAGGCTCACACACACACACAAAAGCTGTACAGCAAAGCACAGTCAATTGGAAAACCTCGACACTTTCGCTGCTCACTGCACGGCGAGAACAGCTCTACTCTTTGCTCAAGGACACTGCCTGTGCTTGCTGCTTGCGTCCCAAGCTATTGCCAGCAACGGACTTATCAGAACCACATCATCTTGAACTTCAACAATTCAGCAATGACATCCCTCGGAATTAAGTGTGTCAAAGACACCATGAGTGCTCCACTCCTCGAGCAAGGTCTTTCTGCGACAGATTGTCTCTTGGAGAACGGAAAAATCTATGCAGATATCTGCACCCACCGTGCCGAGCGCACCAGGAAGATATGCCGTGCTTTTCGTGCTGGAACCATGATGACCGTCCTCTGCGTCGGACTTGTTCTACTCTATCATAACTGCAACATCATCAACGTCGGATACGGTCACGGCGACGACGCCGGAATGCTCCCAGCAGATGACACTGGCCATTTGTCCTCGAATGGAGACATCGAAATTGACATGATTGTCAACCCCAATTCCGACGATGTCACTGGCCGGGTGGATGGCATCACATACCCTCTTGCTGAAACGTCATTTGACGGGAAATGCAATGCTGATCCGAAGTATCGCCATGCGAGATATCGTTCTGAGATCTCCTCGAGCCATACAATGTTCGGCCTTCCCAAAAAGTCTGGTGTCGACTCAGGACTCCAGCAGGGACATACCCACGAACCAAGAAGCGCCCAAAGTGGCAAAGGAAAGACTCCCTTGTATCCTCAACCCGGCTTTGAATCCGATCGATCTCTCGAGAGCGATGAAGACCCCAGTGTCTCGCTCGAAGGAACATCGACGCCGCCGCAGCTCATCGACAAAGTCATACCATATGCTACGGCCGTCAAAAAAGGCAAAGCTATGCAAAAGTTGCTAGATCAGCCCAACGAAAGCAAGGACAGTGGGAAGACTTTCGAATACGCCGACCTAGAAAGGAATGGGTGGAGAAAGGAGAAGTTCACACTGGCAGCGCCACCTGAGGTAGACAAGATCATGCGTGCCATCGATCCGGAATTCATGCAGCATCCTTCAGACAGGTCGCACCAGAAACACTCTAGAGTCAGTCAGAATAAGGGAGTCTTTGGCCCAAAGGAGAACCCCAAGACGGATGCGTACTACAAGCAGTACTTTGAGCCCGATTCAGGTGTCATTTTTGCGCTTGAGAACTACGGGCCTGAGGAGATGGGCATGACAAAAGTTCCGCCGGTGACAAAGTCTAGACTTCCGACATTACGGCACTGGTCCGATGTAGTGTTTCTGGAGTGGATGGCCAGGACAGAAAATGACTTGACAGCTAAGACCGGTCTTCAGAAGATTGTCAGATGCGAAATCTCGACCCCGTCAACGATCAAGATCATTCAACAAATTCTGCAGGACATGAAACACGACCAGAACAAGCCCATTACCTACGAGAGCAGAATCTCAATCCGACGTCCGACAGGAAAACAGTCTAACGATGCCTTCTATGCTCTTCTTGGCACGCAAAACGGCTACGGCATAGCCTACCTGCTTTCACAACATAAGATGTCTCTTGGCTTGAAGTTTGTAGAAAGCATTGACATTTGGTATGCTGAGGGCTACTTTTATCTTATGTTCAATATTCAAAATGACCCGAGGAGTAAAGTCGCCAAACCAGCGGACAGAAGCGGTTCTGGTCAAGGTCCCGTGCCTGGTGGTAGTGGCACGCGTCAGAAGAGGGATCACGAAATCCGAAGTGCTCCAGTGGACAAAGGCAAATCTCCTGCACATCTCGTGCCTGCACCTCCCGTGCCTGCACCTCCCCATGGTCCTGGAAGCTCGTCTTCTGCGGACACATCATCAACGGACGAAACTGAGTCCCTCGAGTCCTTCAAAGGCCGCTTGACTTACAATGACGCAGTTGCAAAGGGTAGCAAGTACCTTCAATTGATGAAGCAGTCGAACAAGAGTAAGGACAAGTCGTGTACGGAAGAGGAAGCGAAAAAGCAAGGCTGGGTGGATCATTCAGATGCTGATATTCGGACTCCAAGCGGGATCTCAACTCTACTCGCAGACTTTGCGCCCAAATTCAATACTCCCTCGAGCTTGGTGAATTCAGACTGGCGACATTTGAACGACGGTAAGGGCTCCTGGCTCAAGAAACTTCGACCTACAGGTGCAAGCTATCAGCAAATCGTCAATGCTCGAGTGGGCGTCATTTTCATCACAAACACACATGGGCCGAAAGAGGAAGGCGCTAAGCAGAGTCCTCCGGTGACGGTCCTTCCAAATATGCAACACTTGAGCGACTTCTCTTACATGGCGTGGACGGAAGCTGCCCAAGCCAGCAAGCGATCACGAAAGACGCTACGGAAGGTCTTTCGCTGCGCCATTGATAATAAGGACACGAAACACATCATTGCTCAGGTCACCAATGAGGCACAGCCTGCATCTCTGCCTTACTCCAAGCGCATGAGCTTCAAAGCTGGCTCGAAGCAGTACCTTGCTCTTCTTGGCACAGAAAATGGTGTTGGTGTGGCATACCTGCTCGCGGAACATCAAACGACAATGGGATGGAAGGTCGTTGACAGCATCGAAGTCTTTTATGACCAAGGCTTTGCGTATATCGTGTTCAACATACGAGATGCTATGGCGAAATCGGAGAAGTCTGGTGCTGCTGGGCCTTCACGCAGCAAGGACATGCACAAGCGCAGCTGGAAAAGGGCGCTGTCAGACGCTACGTCGACTGCGAAAAAGCGCCCATTGCCGGCTGAGAGCGACGACGATGCAGTGCCCTCCATCGAGACGAGCCCGCACAGGGGGCTGAAACCATTGACCGACGGCCAGTTGCACAAAAGGTGGCCGCTTCAATGGAGCTTGAACTATTTTACAGCCGAAAGGCTCGGTGAACGCAATGCGCTCGACCTGATTGACGCCTCTACGCCCAGAGCCAGTTCGTCACGATGGATGGAGGTCGCCGATCTTCGTCCAAGTCGATTTGAGCTTACGGAGCGTCAGTCTGGTCGGACAGACGGGCTTCCAGTTGCTTCTGAGGCTGTTGCCCAAATTGTTCCAGCCTTAGTACACATGCCTGCGCCTCAGGTGCTGTATCGCGTGTGGAGTCGAAGGGTTCATCCAAGATTGTCACTAAGTGCATTCCATCATAACAATTTCCTCCTAAGTACTGCGAAAGCGTTGAGGGTAACAGGGTCGGATCAGGAGGGTGCGATCGCTTGGCACGATGTGGCATATCTATCGCGACTGCAAGCCGTAGGTGAAGGGCATATGAGGTCCCTGAAGCACATCATCAAGGCGGACACCGACTCCTCAGGCTCAGCACCCTCATTGAAGGTTGTTGCAGAACTACTGGACAATTCGACACCAAGCTTCATTGCACGACGTACCTATGTGGAATGCACCATGGAGTTCAATGTCCTTTTGGGTATCATACCAGGACAGGAAGTCACTGAATTCCTCCTGACACACAGAGAAACTCTGGGGATGAAAAAGGTCAGCCAAATCAGTGTCTGGTATGAACGAGACGCTGGACGCACTTTCCCTGTCATTTGGTACGAGCTGGAGGATGTACAAGAGGGAGCTCCACAGCAGCAATCCTCGCTAGCGCCAATAGCAGGTCCTTCGAACAGCGGGCCTTCGCAGCAAGGTCCCGCAAATCCTCCTGGATGGAGGGATGCATCAGGATCTCGGCCACAGTGAGGCTGCGATATCAAGTTACAGTTTCCTGTTCATTGGCTCAGAGTTTCGGAACGAACGAGAAGAACGTAAAAGATCAAGGAAAGCTGATTGCATCACTAAATGCCGATGGCATTGATAAGTGGTGGTGACATTTGTACTGACTTCGGTTTCACTTGAGGCTGTTAATATTTGGTAAGTGCTCATTACTGCTGTCTTTCTGTATCTCGACTGACCCAGCTCTAGTATATACTTATTATGCGATGTATTCTAATCATTACCACATTTCCCGTCGCCATGATTTACCTTGATGGATTAGATCTTCCCACTCCAAAGCAGAAACCTATGTGCAAGGAACAAATTGAATACATCCAACACGATCAAGGGCAAACAATCATACCAAGGCAACCCCCTCAATATCTGGTACGTCGTCCCAGCAATGACCGCTCCCATCACAGTCGTCATCCAACACCAAGCCAAGATCCTCATGTTTCGGTACTTGTTGTTCTTATGCGCCTTCGTATCTCCACTCGGGACCCAAGCCAAAGCTCTACCAAACAACCGGTCCTTGATGGCGGTCAGGTATGCGTATGACTGGATGACCATAACGAACTGGACATTAAACCCATATCGAGCTTTCGACCAGCACCGAATCGCAATGATCGAGTAGATGATCGAAGGCAAAGCGAACGCAAGGTTGTAGTACCGGACATATTGTGGTCGACACCAGAGCATAAGAATACCTGGGATGGGATTCATGAAAATCGATAACGAGATGGCGGAGTAATACATCATTCCAGACAAGTAGCAGATCTTCTGGATCGGGTTGAGTTTGCTTCGCCAGAAATCCATGTTTGTGAGGAGAGTCGTTGAGCCCTGCGACAAGATCAGCATCGCACCACTACTCAAGGTATGTTGAACATGGAATGACTTACCATACACCATCTCATCTGCTGACTAAAAAACGCCCTCGGCGTATCAGGACAAATCCCACAAGCCAAACACAATGGCAAGTACCTTACTTTCCATCCACGATTCACGGCGTAGAATCCCGTGTGTACATCTTCTGAGAAACCTATCTCCGCTGTTCCTCCGACTTCTTCCAGTGCGGCTCGCCGGTATACCGCGTTGCTGCCTACGCAAATCGAGGCTCCGAAGCGGTTTCGATTTATTTGCACAACGCGGTAGAAGAGTTCTTGGACTGCGCCTGCGCCCTGTTCGACCCAGGATTGATCGGTCGAGGTGCGGAAGAATTGCGGCGTTTGGACTATGGCTGTGTCGGGTTTGGCGAGATGGATCGGGATGATTTCTTGGAGAAAGTCAGGGCGAGGGCAGAAGTCCTGTAGATTACAAACATCAGTAAGTGACGTATGCTTGTGAGTGAACATGTGCTGGCTTACAGCGTCAAAGATTGCGAAGAAGTCGCCTTCAGTTCGAGCGAATGCCCAGCGAAGATTGCCTGCTTTCTTGAGACGAGGACGATCTTCACGGAGGATGTAGTTGTATCCATACTGTTGGGCCATGCTTTTGACTGCATCACTCGCTCCATCGTCGAGGACGTAGACTTTGAGCTTGGAGGCTGGGTATTGCAATTGCTTGACGTACTTGTACGTGTTCTCAAGCACTTCGATCGGCTCTTTACAGCAGGGAAGGTAGATGTCGACAGTTGGGCAGGTGAGTGGGTCGATTGGGTTATCTTCGAGAATCTTGTGGTGTTTGCTGATGTCATAGTCCTTGCCGCAGATCGAGACCGTGTAGGATATTAGGAGGTATATCTGAAGCAGGAAGACGACGGCACCGAACCTGGCATGATATGTCAGCAAGGCAAAGATAGAGCTGTGGGTATTGGAGAGGTGGTTTTGCTCACCAGTAGAAGGCAACGAATGATATCACGAAAAGCCACATTCCCACGCTCAATGACAAGAAGGAGAAAACACCAAATGTGTAGAGCCCAAGACGATTGGTTTTAAGGTAGAGTGTCTTCTCGAAATCGGTCGGACCAGAGGGTAGAATCAATGGTGGTGCTTCCACAGGACAGTACGTTGCCACGAAGGACTCTTTGGCTTGCGACCACAGACTGCCTTTGGACTCCTGGCTGCTCGACTCTTGGGCGTGTGGCTTCTCGGGGGGAGGGCCTCGTTTCTTCTGGAGCTTCTTCCTCTTGGCCTTGGTTTGGGTGCCGATGGGAAGGCCATCTGCGCCGAACACCTCAATCTCATCTTCTGGAAGATCTCTCCGATCATGGTCGGGTCGATATGGTACTGGCGCTCCTGGTAACTCAAGTCGGCGTTCCGGTGTAGCTGACCTAAACCAGCTCGCCAACTCTGCTCGGTCAAAGACATCGTCGAAAGATGATCGTCTGGCTGTGTGTGGTTTTGGGTCAATTGTATCCTGCAGTACCGACAAGCTGGCTGATCGTGGTCTTGGCGGTCGCTCAAGGTGTTGTCCCTGTTGTGTTCGAGCTTGCTGATCCTGTGAGTACACTGAATCCCTTGACACTCGTTGACCGGCAAGCTCGAAGATCTGAGCAGAGGTCGGCCTGGTATCTTCTTCTGCTATGGCAGCAGGGACCTGAAGCTCAGGCGCAGAGCTTTCCCCAGCTCCCAACGGACTTGGTGATCTCAAGCGTCCAGACCCAGAGAGTGGTTTGCCAGAAGGTGTGGTGGGAAAGTATGTGTTCAGCGTCGACAGGTTGGAAGGTGTCCGAGGTACATTGTCTCCAGAAGGAGTGGAAATGCCAGATCCTGTCAAGGTCGGAGGTACCTCGAAACTGGGTACATCACTTCCATCATCGCTACCAGCTCCACTGCTACTGGCATAGCTGTTCCTGTAGTGATGACTTGCCAGGAAGCGTTTCGACTGCTGCTGGAGGTCTTGAAGCTGTGCAGCTAAATTATCAAGGTCGACTTCTGCCTGAGACTTCTTTCGAGGTCGGCGAGCCTGGTCGACATCATTGATCTCCACTTGCAAGTCGCTGGCTGGCTCGATTGGAGAAGGCATCTTGCAAGGCGAAAGGTCTGCTCACGGACGACTCTGTTCCTCCTCCGTCTGAAACAGCAGGCCGAAGCTCTTCAAGAACAAGATGAGAGATCATCCAACGCGGATACCTGCTTGCAACATGGCCGCCACAATCGACGGCGTTATCGCATGGCACTCTGGAAGACGACCGTATCTTTCGCCTTCGGCAAGAACCACGTCGACGCAGGAAGATTCATCCCCAGACTCGTCAGCCATCGTCGGAGTCCAAGCCTGCAGATAGTGGCCATACAGCATCGCAGAAGAGTTGCACGGAGCCAGGCCTATACGCAAGGCGAAGGAACCCGTCCACGCTGTGGCACTCAACGAGAAGTATCACTCTCGCTGTATGCGCTTGAGCCAAGTGACCCAGCACTCCGGGATCTAGATCAGGAACAAATGTGGAACATGTACTATCTTCAGGTTTCAAAATGCAGTCGAGCTGCAGTGCGAACATTGTTCCTGCTGCACGTGGCATCACCGGGTATGCGGGCGACAAGGGTTCGCATTGTGTGACAGTCGGCCACACCGGGTAAGTGCAGCATCGCCTTCCAAGCTTCCCTGTGGCTTGTCGAAGAACGAATCCAATATTCGCCGACATATGGAATGGCTGGTACCAGACGTGAACGACAGGCGACAAACGAATGACGAGCGCCTCTTTTGCAGGTTGAAATTGCTTTTTCGTGGCGATTTGTCGGGAAAGCGTTGAGCATGAGCGGAATGCACTCCTGGTCATTTGCAGATAGCGACAAGCTTCAATCATTGATCGATACCAGATCTCTCAGTGACCGCGGAATCGTGACTTCCAGACACCACATCCTCCCGAGGTGCATATACGGACATCTGTGCACCGTCAGACCAGACCAGAGTGGATCTCACTTTGCGATCAGATGTTGGCGGAAAGTTGGGTTGTGCCCAAGATAGCTTGTCGTGACCGTATGTCCGAAGCGATTGGCACATAAATAATGTCGCTACCTGGTTGCTGGGATCAATGCGATATAGTCCATTTCCGCACTCTGCCATCAACCTCCAACTCACCGAGGATGAGCAGTTCAGCATCAACGAGCGCTGCTGGTTCGCCGCTCATGATCTCACGAGCATCCAGCCAGACTTCATTGGAAACCTTTGATCATGAGTCTGAGGCGCAAAACGATGTCCCTGCCCCGGTACGGAACATCGTCTTTGTCGGAGCAGGCTACGTTGGTAAGCAGAACGATCGGTCTTGATTCCATACCCTGACACAACTTCCAGGCGGCCCTACAGCAGCAGTCATAGCAAACCAATGCCCGAATATACGAGTGACAGTGGTCGATAAGAGCCAAGGTCGCATACAGCAATGGCGATCAAAACACCTTCCAATCCACGAGCCAGGCTTGAGTGAGATCGTCCGGCCTGCTCGAGATGGCACGTCTGGCTCCTCATCGAGAGCGCCGAATCTCTTCTTCTCAACGGACTGTGACGAACACATAGCGACAGCAGACATCATCTACCTTGCAGTGAATACTCCAACGAAAACCAATGGCATCGGGGCCGGAGCTGCGACCGACATTTCGATGTTTGAGTCTGCTGCAAGGTCTGTTGCCATGGTAGCACAACCTGGAGCAATCATCGTCGAGAAGAGTACTGTGCCTTGTCGTACAGCCCAGATGGTGCGAGAGATCCTCAACTTTCACAGACCTGGCATTCCGTTTGAGGTCCTTTCCAATCCGGAATTCCTTGCAGAAGGCACGGCGATCAAAGATCTGCTCAATCCATCTCGAGTTCTCATTGGCTCCTCCATGACCGTCTCCGGCCTTGCAGCTGCAGCAAGGCTAGCAGATGTATATGCTGGCTGGGTTCCACGAGAAGCCATAGTGATGATCGATTCATGGTCGTCGGAGCTTGCCAAGCTCGTAGCTAATGCTATGCTCGCACAAAGGATCAGCAGCATCAACAGCATTAGTGCCATTTGCGAAAAGACTGGAGCCAACGTCAGCAACGTAGCTAAGGCTGTTGGTCTAGATCCGAGAGTTGGGTCCAAGTTCCTCCAAGCCGGTCTCGGGTTTGGAGGCTCTTGTTTCAAGAAAGACATTCTCAGCTTGGCTTATCTCGCCGAGACTTTGGAGTTGCCGGAGGTCTCGCAATACTGGAGATCAGTCATCCATATCAACGAATGGCAGTGTGGCAGATTCGTCAGGTCCGTGGTTAGGAAGCTGAATGGCAGCTTGCGGGGCAAGAAGGTGGCTGTCCTGGGCTATGCGTTCAAGAAGGACACAGCAGATACCCGGGAGTCTCAAGCAACGGAGGTCATCAGAATGCTCATCGCCGAATGTCCGTCCGAGGTCGCCATCTACGATCCGCAATGCGACAAGACTCATGTGGAAGCCGAGCTAGTCAGCCTGCTCTCTGCCAGCACATCATCAGCAGTACTGAAGCCAAACGGTCCTGTTTCAGTTTGCGACAGTCCATACGAAGCTTGTGCCACAGCGACGACAGTCCTCATCTTGACGGAGTGGGATCAATTCAAATATCCACCGGCTCTCCCACTGCGACCTGTCAGGCCCAAATTACACGACATGGTCGATCGCTGCGACTCTGGTTACAATTCTGATTCGATGACTGGTGAGGTCCCCACGCTGCAGACAATTCAAGCGAACAATTCTCTTGTCATGTCGTGCAACAACATCAGCCACTTCAATCCTGAACCTGCATGTCTAGATGACTGCAAAGATTGCATGCTCGAGATCAACAGCGCTGTCGGCGCGAACAATCCTCTGGACTGGCCAACTGTCGCACGACTCATGCATGGAGAGCGATATATCTTTGATGGTCGTGGAGTTGTTGATCCGGAGAGGTTGGAGAAAGAGCTCGGATTCCGGGTGGAAAGCATTGGCAGAGCGAGTTCGAGGTCAAGGTTGCAGTAGCCGAATATGCTGTGCGCTGCAGTTGAGAAGCGGATATAGCGTTGATGCGGTATGTTGTGTAACCTGTACCTTGACCAATCAGTCATAATGCAACAGGACAGGGGAGGGCTTTCGTGCAAGATATGCTTCAAATAGATGAGCTTGGCATGTCGAGGCATGCAAGACATGTGAGGTGGCCTAATTGCACAATTGACTTGTCAAATTGGACGCACCAGGAAGTGCCTGACGTTGTGAGTGTTTTCTGGGTCGGACTCAGTGCCGACAGCCGTTGTGAGGGCTGAAGGTGGCCTTTCATTCCATTTCTGATGACAGCAGTGCCAATGCTCACTTGGCACGGGAATGGCCTCTTGGAAAGATTCGTCAAGCATCAAGTCCGAGAAGGTCAAGTCTGCAGGACAGGCGGCAGCCAACCAGCGAATCTGCACACCGGCACCTCAATTCCAGTCGCACAGCACGCAAGCCTTCGCGAGAACTGCTTCTCAGCTCTTTGCTGTCTGCTTCCGCGACAATGATTCTTGCTGCGTGCTGCCCGACCATTGATCTGCACCACGATGATTGTCTTGCTCGTATCAGCAATAGCGTGCTTTCTTGGAGTATCTAGGGCGACCGAGGCCGAGCATGAGCTTTGTGGGAGGTGCGTCAGAGTCCCACGTTCCGTGAGATCGTTACGTCTGACTCGTGCGACAGGTACCAAAGCTATACCACATGGCCTTACATTGGTGAGTAGTGGTGTAGCATGGGATTCTTAGGTCATTCCGACTAACTTCCTGTAGTCAATAACAATGCTTGGAACCAGGACAGCTCTGGTGGGATCTGTACTTATGTCTGCGACACCTGTCCAAAAGGTGCCGTGTCCCTCTACTCCATCTGGAATTGGACATCGTCGCCACCTGCTGTCCATGCGTATCCCAACGTAGAGTTCAGGTCCGATCGTCTTCCGCTACGACTGGGCGACCTGCTGTCTCTTAATGTGTCAGCGTCATGGGCGTTTGGTCCAGCGACATTGTCCGAGGCTGCCAGAGATCCGAACTCTCCCGAAGACCTTGCGTATATCAACTCGAACAATGTTCAAGCCAACGTGGTCTTAGATGTCTTTGCGGACGAAGATCAAGAGAAGTCTCAGACACCGAGCAAGCAGAAGTATGAGTTCATGGTTTGGGTTGGACAATTTGGAACGGCGTCGCAGCCGGTGGGAAATCGAACACCTCGCGATCCGCCAGTGGTAGCCAGGATCAACAACATTGACTTGTGAGTACTGCATTCGACGTCAGGCAGCATGAGAGATTGCTGACTCATCGACAGTACACTCTGGAATGGCACCAATTCCAACGGACAGTATGTGTACTCCTGGATTGCGAACGAGACTTTGACAGACTTCGATATGGACTTCGCACCCTTGATAGGATTCTTGTCGCAAGAGGAAGGTGTCAGCGAAGACGTATACCTGGGCACAATACAGTTTGGGCACGAGACGTTCCTGGCTGCGAGTCAGATGAACTTTTCGATTTCGTCGTACGCTGCTGATATCACAACCAATCGCCAGACCGGTGATAGTACATCCAAGCCGACTGCATCGCTTCCTGTTGCGACTAAAGTCAGCGCCGCGAGCCACCCTTCACTGTTCTGGATCGATCCGGGATGGTCTCTCTGGATAAGCGGCGCTTTCTTCTTGATCGGATTCGGAGCAATGCTGTGATCTGTGTACTGCCTTTCCTTCTGTCCATAGGTAGCGCTGTGCAGCATGGCAACTGCAATGTGTTCTGTGGATCAACAGCAGCCTGATCACTGCGACTTTGAAGCTCTCTCCTTCAGCTCTGGTGATGTCTCCCCTCTCTGCTCAAGATCCGCGGCCATCAGTGCTGCACCGCAAGTGTTCGTGAATGCAAACAAAATGCCTGCAATTGGAATGGTTTCAAGCAGAGTAGCCGGAATGCCAAATCCGGTGAAGGCTCCTCGTCGCTGTTCGACGAAGCGCTCACGCTGTGGCCCGCTCATACCTTTGAGCTGGAAGTAACGTGCATGAGCCTGAGGTCCATATGCTTTTCCGCGGAGTATGATGAAGATAGCGGTTCCCACAATGGGAATGAAGTTGAGTGGCAAGTACATGAGGTAGCGAATGACAGCGCTTGGCGTGAAATTGGAGAATGGCTTGCTGGCCAATTTGCCGAGTCGCTGAATGGCATCGCCGTACTTGTTACTTTTGACTTGACGATCTCTCTCGACTAGTGCGGTGTGACCTCTAGCGACCAGTGTGCCATCGAATGTGTCAATCAGAGAGTCCTCAATGAGGAGTGCCTTAGAAAGAACCATGGTCAAGGTGGAGCTCTCGCTCAAGACCAGGAACACAGTTGAGACGACCGCGAGGGGTCCAGATGTGAAGAGCAAGACGGCAAGCTGTGGGAGATATGTGAAGGCGAACATGAATGTTGTCACACCGAGGCCAAGACCCATTGTCGGTATGAGCTTTGAGACGAATGGCTTCCAGAGGTCCTTGTGGCTGAGGAAGTAGAAGATGCCCTGGAGAGAAGAGTTAGTCTCTGTCCCGGACCTCGCCATCATCTTACGGGCAGTGATCTTACCTTGATGGGATAGATGTACGCGCCGCTCTTGACTCCATCACTGGCGGTCTTCTGTACAGAGGACAGTTCCTCTTGTACTGTTGCTTTGACCTTATCCGCCATGGTTGAAGTTGGAGGTCGAAGTCGTGGTGTCGTGATCCGTCCTTTTTCTAATGCCGTTGACAGCCTTCACGTTGGAGTTTCACTCCAAGTTCTTTCGAGAGAATCGCGTTCGGATGTTCTTCTTTCTGCTTGTCGAGGTGTTGATGGAGAGCGTCATAGTTACATAAGCTGTCTTGGCGGAAACTTACACTTCCGGTCCGTTCCCTTAGCAACAGGAACTTGTTCATCTGCGACTTCATGTCAGCCATCCATTTCGCATCAAGCTTCGTGCGGAATGCCACAGTAACAACAGCACATGCAGCTCACTTCAAGATACGAGGGGCTGCTCGATTTCATGGCACGACAGAGCTGGACTGTTGGCCGACTGCTTGGCGGTGGAGGCGGCTGAGTCGACTTGGCTGGCGGGCTTGACACCTTCCACTGCATTAGATCTTATGTGCTGAGTCGGCAGCGACCTCGCCTTGTTTGTGTTCTCAGCTGTATACATACCCCGAACTATCTATCACATGCTCTGACTTCCGCTCGTGCACATAGTCGGACTCACATTGACACTTGCTCACTCTACGCGTGACCATCATCGAGATTGACAAACTCGAACCAGACCCTTCGGTCCTACACACTCACGGCATACTCAAGTCAGCTTTCATCATGGCAAGCGCTCCAAGTCCAGGCAACCAGGTGTCAGGCATCGACGCGAACACTTGGTATAGCATTCAGAGCTTCTCGAGCGACTACTACTTGGGGCTTTCAAATGGTTGTTGCATCAGCTCTTCTTACGCTGACCGACGAGACTGACTTCCGATTCAGGATCGCAGCCGGAAGTTGAGCTGCTTAGCGGCGACGATGAGAACAGCACGCTCTGGCAATTCATACCAGCGGGACCTGACACGAGCCGAGGTGTATATGCTCTGAGGTCGGCGACATCAAGTGGCCTTTACTGCTTATTCGCAAGTGGTGATGGACCGACGGCCGTACCCTGTGGGACCAACTCTGGTCAGGTGCAAGCGTTCTACACCTCGACCGATGATGGAGCTGATAATGGCGTGGTCCTCGTTCCCTACCCAAATTCGGCATCACGAGCCTTTTCCGCAGATGGCGGTAGCTCGGAAGGCGACGATGTTGACCTGGACGAGCTCAACGGCTTCCAAGACGAAGATGTTGATCTGCTTTGGGCCATTCAGAGTCAAGGCGTTGTTGACACAGTCGCGTATCCACCCATTTCGGCAACTTATACTGGAGATTCCAGTTCGTTTACCTCAGCCCTCACGACCAGCACAAGCATGACAACTAATACAACATCTGCAGCGGGGTCTACAACTATCGCTTCCGCAACTGCATCGAGCTCACCCTCACAAGTCGTTGTTACTGCTGCCGATGGATCGACAGTTCCTGTTCCTACCGGCACTCCAAGTAAGTCTCATGTAGTCATTCAAAAAAGGCATTGATACTCGACGGTGTGCTTTTCGAGATTTGCGAGGATGTAAACTTGAAGGGAGAAATGTATCAGAGCGCCATTCGCTGACAGGACGTTGATATACAGGCCCGAGACCTTCAGAGCCCACCGGACAGTTTGAGACCATTACATCTCCATCCTCAACGACGCTTACCGTGACGACTGACCTCCCTGCGAGCACGACGGACGCGACCAGCTCATCTGAATCTTCTGAATCGGCTTCGGCTTCACCGTCAGTGGAGGTAAGCAGTATATTTTACCCTAGAAAGCGCCGAAACCAGAGCAATGCTTCTCGTGTCATGAGGACTGTTGAGATGGCGCCTGTGACAGCTCAACGGCGATTCGGTAATATTTCATCGCCCAAAGCTTGCTAACTCTGCTTCAGGTCCAACAAGGAAATGACGCAACGACCTCTGTACCTGCAAGGCACGTTTGGCTTGGTGTGGCTCTGCTGGCGGTTTTGGGCGCGATTGTCTGAGCATGAGACCGTATACAGGGTTGCTGTCAACTTTCTTGGATCTACTTACTATATTCCCAGGGACATAATGTTAATGCCAATACATTCCGGCAGCTGCAAGCCTCTCCCGCATTCTGCACTTGTGCATTTGTTTCTCTGCATAGACTGACCAGATGAAGTGGCTGCGATGATCCCAGCATGACCTTTTCAGAAATTTCTGGCAGCAGTCAATGCACTGCATTTGACTGGGCCTGCGAAAGACTAATCAGTGTGGCTGTTCTGCGATAGACAGCGCGGTAAGATGATTGATGGCGCCTGGACGATGAACTGGCCCTATTCCAGGCCATCTCTGCCTGGACCAAGTGGAATGTCGGAGGGCCCCAGAACAGGCTGTGAATTGCAGCTGGAATGGTCCACACTTGTACTTTCTACGAGCTTGATCGTCTCAAGTCGTTCGCTGATTAAGTGTTAGTAAGCAGCTGCTCCTGCATTTCACCGCCGGCAAAAAAAGGCCGGATGCTCATCCATTCTGTGATTCGTGGGCCGCTAGCACAAATTGATCGCGGAATAGCTCAAGACCGCTCAAGCAGCTCGCAATAAAGTGAGTATCGAGACTGCGACAGCGATCATCTTTGCCGACCTTGAACACCACAAGCGTTCAGCTGCGTAATGAGGGGGAGACGTAGTACAACATGATATTTCTCAGCTGCGTAATGAGGGGGAGACGTAGTTCAACATGATATTTCTCAGCCGGTCGCTTTAGTACCATAAATCAGTATGCTCCAAGTATATGGATACTGAAGCCGTCCAGAGCTTTGGTTGCTCGCTGTCAGACACACGTTCTCCAACGTTGGAGTGTTCTCCTGATACCCTCGGCGGCTTTCTGCTGCCACACGATGGTGACGGGAGAAGGCTGATAGAGTGACAGTGGTGCTGTCAAAGAGCAGAGGACGGGAGAGAGCCAATCGTAGGCAAGTGAAGATTACTAGTCGTGCGTGCGTGCCTGGGAAGAGAAGGCTTGATCGGACCCATGTACCATACTTCCACTAGCGTAGGTGTCATCTACTCCAATCATGTCTGTGCTCGCCCCGCCCCGCCCCGCCCCGCCCCGCGACGCGTTCGAGTCGCGAAACGCGTCTCCTTACGGTAAGTTTTGGCGGGAGATTGCACTGATATCAATATGTCTGTCTGATGTCCCATCTTCTCAAAGCCCATATTGACTGGAAGCTATGTATCATATTCACTGCAGCCAACATGTCGAAAAGAAGATCTTCATTCGCTGAGCTTGACTCCGGCATTGGAATGTCGTTTTCCCTGCCGAAGAAAGCCAAGCTGCCGAAGATGAAGAACTCCGAAAGACCGATCACTGAGGTGTGTTTGTCCTCAAATGCCAAAATACTTCTCAGGTTTTCGACTGCTTACGTTGATCCCAGGTCGCCAAGTGTGGTCTTCGTCCAAAACCCCCCGAGGAATGCAAATGCAAGACTGGTTGCAAAGGCAGCTGTGCCTGCTGACGGTCAGAGCGGGCGTAGGCTGCGGTGCTTCCTGTGGCTGCCAATCATGTAATGCACCGGGCGAGCAGCAACGATGCCATAACGAGATGAATGAGATTGTCAAAGCATTGGATGCTCAAGGACTGCAAGCCCCTCCATGCTTCGCCACACGCCCTAGGTATCACGTGGATTTTTAAATGCGGTGGGCCTTCTGAAAATACTCGAATTCCAGCCTCGATGAGCATGTTCAGTGAGCCAGGAACACAATCACGAAATTCCCTGCCCATCGCGTGGTCCGATTCTAGAAGACCGGACATGACTCGAGACGACTAGACCAATTTTTCCGGATCGGGATGATGATCGACGCCAAAACAACCACACCATCGTCACCACGCAGAACCCACGAGTCATGCCTTGCTGCTGGAATGTATCAAGATAATCCCAGCTGTCCTGCAGCTGATTCGACCTGTTCCATAATCGCTCTTGTGAGCAGGGATCAGATTACAACACTGCATACGAAGCAAACCACTACACCACTCCAACCACACATCTAGCCAGAAAAACAGCATGGCACCAACACCATCAACCAGCTCCGACCGCTCATCCTCCATCGCAAGCTCCGACATAGTCCCCCTCAGCAGCAACACCGCCTCCTCACGCACTTCTCTATCCTCAGAACCCTCACTCTTCAACGACGAAGCCGAACAAACAGCTGCACAAAAATTCGTCATAAAAGTCAAACCCACAAACTCCGACTCCCAACCCATTGCAATGGAAGCTCGAGGTTCAATGACAGTAACAAGACTTGCACAAAAAGTCGCCGCACAGGAGGGATCAAGTGTGGAAGAACAATTATTGGAGTTTGAGGATCAGGAGATTTTTAACGGGAGGTGGAAAGGGATTGATTTGAGGAGGAGTAGGATGTTGGCTCCGGTAAGTCATATACGTTGCGAGCGAAAACTTGAGGGGGTTGCTGACGTGTGGGATGATAGTTTGGAATCACTGACAAGTCAACGATCATTCAGAAAGATCCTGATGAAGCTGGGGAGGAGTCGTAGCAAGTACGGGTTTGAGAATATTTTAGTTGGCAAATGATACCCATAAGTTCTTATCACACACTTCGTCACTCTCATGAGATTTTATCGAACGTCCGTTTGCGACTGAGGACGCTCCTAATGAATTCTGGCACTGCAACGGTCTTATACTCAGCACTCGGTGCCATGGCTCCCGTTGGTCCTCCAACAGTAACGTTCACGGGCGATGTTACAGCAGGAGGGTCTCGGAAGCGCACTGCGGGAAGTGCATCGCTCGCAAGCTCATCAATTGCGAGCCCGATGGCGTACTTGTCCACGCTGGCAGGAGGCCCTCCAGTGGTGAATCTCACATCAGTCGCAGGATCCGCATCTCTCAGTCTCGCAAGATTCGGATCCGTCCCATCAGGTCCGACTTCAGCAAGAATACTTTCCCGAAGTTGCTTGAGTGTAGGTCTGTTATCTGGCAGAACTTCAAGGCAGCTCATGATCAAATCTCGCAGACGCTGTGAATAGTTATTGACTTCAAGCGGATCTGTAAAGTCCGAAGGTTTCCACGGCATCGCTGGCTCACCAGGTGGCGGATCTGGGCCACCTTGCCACAGGTTGGCCCACGGGTTCCTATGAAGGATACCTCGCATGATCATGCCGACGCCCTGGAAGTTCACATGTCAGCTATTTCACACCTCGAGTGCCAAGTGGAGAGATAATTTACCCAGACGTTCGCCGCAGACTTGGGCGCGTACGAACCAATCACATCGTTGACGCTTTTACGATATATTTTTGCCATTTCTGGAGCTCGGTAACCAGGTCCACTGAAGGGTCGCCAGAAGTCTGCTGGGTTGAGGCCTGCTTTTGGGAAGATGGTAGCGATGCCGAAATCCCCTAATTTTGCCAGAGGAAAGCCACGGAAGGTCCCACTGGTATTCTCACCGATGAACACATTATCAGGCTTCATATCTCCATGAATGATCTCATCCCAGATAGTACGAGCCGCGTCTCGAAGATGTGCGCCTTCCATCACCAGCCCGGCAGTCACGAGCGATTCGAAAACAGCCCACAGAAAAGGTTCAGGCATGAAGTTCTGGTTGCGCGGCCAATAGTCCTTGAAGACGTCACCAAGGTCTCCGCCGCTGCAGAACTCCATATAGATGCGATGACCTGGCCTTGTTTCGTACGGCATCTTGCTTCGCCAATTTCGGATGTTCACTATGCTGCTGGAACCGGGCAGATCAACGAGTTTAAGCATTGCTACTACTTCCATTGGCATTGCCGGCGGAGGCTGAACGACCCCAGAAGCATAGAGGTAATTCGGATTCAGGTTGTTCGTGTCTTTGACGGCTACACGCTGTTTGTCATGTCAGATGAGCCGCTAGAGGCGAGATCGAAGCGGTACTTACGTCCGAGATGCGACCAGCAGCATCCTGCTTGATCCATATCGATGCTGTTCCGTGGCTTCCTGCGCCTAGAAACATCGGCCCCATCCAAGAGCTTGAAAGATCAACATTCCTTGCTTCTCTTTGCCTTAGAGCTTTCTTGGCTTTTTTACCCAGTCTTCGTTGCTGATTCGCGGTCAAGGCATTGGCATCTCCACCCCAATGATTGTTGAAGATATCTCGAAGACGATCCACTTCCGGCACTGTTGCATCGTACCAAGTCATGTGCTGCTGATGGCAACGAGCAATCGCAGGAAACAAAACTTCCACGTCGGTTCCTGTCGTCAATGGACGAATAGAGAAACAGGAGTCGTAAGCTGATTTCATTCGTATCATCGCTTCTTCAAAACCTTTGATGTTGTCAAGATGCTTGATGAAATTTCCCAGACTGTTCACATTTGGTTCCTGCCCAAATGTGTTGATGGGCTCGCCATCATCCACGTCGGTATCTCTGTCCCAGCGATCAAGAATTTCCACGATGTGAGTAAGAAGACCGATACGCTTTTGCAATGGCCTCACATGCGAAATGAGGTATGTACGTTCTCCGCGAGGCACGACATTGTCGTCATTGGTACGTGCTTGAACTTCATTTTGAATATCATTGAGAAGTGTCTGCAAATCGTCTTTTCGAGTACCCAGTGCACCTCGGTTCGCATCGAGGTAGTCTCGGTCCTCCACGTATGTTGGCATTGGACCAGTAGCTTTCGTAGGACCACCTTGACCTATTCGGCTACGGTCTCCAAAACTGCGTATACGTCTGGTGTAGCCTCGCATAGTACCAAGAGCTGCCATCCGGGTTGCAGCGTCGGCCTGAGCCTGGTCGCGAAACGCAATCACACGATCGCGGACTGTCCTGTGCTGAACGATACCGAGGATTGTGTTCAGGCTTCCTGCAAGACTTCTTGCAGAAAGAGTCGCATCGTAGCCTCTCTCGAAGAAGTCTTGCAATGTTTCCCGGATATGGGTATCCGGAACTGCGTTTGGCAGAGGCGAAGGCTGTGTCAAAGTCACATCAAGTTGTGCTCGAACGAATCTCGACTGATCGACTTGAATTATGAGGTTGGCTTGTGTTGCAGGCATGAGCGTAGCCCAGGCATTGCGAGCTCCTGTTCTTACACCTGAAGTACATTAATCTCGAATTTCTCATCCCAGACCAGGTGCACTTACCTCCCTGGCCACGAAGAGAGGCCCCAGGCTGTGCAGTCCTCCACAAATCTACATTGAAGTCTTGCCATCGTTGGAGAGGAGTTCCGGGCGCCGCTGCCGCTGCCATGACGAGGTCTTCGAAGAGATTTTCAGGCAAGCATGGCAAGTAACAATCGGCGAAAGACAAACAAGTTGCAGCGCGCCCGCAATCCCCTCAATTGTGCCATGCGATGATCTTTGTCTTCATCAGCACAAAGGCCGATTCATCTGCTTGCATTTCCGAATCCGGCGCTGCACTCATGCTTTGTCTACTGTAGTGATCCATGCACGCTCGATCTGCTCGTCCTTTAGTTGATCTTATCGAATGTCCTCTTGTTCGACATTACGCTTTCCACGAATAGTGTGACAGCTTCGTAGAGATCTTCGGAACTAGCAGCTGGTTCACCAGGATTTCCACCAACGACTTCATCATTTGCAGAGACAACGATTGGACGAGTCACCCTTCTCTCCAAGGGCAAAGCACCTGGCGGCAGGTCATCGACAGCCAGACCTATGGCATACTTGTCCATAGTCCGGTGAGGAGCATGATCCGTGAAACGAGGATCGTCGATAGGAGCGTCGCGTAGGTCGACAAGCAAGGGATCAGAGCCCCTAGGTCCTGTTGCAGCAATGATGGTACGTCTGATCTCGGTGAATGTAGGACGATTCTCGGGCTTCAAGTGAAGGCACTGCGTGACCAGATCCCTCAGGTCTGCGCTGTACCTCTCTTCGTCAGCTGGCATGAAGGCTGGAGGATCCCATGGGGCCCCATTAACATTGCTGTCCCAAAGTCCCTCCCAAGGGTTGGTGTGGATAAGCTCTCGCATCACAAATCCCACACCCCATACATTGGCTGGAGACTCAGGATATACGGCGGTATCTCTTTTAGCCATTTCGGGTGCTCCCCAACCTCCTCCGCCGCATTTTTGCCAATTATCGGGCGGCTTGACGCCAGCTGCTGGGATGATCATTGTTAAACCAAAGTCTCCGAGTTTGCACATTCGCCATCCTCGGAAGTGATCCGTCGTGTTTTGTGCGAGAAGGACGTTGTCCGCTTTCATGTCGCCGTGTACGATCTTGTCCCAAAGTGGGCGTGCTTCCGTAGGCAGATGATTGCCTTCCATTAACAAGCCGGCAGTGACAAGAGAGTCAAACACGGCCCAGAGGAATGGTTCGGGTAAAAGGTCATCTTTAGCTGGATCATGGTGCTCTAGTCGTAATTTTCTGAGATTACCGCCCTCGCAATACTCCGCATAGAATCGATATCGTGGGGACCCGTCCTCCGGCCATGGATCCTTCGTCTTCCAGTTCCGAATCTGTACGATGTTTTCAGATCCGGGAAGGTTCTTCAGCTTGTACATCGCTGCCACTTCTAGTGACCAAGGACTCGGTGGTCGCCATAATCCATTCTTTGGGTTGTCGTTTGGATTGTAGTTGTGTGCGTCTTTCACAGTTACGCGGTCTACGATACGTCCTTCCGTGTCTTGTTTGATCCAGAGTGAGACTCTGCCATGTCCGCCGACGCCTACAAACATTGGTCCGATCCATCCTTCGCCCAATTCGGCGTTCATGGACTCGCGCATCATGACCGCCATAGCAGCCGGCTCGTCCAAAAGGTCATAGTCCCCATCTGACCAACTATCTTCCCCGAATCTGTCATCAAACGTTTTCTGCATCTCGTTGATGCGGTCTACAGCCTCTTGATCCCATTTTCTGTGCATGCCGTGGGCAGCTCTCACTACTGGAAACAGAGACCGCACCTCTGCTCGATCGATATCAGTCTGAGGCTGAGGCCCAGAAAGTCGGGCGTCATATGACTGAATCATTGGAGCTAATGCGTCGTGGAAGGCTTTGCAATAGTCAAGGTGTGTAACGAACTTTTCGATCTCATCAAGATGCGGGGGCGCATATTTCTGCATATCGTCGTAGGGCTCTCCGTCGCGAGGGTTATTCTGTAACCAGACATCAAGGACTGCAACGGTCGATCGAAGTCTTGTGAGTGAATCGGCTTGTTCGGTCCTCATCGCCATAATACAGCGTCTCTGCGCGACTGCAAGAGCTCCAGGGTTGCCATTGAGAGCATTAATGGCATCATCAAGATCTTGTCGGAGTGTTTCTCGGTCCACTAGACGTTGTTTCAGCGCATCGATATGGTCGACAAAGCATCGCCGAAGATCGCTGTAATTGGGAGCAGGAGGCCCAACCGCAGGTGCGGTCGGTGCTACATCTCGAGCATAATCCCGACAACGCCTCTCAAGGTCGGGTATCGTACGAACAGATTGACGATGCTGCGTGACAGTGACATTCAAAGTGTCTCTGTGAGTCTCAAGCTTCTCTCTGGCGGGCCTTCGCGGCAGCAAGTCAATAAGCGTGGTCGTAATTTCTTCAAGGTTCTCTTCGGGTTGAATTCTATTGTTAATGTCCCTAAAATAGTCCTGCACTGCATTGATTGTCGCAGTGCCGGCTGGGATCTGCGCCGGTATAGCTGGTAAACCAGCGAGCAGTGTTTCAGTC
Source organism: Pseudocercospora cruenta (assembly GCA_013365205.1). Lineage (NCBI taxonomy): Eukaryota > Fungi > Ascomycota > Dothideomycetes > Mycosphaerellales > Mycosphaerellaceae > Pseudocercospora > Pseudocercospora cruenta. The sequence continues at coordinate 118,348 of JAASFE010006159.1, forward strand.
GCAGTGTAGTCTTGAATAAGTTGGTAAACAGTGAGCTTCTGAGCAGCGGTAAGCCTAGTCCACAAGGTGTTGAGGCCGTTCGTAACGCCTGGAGTGCAATTGTAAGTCTAGATTGAGTCTTTGGTGGTCCTACACTCACCACCTTGACCTGGCTCGCCACGTGCAGGATTGCGAAGTGGTCGCCAGATATTGAGATTGAAATTGATCCATGCTTCCTTCCGATCGGCCGGGGTTGCAGTTGCCATCTTCGACGAGCTCTCACGCAGAGTTCATTGCCCGAGGAGCGATTCGAGTGTCACGACGAATCTTTGAAAGACAAGCAGTAATCACGCTTTCAATTGTGCACGTCTTTGTCCCACACGAACAGAGCACTGTGATGTCCGAATCCGGTCATACATCGATGCTTTGTCTCCCACCACATCGTTGACACCACTCAAGATCCACCTTTGACAAGTTGCGGCGGTCTAAGCCAGCAGTATCGTAAGTCGCCCCTCGGATGTCCCTCTTTACAATGCTGGTCCCTTACCACCTCCTCTCATCTCAGCACAATTTTCCCCCTCTTAGCAGGATCGGTGCTCTGCTTGGCAGCGAACCTGACTAACCTGACGAAGTCTGCCGTTCTGCCAGTGACGCGTAACTTGAACAATTGCACAAGTTTTCTGATGTCGATGCCGTCGGCCGGTATTACAGCTCTGACTTCGTCGAGGGTAGGAAAGCTTCTGCTGGTGGATGGTGCGAGTGTAGACGATGGCGCATGCTTCTCCTCCGAAACCACATCCTCCGCGTGCCTCCTCACCCTTTCCAAGAGCACCTTGATTCTCCTATCAAAAGGATTGACCCAAGGATTATGTAACTCTGCGATTGTGGAGTTGCAAGCTGCAGCAGGATCATCACTACTGGTCAAACACACCCCACCACTCCAATACTCATTCCCAGGCAAAGAGTTCCCATCCCAGGCCCAAACTCTTACAAGCAATTCCTCGGTGTCTAACTTTCCACATGGTGGCCTTTGACTACCGACAATGATCTTTACACCTCTTGCTTTGCCGATAGCTTTTAGATTCGCTTCGAGATCTGGCCATCTGGTCAATTGCTCCCACCCGCATTCCAGAGTTGTAATGTGTTTGAGATCGAGCCAGGTAATTGAGTCGAAGAGGGCTTCGAAGTACCATTTGATCTGAATGTCGGAGACGCGCCAGACACCTAGACCGAGGCCGGGCAGGAAGATATGAGCTGTAGTCCCTTCGGCAGCAGCCCGGTCATCTGCTTCGAGGAGGGCGGTTTCGATGGTGAGCTGGATGCGGCCTTTGTAAATTTTCTCGTTGAACTTGCCTTCCTCGAAATTTTCTTCATCGTAGTCTGGATGGAAGAATTCGCGAAAGATCTTGGTGAATCTTGGATCCTGAAGCCGTTCGCCATGCCAGTATTGGGGTAGACCGCAGATGATATGATCCATTTGTCCGGGTGCAGCGAAGCGTGCGCCGACAAGACCGATGATGATGCCGCGATTTTGGTGAGGGACAGAAGGGTAGTTTAAAGCTCGGTTGTTTCGGTGACCAGCATTGATGAAGTAGGTGGGTCCAGATGTGCCAAGCATGGAAGCGAGCATCATCTCATCGTAGGAGAGATAATCCTCCAGAAAGATGTGTTCGTTGACAGCTTCGTCATCGGTGCCGACGCGCACCCATTCGTCATGCCCGTAGGGGAGAATGGACCCATCTCGGAGCACGGTGTAGTCGTGCGCTTGGACGAAATGTAGGCAGCGATTGAGGATGAGGCGAGAAATAAGGTCGTGTTGAGACATGTTGGCGTACAGGCTTTTCTCTATGTCGGAGCCATGGGCTTGCTTGTAGTGGAGAAAGGCGGTGATCAGCGGTTGGAGCTTTGGATGTACGACTACTTGTGTCTGCAAGGCATCTCGGCTGATTTGAACAGGGTCGAAGTACTCGATGCGATTGTTCTCTGTGGGAATCTTCCAAGGACACTTGTGCAGAAAGTTGAGGGGCGACTCGAGCGTAGGAGTTACTGGCCAATGTCCGCCGGAGCTGTTATTGGCGACATGGTATGAGCGTGGTGCCGTTTTTGTCTTCTTGGTCGCCGGTGGCGCATCTGATCTGCGCTTTGAGGCCATGTCTGAAAAGTCGCGAGGAGAAGCAACGTGCTATCGATGCAGTCTAAGTGAGGTGGCAATCTGATAGAAGCTGGTCAGTCAGTTGAGTGGTTCAGCCAGACCGAATGCGGAAGAGTTTTATAAAGAAAGGAAAATTTTCTCTCAAACAAAGGCAACTTGCGGCCTCTTCAGCAGCACTTGCCCTTCACTTGATCCCTCCGCCTCAGCTTCCAGTGTGCACTGTATACGTGATCCTCACAGCTTGCTCTGCCGTGCAGCTTTCCACTCTCCGCTTCTAGCGCGCTCGGAGACCTCTTTCAAAGTCTTCCCAGCCCACTGAAAGTCCTTTTCTGTGAGGTATATCTGCGCAGACAGCCTTGTCCAGAACTTGCCGCCGTGCACGAGGATAGCAAGGAACGTATCGTACTCTTCCACAAGCACCTTGCTCAACCACTGCGCGATTTCTGTCGCGATAGCCATGTCACCGTTCGCATCCTTCTCGAAGTCGATCGGCAGAGCCACATTCGCAAAGTTGACGTCTTTACCCAAAGTGCCCTCTGCATTCTCCATCACCTCGGTGTCGAGCGCTTTCGACACGATCTCGCCTGCCCTCCTGGCCAATTGCCAAGAGTACTGCATAATGGCATCCTCCCCTCTCTTGCCTTGCCAGGTCAATCTGCTTCGCCACTCTAATGCAGCAGGGACACAGAGGTAGGGTGAGTTGTCGATAGTTCCGACGAATTCGAAATTGTTGACAAACTCTGATTTGGCGGACGGAGGAAGTGGTGAGATTGCACCACCAGTCTTCGGCACGAAACCGTGACTTGTAGGCAGAGTGCTCCGCATGAGATGGTGGTTCCGGACTGGAACATAGAAGACAGCGCATCCGCGTGGAACATAAAGCCATTTGTGGGCGTTGGAGACATAGAAGTCTGGGTCAAGCTTGGAGAGGTTCATCGGTATCTGGCCGATGCTGTGAGCTCCATCGATGAGTGACAGCACGTCCTCCTCACGACATGTCTTCGTCAGGGCTTCAAACGGAACTCGCACGCCGGGCATGGAGACGATAGTGTCGAACATGGCGACCTTGGGGTTCTTGCCAGATGCGCGGATGCTCGCAATGGTGTCTTTGAAGCGAGACAAAAGGTCGGCATCGGATAGCGGGTAGGTGTATTCCACTTTCGCACTTGTGACAGGTGTCGTCTCCTCGAGATAATCGACGGTCTTGTGGCAGGCCCCATAGATGGTAGCGAAGTAGATGATGACATCTCCTGGCTGGTATACTAAGTTGCGGAGCACAGTGTTGACGCCAGTGGTGGCATTTGACACAAAAACACAAGCTTCGACAGGCGCATTGAGATACTTGGCGATGGCTTCTCGCGACTCGTCAAGCTTTCTTGGGTAGGTGTATCGAATGAACTTGTCAGGCTCGCCTTCACACTCGTCTTGGAGATAGTGCAAGACGGATCGAATGTGTCGCGGGAAGGTCCCGAATGAGCCTGCTCAACATCAGCGAATATTCTCACTAGTAAAGAGTCTGCGAAGTACCATGATTAAGATTTCTGTAGGTGCTTTTGAAACCGAAGTGTTTCAATGCTTCTTCGCCGCATTCTATGCTGTCGGTCGATGCCATGTTTGCTGGAAGGAAGCTCTCGGCCGATGTCAATGAGCAATTGAGTTTCGCAAGGCGTCCCAATGTTTTGTGATCGGCTCTGCTCGTCGATGAGTCGAATGAGTGGTGAGTCACGAGCGCATTGATATGTGGTAGGGCGCGGAGGATGGTATTTGCTACATACAGAGCAAGGTCACCTCAAATGGTATATATGCACAATTGACTTGTGATAAGGCGTGTTATTAGGTTCCTGCAGATCCATTCGAGGTGTAGGGCCGGCCAAGACATGCAAGCTTCCGACTGGAATTGGAGTCCCTGCCGCTTTCCCGCGGCTTAAGTCCGGCATTTATTATGCTCTGCTTTGTCTGCATCAAGGCCACAGAGTCTCTGAAGCATCTAAGAGTATGGCAAAGCAAGCAATCTCTGCTCTGCCTCACTTCTGCAACCTTCGCTTCTGCCAGAACAGAACCAGGTACGTCCGATCATCTCCCGCCTTCTTGTCTGAGATCTGGTACCTCCTTGTCTCTAGACCAGTCAAGTACATCTCCTTCGCGAGTTTGTTCGCTTGAAAGCCCTTCAAAATGCCATCCTCGCTAATCTCCATGAAACACATTGGTAAGTCGCTTGTGTCCAAACCGTTCATCACGCCTGGTGTAGCCGGCTTGGCGGATACCAAAAACGACATAGTTGTATTTGTCTTCCAGCCTGAAGGAGCACCACCACGGTAATGCAGCTCACGTATCATTGCTGGGCCGGGCTTTGATAATTTGCACTGAATGAGAACTCTGATTTCTGGTTCCTTGGGCAACTTCCAGGTGCCCTGGAGGTCGATGCCATGATCATTGGTCCGACCCGTGCGTTCGAGGCTGAATCCGACTGATTTCAAAGTTTCCTGAACGAGATATTCGTAGTGAGTCCCTCTGTATATTGTCGAATCAGTCCTCGATCCTATGCGTTCTGAATGCTCTCGGAACGATTTGAGGTCGTTGTGCTTGGGTGTCGCTGGAGATCGAAGCCTAGACGGCAATTTTGTGGCCGGTATCTTGCTCTTCAGTGTTTTGGGAGCCTTCTTCGGGCTCTTCTGTGTAGCAGAGCCATCTGTAATGCTTTCCTGGGATTTCTCCGTAACCCTCCGAGCCCCATCTTTCACGAGCAATGGTTCAGCATCAGCTGCTCTAGACCGTCTCCGCGTCGTCGACTTTGGGGTCGAAGATGACCTCCGTCTCTTGGGCTTCCGTTCCTCGCCGGACAGGAAATCGACTATGGCAGAGATAATCGGTCTCTTCGTCGTGGTCACATGGATTGTCTTTCCACTCGGCTGTATTTGAGGTCGTAAGGAGGTGCTGGCAAAGTTGCTTGCTAGCCTTACGTATTGGTAGGGTCGGCATCGGCGCACGAAGGCATGGCTGCAGAGCATGAGCGTCTTTCGACACTTCTCATGCTTCAACCAATGCGCTATCTTGGCGGAACAATGGAAGGAATGTGAGTGAACGTTGTCGCGTGAAGGCGACGCTGTGCGCAAAGAAGCTTTCGGCTCTTCGGGAAGCAAAGCTGTGCCGAAGGAAGGAGCTGGTCTGAGCAGCTCTCACATGCAACAACCCCATCTTCTTTCCTGTCGCAAACATGGTATAGAACCCTTTACACGTTGCGCTGGCTCGAAGTAGTGTCGCATACAATCAGTGCACTTTATAATTGCTGGCGCTGCCGCATGCGACAACAAAGGCGCGACCGCGTTCAGCAGTATGGCAGACAGACTCACTCAACTCCAGGACTTCCTGGACGATGTAGGACTACAATGAGAACGCACGTGGTGAATGATGCTGATACACTATGGCATAGCTGCTCATGCAGATGTACACGTCTCTCGACTACATTCACACTCGTGCTCCGTACGCCACAATCCCAGGCCAAGATTCACGAGCACCATCGCAACCCTCGTCACATCAAGCAGGCGCGAATGGTACAACGGCAGCTACGAATGGGGACGGTGACAAGCAAGGAGAAGGCGGCGATGCTCAAGCAAATCGCGAAGACCAAGAGCCACTGCCGGAGAACCCTGAGACATTCAACAGGGCCATGGTTGAATTGGCACAAGATCTAGTACTTAAGGAGCAAATGATTGAGCATGTGATCAACAACTTGCCAGGAATCGGCAATAGTCAGGCTGAGCAAGAGCGCAGGATGAAGGAGCTCGAGCAGGAACTGCGCGCGGTCGAGGAAGAGCGGCGCAAGAAAGAGGTTGAGCGTGAAAGCATGGTCGACCTGCTAGGCGAGGTGATCGGAAAGGTCAAGAGGATCCCGTGAAGACAAAATTGTGCGCGCATACTTGAGACCCTTGCCGAAGCTGTCACATGCACTGCGGCTGCTCGAGTGAATATGTTTGCCAAACAAACATAAGCAGCCGTGTGACAAACGCGCTTCATGCGGAAAGTGACACCCGGACACAACTTCGTCACCAATGCCTCGCACCTTCGAAGTCTCGCCGACATCTTCGCAAAATAGCACTTCGCATACAGCGTCGCAGCTTTCCGACCACAAACATCACTACACTCGTAAGGCTTACACCATGGATCTCGCGCCGGACCGTTTCTCATACACCGACCCGCAACCAGAGTCCTCGACCGCCGCTGCCGCGAGAGCAAAGCTTGTGGAAGATAGAATCGACTCGGGCGTTGCATCTATCGCCAGCTCGGCCACGCAGGATGACTTGCTTAAGCTGTCGAAGCAGTCGCTGGGTACGGACGATACAGGTCGGTACATACAGTTGAGACATGCGCACTTGCATCCATTGACACAGTTCAGATGCACAAGCTACTCAAAAATCACTGCCGGAGCATCGCTGGGATCGTAACCACGTCTACAAGTCAAGCTTAGCTTGCCCATATCTTTGCCCGTGGCATCAGGTCTGTTGGCAGTCGCAATATACTCGCCCCGCCGTGGAGTTGCTGAGAGAGATCTTGGAGGTCCGCTATCCGGTGCACGATGCTGAGGTCGGCAACCAAGGCGAAAGAAATTCTGTCTGGGCCAAGTTTTGGAGGAGGTGCAATCGCGCAGGCTACGAGAGTATTCAGTGATCGCCAGGGCATAACAACCATAGGACTCCGACTAGGTTGATTCGGCGAACGTGAGTCGCCACATTCTCTTGTCCACCCCATTCTCAATCTTCCTTGTGACAGATCTGCAAGCATTGTCGTTAACGAGGGATTCAAACCCTTGTAAAAGTTGACATCTTCCATTGGCGCATATATTGCACGTGACAATTGGCTGGCGGCGCGAGAGGCTTAGCACGTCCCACCTCAACCATCTCTTGTTCGCAAAGATTGCCTCTCAGCGTAACACGCTACACCCTTATCACACATGAGGCCGTTGCGGCACGTACCTCATGGATACTGGGATGGAAGGCGCTTTCTCTCGGATGAATTTTCAGGGCAACACGGCAAGCGGCGAGGCCAGGCAGCATAACGGCAATGTCCATAACAGTATCTATGGCATCTCTGCAGCTTGGAAGTCAGAGCACTGACAACTACTAGATTACTCCTATGCTTACACTCTTCGACAGCGGAAGTCCGATGAAACGCTCCGAGAGGACGGCAGAAACAAGCTTCTACTAAAAGCAGCTGCAGAAGGCCAAGCACCACGGGTTCGTTACCTTTTGCAGCTAGGGGTCGACGTTGATCATTTCGATGACCTTGGGCTTACTGCTCTTCACCATGCTGCGCTCAGCGGATTCGAGGACGTGACCTCAATCTTGATCGACGCTGGTGCCGATGTCAATGCCCTCAGTGACCACATTGGAAACCCATTACATCTGGCCTGTCTGAAGAGTCGTACGGCTGTTGCCAATCTGCTGCTGACAAGTAGGGCAAACGTTCATACCCAGGGACGCTTGACGGGCACTTCTCTGCATTGTGCTGTCCGAGCTGGCGACCTGGAAATCGTTGAAGCGCTTCTTGCACATGGATCCTCGACGCACATGCAGAGCGTATATTGTGGCGACATCATGAAGCAGCTCCTAGAGCATGGGTCTGAGTGGAAAGCATATCTTACCGAGGCACTATCTGCAGAAACGAAGTCGGTATACTCGATTCGCGATCGCACACCGCTACATGTTGGCTATGAATGGGCATCAGATGCACTGGTGAATGGACTCCTTCGCCAAGGCTCTTCACAGTCATACGCATCGATGTGGGATGTACCAAATCTTGTCGACACTGCTGCAAATCGGTCAAGATTTGGAGATAACGTCACTCCTTTAATGCTTGCTGCAATGAATCATGATTCGAGTGTCTTAACATTAAGCCTCAACGAACATCCCAACGTCAGTTCCCGCGATAGCGACGGCTGGACTGCTCTGATATATGCTGCATGTATCGACGAAGATCAGAACATCAAAGCGTTGCTCGATGCAGGAGCAGATATCAACGCCCAGTCAAATGTTGGCGACTCTCCAGTCACACTTGCTGCACAGGAGGGCCGTCTCGAGGTTGTAAGAGTCCTTATCGAGAATGGTGCGGATCTCAATCTCTGCGACAATGATGAGTGGACAGCACTGCACTATGCTTCTAATAAAGGACATGTCAAGGTCGTTCGTTCATTGTTGCAAAGCGGCGCTGATATCAATGCTCAAGACTCCAAAGGATGTGTTGTAAGTACTAGGATATAACTGGCTAACCCGACCTCTGATTCTTCTAGCTATATAGACAAGTTACAGCCTTATATATTCACTCGAACGCCAAGACTCACATGCTAATAGACCCTCCTTCAATATTCTAGTCCCTTCTACTTAGAAATACGGATACTTATATATCCGTATTCCGTATTTCTAGATCCTTCTCTAGGTAGTTACGTACCTCGTTTAATACTCCCTCTACTTGTTTATCTAGTTAAATAGATAGATAAGTCTATAAGCTTACTTCGGGTTTAGGAACCCTCTAATATTCTTTATATACTTTTCCCGGCTTAGTAGCTTAGTAAGATAGTCCGCTAGCTATTCGTTTATCGAGATATAGGTTATAGTAGTCTCTTATATTTCCTAGGTATCTAAGAGCGTAGAGAGCTCCGTCGTAGTATCTAGTAGCTAGGTTCGTAATACTTTAGCTTAGTCGTTACGTAGTAAACGAGATATCCGCTCTAGAAGCTCTTACGGTCTAATTTAGTTTACTAACTAGCCTTTAGTACTTCCGGATATCTACTACCTCGTCGTTCTTCTCTATAAGTAGTAGGTTCTTATATCTATTTACCGGAGTCGATACCTTATAGGTTTCGTTTAAATCTAGGCCCTCGTCTCGTAGTATTTCTTTAATATAGTATTTTTAATCTAGGAGTATAGATACGTCGTTCTCCTTCTTAATCCTTAGTCCGAGTATATTCTCCGCTAGGCCTAGGTCCTTTACTTTAAATCGTTTAGATAGGCTATCTCGAATAGGTTTTATCTCGCTTTCCGTCTTAGCGAATATTAGTAGATCGTCGACGTATAAGGCAACTATTACTTTATAGTCCTTAGAT
>JAASFE010006159.1:142736-164383 GCA_013365205.1 Pseudocercospora cruenta
ACCAGGTCCGCACAAGCTGCGCGACTGCATGCCTTTGATCGTCTTCATCCGTAACCGGTACGATGTTCCAACACCCATACAATACGCACCCGCACAATCACATTCAAGCGCCAATTGAAGGGGTAGTGAAGCGACATACACTGACAAATGATTTACCACAGCCTGAAGTACGCCCTCAATGGCCGCGAGGTCAAGCAGATTGTCATGCAGCGCCTGATCAAGGTCGACGGCAAAGTGCGCACCGATCCCACCTACCCAGCCGGCTTCATGGACGTCATCTCCATCGAGAAGACCGGCGAGAACTTCCGCCTCGTCTACGACACCAAGGGCCGCTTCACCGTCCACCGCATCACAGAAGAGGAGGCTCAATACAAGCTCGGAAAGGTCAAGAGAGTACAACTTGGCAAGGGCGGCATCCCATTCTTGGTTACGCATGACGCGCGCACGTAAGTCTCCCAGAGATTTTTCACGTGGTTGCGACTGTCTTTCAGACGTTGGACCAATGTTTGCATATGCCTGCTACAGAAATGCTGACTGAGGATACAGTATCCGCTACCCAGACCCAGCCATAAAGGTCAACGACACCGTCAAGGTCAACCTCGAGACTGGCAAGATCGACGACTTCATCCGCTTCGACACTGGTGTCATCGCCATGGCTACTGGTGGTCGCAACATGGGTCGTGTCGGTGTCATCACCCACCGTGAGCGTCACGACGGAGGCTTCAACATCGTGCACATCAAGGACGCCATTGACAACGAGTTCGCTACTCGTGAGTCCAACGTCTTCGTCATCGGTCGTGAGAAGCCTTGGATCTCCCTGCCAAAGGGCAAGGGCGTCAAGCTCTCCATTGCTGAGGAGCGTGACCGTAGACGCGCCTACGCTCTTGCTAACCACTAAGCATCTTCTTCTGTCGTGATGTTTCGACTATGAAAAGAAGCAGCGGAGTTGGGGTATTCAAGGTTCTGCGCAGAGTAATCCTCTGCTGTATGGGAAATGCATGACATCCAGCACTGCCGGCGAGCAGATTTGCGTGCGTTCCATAGATACGAATCAGAAAAAGCATTAACGTCCCAGCTTCGCAATATCGTTGCCATTCTCTTGCATTTTCCTTCAGCCGCCGAAATCCGTGCCTTATGGAATTCGAAATCAGATATGGCTGCTACATACGACAGAGACTGAAAACAACCTCACGCGTTATCGACCAGGTATCGATTGGAATCTATACCATCGCCACTATATCTCGCCAAGCCCTATACCGTGGTGCTGACCTACTTCGGATCACGGGTCGTAAAGTTCAGCCTCAAGCCAAGTCTGAGTACGGTTTGGACATGGATCACCATAGATAGACTTCCTATTCCCAGAACACGATGCCAAGTTTCAAGGAACACACATCTTTCGTTTCGGCGCCACAAAGAGAAAGCAGGTATTGAAGTAAGGAGCTGAGAGGATCAAAGAGGACGATGGTTGCCACTGTGAAAGAGAAGTATACTCCAGACAGTACGACCATTCTCGACCTGATCAACGATACAACTCACCACCTTCTTCCTGTCCCTACTCGCTGCGAGTTTTGAGGCCAACGCAGAAGCATTCACCTGCTCCTGCAATAAGAACGGCGCTTTAGATCCAGCAACGACGAATACTTGTTGTACTGCGGCTTTTGGGAGTAGTGCTTATGATCGGACTGGATTGGTACGTTCATATCGCTGTATGAGGTTTTCGTTTGGTGCTGATTTTTGTTGCTGCTGTAGTGTACATTAGAAGGAACTGGTGCTGTGTACACATACCAAACGTGTTGTCCTGGGACGTTCGGAAACCAATATGCTCCGTCTTGTAGGACTAGGAGTCCGAGGAGGAGGATTTGATGAGTTTGGGGGAGGGCAAGGGTGAATGTGAGCGTGGGCGATTGAGGAATCTGGTTGAGCGTTCGGCATGTCCTATGGTGGTTCTTGTGGTACAGCATTTAGGCGGCGTATTGGGGAGTTTGCGGCATGGTCGGTGATTGATCATTAGCTTTGAAACTTTTTCTGTAGTCGTGGCTCTTATGTGATTGATTTCGCGATGAGCTCCGCCCTTGCTGGTTGAAGATATAGCACTACCTGCGGTGCGTGGAGCACTGTTTGAGCTGTGTGATGAAGCCGTGCGGGGCGGATTTGGGATCGGCATGCTCGTGTTCGTGGACTATAGGAGTTCAAGACAGCGGGTCTGAGACAATTTGGGAAAGTCCAAATAGTGATGCCAAGCGCTCGATGTGCCGGGTCTTTGAAGGATTTACTGCTCTTTGCGGATGAGACACGCTCTGAGCGTGACAGTCGCTCGCGACCTGCTGTCTGCAAACTGCCACGCGTTGCTTGAGCTGTACTGTAGAGCTCAGTCCTGATTTTACTCTACCATCTCCTGCACCCAGTCGCAGAAATCGCATTTCCAAGCATGATCTGCAACCATGTCGTCCGTGATGGCGGAGAAGTTGTACGTTGCCAGACCAAACGTGAGATGCAGCAAGGGCTGCAGCTTGAAGGCTACCCTGGCAATCCGGTGCAAAAATCGCGTTCCGCACATGCGATCGCTAGGCAGCGGTATTTGCAGGAGCCAGCGCTTCACGATCCAATCCGTGGTATCTGTGACGAGCTGGAGATAATCGGGCCTCCCACGAAATCGTCGATGTGAAGTGGGTACAAGTCGATGCTCAGCTCTGATATCAAGTCTGTGAGCGATTCTTTTGCAAGGATCCTGGGCATTGTGATCGATGCGAACCTGGAGCGTGAATAGTGGGAACATGAATACAATATGTCGAATCTTTGAGGCTTGCTCGTCGGTGCCGTCTTCTAGCCAATTACGCCATTTTGAGCATCTTTATGAACATCAGCGACAACCAAGACAGAATGCGAGATACGAGTGAATCTTCGACCCTTCGGTCTTCTGGTGTATTTTTCACGGAGAACACGAAAGCTCCATTTCGGCACACGCTTTCTCTTACTTCCTGTCGAATCTCCGGACATTCGAGAAGGAAGCTCAAAGGCACCTTCGCAGGTCAGTCTCTTTCAGGTGGCAAGCGCTCCAAGACTGTGTGTCGGGGAAGTCTCGTCATGTCTGACACGACTGCCTCGGCCATACACACCAAATTGGAGTCATCCGCTCGATAGAAGAGTCGATCCAGTCGTTCATGATCCAGACTCAGGTACACTTTAGGACATGCGTACTCGTATATGAGATCGCGTATCTCTCTCGGCATGTCGCGAAAGGTAGGCCTGCGCGGGGTCATTGTGTTGGCAGTCAGGGTGTTTGGCGCCTGCGAGCCGTCCATGGTGTGGTCTCGGACGTTCGGACAGTATAGAGAGCGAGATGTGCGCCAACTGTGCATTGGCAAGGGTATACAACAGGCCTTGGAGGAGATCAAATTCGAGATCTACAACCTTGGTACTGTGAGGGCTTGCCACTAGGAGGTACCATGGAAAAACTCCCACGCGTGCTTGGCGAAGGTACGGAGCCATGAAAGTCTTGTCTAGTCTTGCGGATGGGAATCCATATGCCAGAGTCCATGAGAGCAGTGACTGTGTTGGATTCGTTCTTCGCTCGGTCGATTGTGCCGCAGACTTCCAGTCCCTCGTACTATCCATGCCGTTTGCTTACCTAAATGATATTAGACAACATGGCATGCGCATCGTGCGGCTATCGTGCGGCAGAGCGGTATGCTGCTTCGCGGAGTAGTGTGATTAGCACCGAATGTCTCTTCATGTTTTACGAACCCGTATCATGCTTCAAAGACCTCCTGTGGTGCTGAGCGGCTCGATGAACAGCCATGGAGTCATGACTTGGTGAGATGATGAGAGGCAGAATCGATCGTGACCCGAACGACGAGAGGTCAAGACTTCACCAGAAAGGTGTGTCGCTTCCACTCCAGTAGATAGACCATGCTCCCCATCTCAGTCGCTGCACGTTCTGCTGGAGCATCCAGACTCGAGCGATGTTGCTGAGAAGTACACGAAAGACTCAGGAGGTTGCGGCGAAGTCGGTATGATGAACGTCCTGCTCAGGCACCAAGGCGCCAAATTTCGTCAGCCCAGCCCAGCCAGCGCTCCACGCAAGCTCCATCTGCAGCATGGAGATCCCATCCAGAAGCGACTTTCGCTCTCACATGCATGGCCACATTTGCTTGACATTATTGCAGCTGCCTGGCCCAATTGCGACTGTCTCATAACCACTCCCTCCACCTTTCGTTCTTCCTTTGAATGTCAGGAGCACCCTTTGCCGTCTACCGTACATCTGCGCCTCCGTCGCAACCCACCGGCACCATGTATTCGCAGGCTACGCGAAATGTAGACCTTACTAAGACCGAGACAGAGCTGTCCACCAACATCCGAAAGGCCACATCCATCGAAGAGACTGCCCCCAAGCGAAAACATGTGCGCGCATGTATCGTCTACACATGGGACCACAAGTCCAGCCAGTCGTTCTGGAATGGCATCAAAGTCCAGCCGATCCAAGCCGACGAGGTGCAGACTTTCAAAGCGCTCTACACAGTCCACAAGGTCCTACAAGAAGGTCATCCCATTGCGCTCAAAGAAGCACAGCAGCATGTCGGCTGGCTGGAAGGTCTCTCTAGAGGCATGGTCGGCGGCATTGGCGGCGAGGGACTGCGCGGGTATGCGCCTCTGATCCAGGAGTACATTTTCTACCTCGTTTCAAAATTGAAGTTTCACCGCGAGCATCCGGAATTTAATGGAACCTTTGAGTACGAAGAATACATCTCGCTGAAGAGCATCAACGACCCGAATGAAGGATATGAGACCATCAGCGAACTCATGACACTTCAGGACCAGATCGACAGCTTCCAGAAACTCATCTTCTCACATTTCCGAGGCGGATCCAATAATGAGTGCCGAATTAGTGCGCTGGTGCCATTGGTGCAGGAGAGTTATGGTATCTACAAGTTCATCACCAGCATGCTCCGTGCTATGCACACCACTCTTGGAGACGATGAAGCGCTCAGCCCTCTGCGTGGTCGCTATGATGCCCAGCATTACCGCTTGGTCCGCTTCTACTACGAATGCTCGAATCTGCGATACCTCACTTCGCTCATCACCATTCCAAAGCTGCCGCAAGATCCGCCGAATCTGCTGGCCGAAGACGAGAACGCGCCTGCCCTTCCTGCGCGACCCAAGAACGAACCTATCACCAAGCCGCGCGATACACCTCCACCTCAAGCCGCGACCGATCCTGAGCCGATCAACGAATTCTGGAAAAATGAGCAAGCGCGACAACAGGAAGAGTACGAAGCTGAGCAGCGTAGATTGCAAGCTCAGTGGGAGGAAGCTCAGCGACAACAAATGTTGCAGCAACAGCAAGCTCAGCGCGACTTCGAGGAGCAGCAGCGACTGGCGGCTGAGCAGGCGAGGCTGCAGCAGGAACAGTTGCAACAGCAGCAGTATGCGCAGCAAACTCAGGGTCGCATGGCTGAGCTGGAACAGGAGAATTTGCGAGCACGTGCACAATACGAGCAGGATCAGCTTCTACTGCGACAGTATGACACCCGAATGAAAGCGCTGGAAAATGAGCTTGCCTCGCTACAGAGCAACTTCCAGCAGCAGAGTCAGAGCAAGGACGATCAGATCCGTTCGCTACAGGAGCAGGTAAATACTTGGAGGACGAAGTATGAGGCGTTAGCCAAGCTGTACAGCCAGCTTAGGCACGAGCATCTTGAGCTACTGCAGAAATTCAAGGGTGTGCAGCTCAAGGCAGCATCCGCTCAAGAGGCGATCGATCAGCGCGAGAAGCTGCAGCGAGAGCTCAAGACCAAGAATTTGGAACTCGCAGACATGATTCGCGAACGAGACCGCGCGCTTCACGACAAAGACCGATCGCAGGGTGGACACCGCGAGGAACTCGAAAAGCTCAAGCGTGAGCTGCGTATGGCTTTGGACCGAGCAGACAACGCCGATCGCGCGAAGGGAAGTGAGCTGTCAGCTATGCTTTCACGGCACAACCGTGAGATCGCAGATCTCGAAGAGGCGTTGCGCAACAAGACTCGTGCGCTCGATGAGATGCAGATGAAGCTGGGTGAAGGCAGCTCCGATCTCGAGCGTCAATTGCGCGAGAAGGAGGAAGAGCTGGAAATCTACAAGTCGGGCATGGACCAGACACTGCTCGAGCTCAACGAGCTTCGCCAAGGCAATGGCGTTTCTGACAAGGCCATGGATGAGCAGATTGATGTTATGCTTCTTGAGAACATCAAGAAGATCAATGAGTTGCTCGACTCTGTCCTCCAAGCTGCAGTACAGCGTGTTGACGATGCCCTGTACGAGCTTGACAGCTCAATGATCGCCGGTAACCAGAACGCAAGCGGTCCTTTCGTGCTGTCACAGATTGAAAAGGCACAGAGTAGCGCCATGGAGTTCAGCACGGCTTACAACAACTTCATCGCGGACGGGCCAAACGGCGCACACTCTGAAGTCATCAAGGCGGCAAATGTGTTCTCAAACGCCATTGCCGATGTGCTTTCTAACACAAAGGGTCTTACACGCTTTGCTAGCGACGAGAAGAAGGCTGATCAGCTCATCTCGGCTGCCCGTCGCTCAGCTAGCGAGACCATTGCCTTCTTCCGCGGCATCATGTCGTATCGTCTTGATGGTCTTGAGGATCTGCAAAAGACTGATGTGGTTATCAACAAGAACAACGACGTTCAAATCGCGCTCAACAACCTCAGCAAGCTCGCAGATGCTTTCGCGCCAAAGTCGAAGATTACAGGTCAGGGCGGAGACATTGGCGAGATTGTCGACCGCGAGATGATGAATGCCGCCAAGGCCATCGAGGCTGCGACTGAGCGCCTCACGAAGCTGATGAACAAGTCTCGCGATGGCTACTCAACGTATGAGTTGAAGATCCACGATTCAATCCTGGATGCCGCTATTGCTGTGACAGATGCTATCGCTCAGCTGATCAAGGCGGCAACGGCATCACAGCAGGAGATCGTCAACCAAGGCAAGGGCTCAAGCATGACCCGAAGTCAGTACTACAAGAAGAACAACCGCTGGACAGAGGGCCTTATCTCTGCTGCGAAGGCCGTCGCAACCTCAACGAATATGCTTATCGAGACTGCCGACGGTGTCATCAGCGGCAGAAACTCTCCAGAGCAGCTCATTGTCGCTGCAAATGACGTCGCCGCCTCTACTGCACAGCTGGTGGCCGCTTCGCGTGTCAAGGCCAGCTTCATGTCCAAGACTCAGGAGAGGCTTGAGGAGTGCAGCAAGGCTGTGACAAGCGCTTGTAGAAGCTTGGTCCGACAGGTCCAGGCTATCATCGAGAGCAAGAACAAGGGCGAAGACTTCGAGGACTACACGAAGCTAAGCGGACACGACTTCAAAGTGCGGCAAATGGAGCAACAGGTAAGCTTGATCTCCCCGAAATGGCCATGGGTTTACGAGCTGCACCGGGCGCCGGCTCGCGGAGAGTCGGCTATTTCTGCGGAAGCGACCCATACATCACGGCCCATTCGCTGTCTTACGTGTGTGATCATTGCTAATTCTCACTTCACAGGTCGAGATCCTTCAACTTGAGAACGCACTCTCTGCTGCTCGTCATCGCTTGGGCGAAATGAGAAAGCTCTCTTACCAGGAAGAGGACTAGGTAAAAGTGTCTGTTTGCAAGCATGATTCGGCGCCTTTGTAGCATATTTGATTCACTACATACCCTCACATAGTTGGCGAAGCTCACTTGACCAGTTCTGAACTACTCGCTTCCGTGCTGTCAGCTCTACTCCGGCGCTCACATCGCGATGCAAGCCACGACACAAGCACTTCACGGCGGAGCTGTCACATCTCGATCGCTGCGAGAGACAGGAGTACGAGTTCGCTTCTGAGAGCTTTCTGACTCTGCTCTCATTCTGCTATCTGCGATCGTGGCATACAAGGTGACTCCCTACCGCTTTCAGCAGCTCACGATCGCAGAGACGGCATTCCTGCCTGACCTCTGGCTACCACGATCGAAGCACTTCTCGATGCTCTGGACGTCATCTGAAAACCATATCCTTCGACCCTGAATCATAAAACCTCAACCAGCTTCAGGTACGAATGCAGGTACGTGCACCCGGAAAAGGCAAGCGCCCGTGCGGAGAGCGGATACCATTGCCAAGGCTTGCCTTCGCTGACTCGCTCGAGCTTGCACAACACCGAAATCCAACCACATCTTTTGTAAATCTCTATGTCATGGCTGTCTGGTACTGACTCAAGTTCATTTCTTACACAATGCAGCCCACCAACGACTATCGTGAGGACAAACACATCGCGGTGAATATATGAATGACCGAAAAGTTCTCTCACCGACTTTCTATAACCAATCTTCTTCTCCCCACCGCTAATCTTTAGGTGTCCAAGCTAATGCAAGACCCTCTTTGCTCTCTTAAATAGCTCGAGGACCCTGCAATACTTTCTTTGACCATCCTCTCGCGTGCACACAAGCAAAATCATGTTGGCAACACGCTTCGCTTTCGAAGCTTACGACAAATTTGTTGCTTCATTCAGCATCACTCCAGCTACCTTCGAACTCGAGGAACAACTCTTTAGTTTGGACTTCGTAGCGAGAAATACGCCTGGTGCTTGGCCGGATCCAATCATTCCGGAACTTGTGTTGAGGAGTGCGACGGAAAAGCTCAAAGCTGTTGAGCGTGGACGAACGCGAAGACGGACTAGTTATGAGATGAGGAAAATGGTTAGGAGGGGATTGAGGAATTGTGGTCCTGTTGGGGAGTGTGTGGAGATTGGTCGATGTAAGCCTCAGTGACGGGTTTTTGGGGCCTGAAATTCAAAAGAATTACTATCAATATCCACGGCGATCTGGAAACGACTGGACCAAGCTGAGGACGCTCGGATGAACCTCCGACGATATCAGTGCGACATCTGACGAAGATGTTCAGCTTCGTGAATGGCCTCTGGGATGGAAGGCACTCCCTACTCGACCACCACCCACGAACAAGCTTGAACGGGTGAAACGACTACACTACAGCCTATAACGCCATCGAGAAGAGCCGCTATCTGCTCTCTCGTCCGTCAAGCAAGACACCAGATTAATCAAGACGGGAATGCTCTCCAGCAGAGCTCCGACACATTTTCATCCACTACCACGCACGATTCCGCGATCGCGCTCTACTTGGCTCGAACCACTTCCAAACATTCCGGAATACTATCAACCACGCGAGCACAACAAAATGAAGGACGAAGATTGGATGAGAACACGATGTCGATGAGAAGACGAACGGATGAATGAGGACGTTGACGCTAGCATCATTGCACCAGAGTATCTATATTTACAAATCTCCGCCTCTTTTCTTCTCTCCACACGTTCCTTTTCCACATAGTCGCGGCATTCGACTTCTCTCTTCATCCCAATGTGACCTATCTGACGCTTCAAGTTCTCAAACATCCAAACACGATCCATATCTCAACGTAGATTCAGGCGAAGTAATAACTTTCGCTCTAGCCGTTGCTGTCGCTTCAAGTGTAGCTCTTAACGTCATTCTTGGAATACCCGCGCAAGCTTTGAGGAAGAGATTGGTTGTTGATGGCATTTTGAAGTCCGGTGTTGATTGATTGTGGTTGAGGCTCCGAAATTGTCCTTAAGAGAGAAATAAACGGCGGTTCCAAGATGCGTTTGAAGGGGTACAGCTTTCAGTCTTGTGTGTTCAATGGACTTACCAAATCAGCGGCCATCACTGTGTACATATATCTACTATCACGTTCAATGCAGTACGGTATACGATAGCCGGTATCGGTTCCGATATAGCAATGGAAGAGAGAATGCGAGGCTGAGCCACGACGACAACGACAAGCTCAGCCTCGTCATGATTATAGTCGAATTTGTGTTCAAATCCAGCAGCACGCATCCATTGCCGAATCGGGTAATGTAAGAGTGAATCCGTCGACATGTTCGGCCGACCATTGAAGCCTCCCGGGTGGTCATGCCACGGAGCTCCGAGCTTTCGCGATCATATTTTCCAACTCCACAGATCGAGCATTTCTCACACTGAAGCTAGGTCACGCGTTTACCTCTCTAAAATCCCTTCTGCCCCGGCACAATACCTTCACAAGCCCCTCCCTTCCCAAACAGCTTCCTCAAATCACTCGCCAGTAACTGCGGAACCTCAAAAGCAGCGAAGTGCCCACCAACATCGTACGTAGTCTGCTGCACAATCGGTCCCTGACTATGTGCCCA
The DNA here is from genome assembly GCA_013365205.1 of Pseudocercospora cruenta. Lineage (NCBI taxonomy): Eukaryota > Fungi > Ascomycota > Dothideomycetes > Mycosphaerellales > Mycosphaerellaceae > Pseudocercospora > Pseudocercospora cruenta. The sequence continues at coordinate 152,938 of JAASFE010006159.1, forward strand.
GCAATATGGCAACTTAGCAAGCTCATTCGGAAAGTACGCCAAGGCGAGCGGAACATTCGGGACATGCATATTTACCACATCCATACGACCCATCGCACCCTCACCAACAGGATGATTGGACTCCCAATAGATTCTCGTACTCGCCATCGGACCTTCTCTTGAAAATGCATAAATTGATATCCATTCGCAGACTTCTTCTTCGGTCCAGGGATAATCGTCGCTCCAGATGTGGAGCTTTTCGTAAATCCAGGCTAGGAGGCCGACTGGCGAGTCTGTTAAGCTGTAGCCTAGTGTTTGGCATTTCGTGTCTTGTTCTTTCAGATATCCGTCGCCTTCGGCGAAGTATTTCTGGGTGTGGGCGAGACCAGCTCGGACTTCACTGCTCAATGCGATCCCAGCGATGGCTTGTACGAATGATATGGGGTTCTTCCAAGGTTTGGGGAAGAAGTGGACTGGGAAGTTTGTGTGTACGGCTTTGCAGCTTTCGGGGTAGTATTTTGACACCAGCCGAGTCAGAAAGCCTCCCCAATCACCACCTTGAGTGACGTATCCAGTCTTGTCGTATCCGCAAGCTTTCATGACGCCGTGTAGAACTTCAGCGTGTTGTTTTAGACCGAAGCCTGGTTTGGAGAAAGGATACTGGGACCATGCATATCCAGGCAAAGAAGGCGCTACCACATGGAAAGCAGGAATGTTTGGATCCTTGGGGTCCGTGAGTAATGGCAGCATCTTGAGAACTTCATAGTAAGATCCAGGCCATCCGTGTATGAAAAGTAGAGGGATTGCATTAGGACGTTCGGAACGTTGGTGAATGAAATGAATTTCCAACTCTTCCCAGCCGGGGACCTTGATTGGGACTGTGTATTGAGGGTACCTATTCAGCTTCTTCTCAGCTTTCCTCCAGGAGAAGTTTTTATGCCAGTATGTAGCAATGCGCTTAACATCTGCTAATGGGGATCCCATAGTCCATTCTGCACCCTGGACTTCGCTCGGAAAGGTGGCATTGGCGAGTTTGGAATTGAGTTCCGAAATCTTTGCATCCGAAACGGAGATTTGAAAAGGTTTTGGTGTGCCTGTTGTTACTGAAGCCATGTTGAACTGTTCTTGTCTAGGTACAGCAAAAGCGCGTTGGAGTTTGAGCTCGTAGAGCTGAGTGGCCTGGGGTCTGGATGTCATCATTGCCAAGACTTTGGACGTCTTCCCTCGCCCGGTGCAAAGTATGCGAAGCAACTCGCCTTAGACTGCTCTGGGACCGTACAATCAATTGAAGCCGAGCAAAAGAGACATGAGAACGAGAGAAGTCAATTGTAACGTTACAGTCGATCCTAAGCCGGATCCAAGCACTGACTGAACGACCACAAACCGTCCATTTACCAAGCCTGCAATCAACCCCCGTGGAATATCTTTCTCGTGTCCAGGGTGCCTTTTACAATATACTCGCACAGAACAGCCGAGATCTGTTACAGCCGTATCTCTCAGTGGATAACGGCCTTGCTTCCTTGAATCTTCTGTAGACGGGTGCTCTCAGCTTCCACGCCACTAGCGCCTAGCTGATATGTGATTCTGAAGTCTTCCTCATATGAATTCCGTCGATGCTTTGACCACATGAATTTGTAGTTCTGCGCGTCCCTGACGTCCAGTGTAACGAAGTATTGCGCTTCGATTCGCTTTAGACCATCCTTGATGGCGCCTGGCTTGAATCCGAATCCAATCCCGAACAGACAATCAAAGATGACCTCCCGATCAATCGCAATCTTCCGTGCTAGGCTTTGCATGCCCTCCTCGGAAATTACTTGAGCAATACAACTCCAATACCTAGGGTAGAATGATCTTCGGTGCTCGTAGAAGCGCATAATGGTATCCACGATTGCTTGCTGAGGTAGATTGAGGATATGGCACGGCGCGTAGATGTTTCGCCAGAAATACCACTTATTATCGATGTCGTTCGAGTTCTTTGCGCATCTCTCGGAGGTTTTAGGGTCACTGGTGGCATCAGTGGGACGGTTGACGTATTCGATTTGCTCTGCGATCCTCAGAAAATGATCTCGAGTTGAGTCACGTAGCGTGTAATATCCGCCTTCGCACCATAGCCCGGCATAGTCTCTGAACATAACGAAAGTGAGGAATTCTTTCAACTTCTCCGTTTCAGGCCCTTGCTTCAGCTCCGTTATAGCCTGTGTCGCCTGAGTTGGCTCCGATGCACTACTCACTTTGGCATTTGGGACGTCATCTTCCTCAGGGCTGTCAAAGTCGCTGGCCCAGGAACTTGTGTCGGAATATGGCGGAGGATCGTTGAACGGACTTTGCGCTGAAGTCATCTTGATGGATAGGCCGGGGCAAGGGCAAAGATAGTTGCTTTGAGCAGTGACATTCTAGAATGGCGAAGCAGAGGAGAATTTTCGCGCTTGAAATTTTGTAATCGCATGATTTTCCAGCTCGTAGTCGTGGACTCGGTAGCTTTCATCATTCTGGTGGTAACCCACCAAAAGCTTCCCAATTCCAGGCTGCCATTGCCTGTCTGCTAAGCTTTTCGTGCAGCCTTCCAGTACGATGTCTCTGAGCGAATGTAAGATTGGTGAATAGCACAGAAATTATTTTCTGTGTCGCACGTCCTGGCCTCTACTTCAGCTCTAATTTCTCAATCCCGACCTTGGCAGCACGTTGGAAGGGTTGACCTCCATGGGCGGCGGTCTGCAGACTGGTTCTCCACAGACATCTCCCCAGCTTTCCGACGTAATTATCAGGTCGAATCCACTGCCCGGAGCAGTCGTCAACTGGCGCATGCTTCTGTCGTGCTTCTTGTTCTTCCTGCCTTCTTTCCTGCCCAATCGAGTACCCATGCATTCTCTCGCCACGGCGGCTAAGCTTATACAGAATGTCAAGTTCTTTTCCAGATTTAATGTCCATGGTCGACGCAAATGGTGTTCCGCGAGGCCCTGTCCGATAGATCACTAGCTCGCTAAAGTAAAGTTGCTGAGTCCGGTCGAGGCGAGACAGCATTGCTGCTTTTGTTATATAATCGTCCTTGACTCGACGAAAGTATCTGAAAGAAGCACGAGGAATGATGATGTCGCGTTCAAGTGCGATTTTTCTGGCCAACGCACCTACTCCTTCACCATCCATGGTATCATATGCACGAGGCTTTTCGCCCGGATGCGATGCGAACCTCAGCAATATGACCACGAAAATGTCCACCGGTATGCGCAGGATACGGCAAGGCTCGTGAAGCAGGCGCCAAAAGTGCGAAGGCGCATCTATCTCGTCAGAAGATCGTTCGGATAAGTGCCCAGCACCATGCCGGTTCAGTCCCTTCAACATGTCTGCCATATTGAGGTAATGCCCTCGATCATCCGTGGAGAACACGACATTGGATGGGCTGAGAGGAGCTATGTAGTGTTGCCATATCACCCAGATGAGAAATCGACTCATCCTAGTGACCTCGGGGTTCGCATTGGTCCTTGCGAAATGCTTGTCACGAGTGAACGCGAGAGAAGATTGTCCTTGGGCCACGATCTCTGGCAGACTGTCATAAAAGGCTTCCTGCTCTGATGCAGCGGAAGCATCGTCCGCTGGCAAGCTTGAATACGGCGGCGGAGGATATGAGGGTCGCGGAGGACGCTGGCTCGGCATTTTGGGCGTGAGTCGCTAGCGTGGGCTCTTACCTGCTCGGTGAATCTGATGGAAATGTCGATGCGAAGAAGAGCTGTGAAAGATTGCAACGGCGACCAGCATGCCGGGTTAAGCTTTGATGGGACCAAAGTCGCACCGGCCTTGGCGCAAGATCTCGACCTGTTGCAATGCTAGGATTTCGCAACAGTCAACTTTCCTAGTGCCGCACATGTCGTGGTTCGCTGGTGCGTTGATCCCATTTCCGGAAACTGTATTCCAGTAATACACACTTGAAAATAGGAATAGGAGTGCAGTGTAGACGGGAGATGATGCACTCCTGCGTGAGGAAGGCGTTCGCAGCCTGACCACTAGACAGGCGTTACTGTTCCATCTCATCACGACCAGAGTTTGAAATCCTCTTCTTCTTGCTCAAGGTCTTCACGAGCGGCCATTTCATGCAGACGAACCATTCGCTGCCCTCCAGCGACTTAGCAATGTCTCTGAGAAGTCTTTCAGGCCAGTCGGCGACGTGCCACTTCCAAGGAGCATTGTACGCAGCTACAGCCCAATGTGCAGCCACGCATAACGCAGCAGGGTGTTTGCCTTCCAAGAGAACCAAGAACTCTTCACTTGAATATCCTTCTCCTAACAGGATTGGCCAGACCAGTATATGAGCCCAATCTTCAGGCTCGGGACATGTCAGAGTGTACATCCTCATTAATTTTCCGATTGCGTCGATGATAGCTGTCGATTCGGAGGACATGCCGAATGGACCATGTCTCGAGACCACCATACTTTCGAGCTGACCAAGAGAAAGCTTCACGTCTGATGCAGCGGCATGTGGGTGTAATGATCCTGGTCGGGCATGGCTTAGTAGAACGCCAAATCCGCTCTTGTCAAGATGCTGGCGTATGTTGGCGAGAACACCAATCGAGCCATGTAATACAGTCAACAGACTGAGAAGGTCTTCGATGCCGCACCTTTCCGGCTCTGGCTTGTCGAACTCCAAGAACAGAGTGAGAAAGCATACCAGAAGGAGATAGCAGAGCAATGCGTTGGCGGTCTGCTCGGGTTTAATCTCCCGCACCGACGTACGGAAGAGAACCAGCGCCGTGCTGTAATGATGTCGGGCAGTCTGAAGCAGCGCGAAGTCGTTTCCAGTGCCCGTCTCTAGCGAAGCTTTGTGTGCTGCAGCAAAACCAAGAACGGCGTGCATCAGGAACGGATGCTGTTGTGGAACGCGCGGCACATGCACCTGCCAGATCTCCTGATACGCAAAGCTGCCCATGGGATCTATGACCAGCGAGGTATATAGAACGAAGTGGTGCATGAGGCCAAGGTCGTCCATACTGAAACCAGTATCGTTCTCTTTCTTTTCCTTTTCTGGACTAGATTTGCGGCGCGGACTCGCATTGGAGTTTGTTGCGGGACTCTTTGATGATGTCTCGCTCGCGCTTGAGAATCCACCGCCGGGCACAAAAAACTGCACCTTTTCCATAGCAAGCTGGTATTCGCATTCTAGGCCCTTTTTGGCGCAATTCACGCAGCATCCAGGAGTTTCGTCGCATTTGATTCGACGTGACTTGCATTGCTGGCAGCCAAGACGCGACTTTGTGTGACTTCGTTTCGACGACATGTTTGACACCGTTGAATCCTTTCTCTGCAGTACTACCTTGCGCAGGACTGCGTCGATTGAAATGCAATCGAAAGTGCCACGTCGGTTCCAAGATGTTGCGTCCGATGTAGTGCTGTGCCTCAAATGAGATCATGTTTCGGCGACCACTTTCGCCGATAAAATTGTCTTGAAGCTGAAAGGATCCACATACCATGCAAATCCCGTTTCTCCTAGTATGATGAGGGCTGTGTTTCCACATCAGCGATGAAAATAGTCAGTAACATCAGAAATCGGTGCAGGCAGCAGAAAAGGGACCCGGGGTCTACGGGCTGTGTAGAATGCCTGTATCGAATGTCCGGAATGCAGTGTCTGCTTCAACTCCGCTCTGACACCACATGGTATACCTCTGGATCAGTGTGAGCGGGATGTTGTCGCGCGCAAGACCACACGGCACAGGATGAGCACTTTTGAGCCTGGGCTGGGCAGAAACTGCCACCGTCCGGGGGTTGTGAAGGTTCTCGGATGAGCCTATGGCACTTTCTTCACACTTCTCTTGCAGCTCCCATCTTTTCTTTCGCCTCTTTCGCCGCTTTCTCAGCTCTCAATTGATCCCTGAGAGCTTTACGAATCTCCCTCAAGTCGGGCGGCATCTCGATATTGAGTCGTGTTCTGAGCTCATCAACATCAGTCTCCAACTCTTCTTCCCAATACACATTCACAACCTCCTCTGCCTTCAAGCCATTCCTCAGCGCCCAAGGCAAATATGTCTCAAAGAACCTCTTCCGTTCCACAGGCTTCAGTCTCACAATGGCGAAGAGCGAAAGGCCCGTCATTGGGAGCAGAGTATTTGTAAATTCGAATGCTTTGACAGCCAACTCGCCTTCAATGATCACAGGCAGTCCTGTAATAGCATGCGTGAAATCATGAGTCTCGCGATATCTCTGCATGACATATGCTTCCTCCGGATCATCGATATAGCGAACTTGATCGCGCGTGTCCGGTGTCACGCCCTCCTTGTCCAACCAATTGACATATGCCCTTCCTACTGTGTTCTCTGGCAGCTTTCTAAGCATCTCCATGCTTAGTGTTTGGCTCGTAATGCGTGGCTTGTCGCGTAGGATTCGTCTGCCGGTGGGATTCGAGAGCATTGCATGGCGGAGTCGTGAGACGAAGTAGGGTTTGGCAGTTGCTTCTCCCAATGAAGCGATCAGGTCGTGGCGGTAGGGGTTGCGTAGGGAGCCAAATGCTGAGCCTATTGCTAGAGCACCACGTTCGAGCCATGTAAGAGGGACATGGCCTGGGTAATTTGGCGTTGGACGGTTTAGGACTGAGAAAGATCGGGCGCGCAACGATGGTGGCAGAGACAGTATGCGTCGAAAGAGTGTCAAAGAAGACATCGTCGGCATCTAATAATACCTGAGTTGATGTGAAAGATGAGCATGAACAAAAGTCGAGATGTTTCTCAAAGCGCGAAGCTCGGCGTGAAGCTTGCCGATCGTATGATGCAGTGCTTGGCAATTTTGTAGACATTATACAATACGATGGAACCAATATTAACAAATACGCTCTCAAACGCTATCAATTGCGATATCAGGTGCGATGTGGTCTTCCTCATGTGCTCTTCGGCTTTGTCTTTACAGCCACTCTCTTTCCAGCAAGCTCGCTCTCAAGCCCGCTGTCCAAATCTTTGGCAATGAAGTCTGCCACATCTTCCAGAGGCGTGAAATAGTTCTGCATTTGAGCCAGAATGTTTAGGTACGTGCCAACCAAAGGCACCCACCGTAGAGTCTTTGACCAAGCCGTGGGAAAGTCCGCACCTGCAACGAGATTTTCTGCCCCAGTTCCAGCTTGCTCAGAATAATCAATCACTTCTGAGCGAGGATTCATCTGGTTCGCGCAGAACAGGGACCATGAAAGTCTTGATGATTCGACGTTTTCGATGAGGTTCCAATTCTTCTTGTGAATCGTGAAGATCGGCACGTAGTCAATCAGCATATGCTTCTTCTTGCTAGGAGCGTCCATGATCCCGAATCCGCTCATGAACCAGCATCGAAGTGGTTTACCTCGTCGCTCGCCTGCTTCGATGGCAGCCTGCATCACAGCTTCGAAAATGCCAGGCAGGTCTCCTGATTGGCCTAGCATTGGTGCCAGGCCTGCAGCATTGATCATTGCATCACAGTCGTTCGATGCAAGAGCGTTCCTGATAGCGTCGCGATCTGTCGCTGAACCTTGCACGACGGCTGCTGCGCATGCTGAGGCTTCTCTCGATAACTTGGCTGGTGTCCGGACGAAGAGGATGACTTGGTGTCCATGGGCTTTCAGAGCTGGGAGGAGTCGAGAGCCGACATTGCCGGTCGCACCAAGAAGAAGGACACGCATACTGCTGCTTGCCGTGTCTGCTGAGTAGGTATTGTGGGATATGTTCTGCTTGTCCTGGCACTGCTGTTGCTGTCAAATAAGAGCTTGTGCTCTGATTTAGCTGCTCAAAGTTGCAATGGTTATTTTGACAGTTCTTCTGCCCTTCCTACCTCTGCTTTCTATACTATGTCTCTAGCTCGCCATCGCCGGACATTAGCATGATATCTTTTGCTTTGACTCAGCACCGACGTCTTCGTGCGAGCCGTCAGGCCGCACTTTCGTGCCATTGATAGCTGCGCTTGAGCGCGACGAGGAGGCGGCAGAATAACACCGGTCGATCTCAGGCAGCGGCGTGATAGTCAGGTCTTCAAGAAGGAGAGCTCGTCAGTTGAGTCGGAGACCGGAACATTCTTCATGCGAGCCATTCCTGTTTGGGTCGTGTATGCGGAAGGTGGCTTGGAGTCGGTACAACTCTTCGCCGCTGCTCAGTTTGCTTCCTGTCTCTTCTCATGAACGGCCACAGAGACTGTGATGCCGAACAACTGCGTCGACGGCTGTGGCTTTGCATTGTAAGGGCCTGTTCGGTTGCAGCTGCACTGGGGTGTGCAGCTAGCTATACTAAGGCCTGTAGGTCAAACTAGACACGTATAGCGTAGATATACTTAGTATAGGTTAAACCGAATAAGATTAACAATATATCCTTTACTTATTAAGTGCATATATAGTTTGAACCTACGGTTAGCGATAATAAGGGTATAGTAATCTATAGTCGTAATTTAAGTATAGGCTTAGTAGATTTCCGAGCTATATAGCTTTAGGTATAGTTTAACCTTCTATACTAGTATAATACCCTTATATAACTTATAATATTACTCGGACCGATACTCGATTCTTTATCGATAGTATCCTTAATACCTCTATTAATATAACTATTAGCGATAGTATAGTAAGCGAGACTAACTCTTTAGATATCGACTTTAGCCTAGTAATATATAGCTATACTCGCTACCTACGTAGTAGCTACCTAATACTTCGACGAATACCTCGATATAAGCGACTATATATACCGTAATAATAGCTATAATAAGATCGCTAAGCTATTATAAGATAAGCGTAGGCTCTATAAGAATTATAGGGTTAATAAAGCGATATTCTATATCCTCTTAAATGCCTTAGTTAAGCGTAGGTTTAGACTAACTAAGTAGGTAACGGCTATAGAGAGATTAATATACTTTCTTATAGTTATTAGCTTATTAATAGGCTCCTATTAGATAGATCTTATATTTAAGAGGTCTAAAGATACTATCTATAAGTCCTTCTATACTATTCTTATAGTACTCTTAGAGCTATATAATAATATAGTTAAAGAGCTAGATTATAATACTATTCCTTCGAAGATAATAAGCGAGATAAATAAGCGAGGTATAGGTAAGTTCTACCTATAGTTTAAGAACTATATTAGCGTACTTAATAGAAGCTACGTACTCGCTTATATTAGCTATAATAAGTAAGTACTATAGCGGAATAGGAAGGGTACTATCTTATAGAATATACTAGTAGTTATTAACTTTAATATACTATTTACTTATATACTTACTAGATAGGAGGGCTCTATAAACGATAGTCGAGTACTACTATACGCTCGCGAATTTAAGGGCTTTAGAGCTAATTGTCTAGAAGGCAAGTATTATCTTATAGATACTAGCTATCTAAGTACTCGCTTAACTCTTATATCCTTTAAAGGTAAGAGATATTACCTTAAAGAATAGAATATAGGCGATAGGACTCCTAAAAAAGCGTAGGAGCTATATAACCTATATTATTTAAGCCTATATAACGTCGTTAAGCGAGTATTTAGTATACTAAAGGAGCGCTTTAAGATCTTAAGAGATATAAAGGGACTAATCTTTAATAAAGAGATATAGGTAGCTCTTATCTATAGCTTAATCGCCCTTTATAACTTTATTAAGCTTAATAATCTAAGTAACGAGTTAATAGCTAATTAAGAGAAAGCCTAGAATACTAAAGAAGTACTATTTAATCTAGAAGTTAGATAAGGTAGTAGACGTAGAGCTAAAAGAACCCTATTAAGTATAGTAAGTACTAAGAATAAGCGAATAGTTGCCTTCCGTAATAGGATATATAAAGAGATATAGTAGGACTATAAGATTAAGAAGGGCCTACGTAGTAAAGCGATCTAGTAGAAGGGTATTATAAATAGAAGGTAGATACTTAGATACCTTATTATTATCGTATTAATTACTTTTACTAGTACTATTTACTAGAAAGTATCTTAATCGACTTAACCTATTAAGATTTAAGTTATATTCGAGAAGCTCTTTAAGATATTAGAGACTATACTAGATAATTCTAGTATTACCTCTACGGAGCTAGTATAAGACTATTTCTTAACTAAATTAAATAATTTTTTAATAAGATTATAGCCTAGAGTAAGTAGATATTTCGCTATTATATAGATATATAGTATAGGTATCGTCTTAGTAGTATACTAGACTATTAGCGGTCGCTTAGATTCGAGTAGGGATATAGCTAGTACCTCCGCGGAGCTAAGCTAGGGTTAGCTTCGAGCGACTCGATACTAGCTCTAGGTCTACTTACTAAGCCGGAGACGTATACTAGATTATCGAAATCTATATACTATTAGAATACTATAACCGACTATTAGAGGTATATAAAATTTAATATAGAGTACGATATATATATATATATATTCTCGAAGACTTATAAATTTTATATATATATATATATAGACCTAGTATTAAATAGTAGATAGTTAGGGCTATTAAAAGCTAAGCTCGTTCCTCTACCGGAAACGCTCTTAAATCTCGTCGTTATTATATTAATTACTTTTACTAGTATAAAATACTAGAAAGTAGCTTAATTAACTTAACTCGTTACTTACTTAATATCGCTCCTAATATCTTCTTCGATAGCGTTCTCGTTAGTAATCTAATAGAGCTATATATACTTATATTATAGTATACTCTCGTAGAAGGACTAAGCCTTAAAGTTACTAAATACCTTATCGTAGAAGGCCTTACTATAGGCTCTATATAGCTTATAAGATAAGTTGAAGTCGTTAAGCTAATTAAGTACTAACTTAACTAGAATATTAGGTATTATAGTAACGAAGCCCTCTCGAATAGTATTAGTAAGCTATATAGTACTTCTATAGTTACTCTTAGAAGAGGCAACTTACGGAGTAATTAGAGCCTTCGGTATAGTAAGTAAGGGCTTCTTAGTAGTACTTTCTAGCTATTTATTCTCTTTATCGGCTTCCGAGTTACTATTAATAGTAATAGGAGGTTATTATTATAAAGACTTTAGCTTCTTACGTAGCTTCTTAGCTATAGGCGTTACTATTACTATCTTTATAGAGACTCGTTTCTTCGTAGTAGAAGGCCCTCCTTTAGAAAGGTTTCTAGTAGTAGTCTTATTACTAAAGATAGTCGTATAGAAGCTAAGGTAAAGTATTAGTTTATCTCTTAATAGTTTAGTATTCTTATATATAGCCTTACTAAGATAGTCGGCCTATACGAAGCTATCTATAGTAATAGCGCTAGTTACTAGGTTAATACTAAAGCTAGACTTAGCTTCGAGTACCTTAAAGATAGTATATAGCGCCTTATAAGTACCTATCTTTATCTTATATTACTTCTAGGTAATAGGTTACTTAGTATATCTACTAATAACCTATAGTACTTCTTTATAAGTATTACTAGTAGGCTTAAGGGTACCGTCGCTATACTTATTAAGGTCGATTTATAGAGTATAGGACTCGAGAAGTATCTCTTCGAGCTATAGTATCTAGTTAAGGCGTATAGGCTCCTTATCTAGCTTAGA
>JAASFE010006159.1:164393-179925 GCA_013365205.1 Pseudocercospora cruenta
TAATACTATTAATATTTTATAATCCTATATTTTATATATCTTATAGTACTATTTAGGTAGCGCTCTACGATAATTAGGAGTCTTAAAGCTTAGATAGAGGTAGTAATTTAGATATAGTAACGCCTAGATTTATTTCTTAATAAGGAAGTATTATATTAAGCTAATTTTTACGGTAAATTAAAGTATATAATCTTATTATATTTTCGGCGTATATTATAGTATATATAGGTATTAGTAGTATTAATATTCGTAGTATTAGAAGTAATAAAATCCGTCGTATTCTTAAGGGTATAAGAGTTCTACTCGCTAAGCCCTACTCGGGTAGACCTATAGGCGGCTATATAGCTAGTATTCGAGCCTCGTTATATTCTATAAAGGATAACTATATCTATAACCGAACAAGTACGACAAACTACTATGCGGATAGTCTTATAAAGTGTCTACTTTAATCTGCACTACGTAGAGCGGTCCCGATAGTACTAGGCGTGGTGCAGGTTCAATCTACGGCACTAGATCTACCTGCCCCTGGAACCGCAGTTGCAACCGAACAGGCCCTAAAGGTGCTGAGATGCTTGGAGATGCTTGACAACTCAATCCTTGTGCCTGATGGCTGGGAAATTGCCAAGCACGAGATCCCGGTCATTCTCGATCTCGGACATCGCATGCATGCAGTAGCACGCAATCTTGTATCTTCTCGATTGACCTCATGCGCCGGCAAAGCTTCACTGGCGACTTGTCAAGTCCTGTGAACGCTCTACTTGCTCGCCGGCGGCAGTCATAGCATGGGTTTCCCTGGACCTGAAAGTGAGAGGGTAAAAAGAGAAGGAAGCAGCAGAGGAATCACAACGGTTTCATTTGCAAACATTCGCAGGATCGCTTGAACTGATCGCAAGGTCCAAGATAGCTGTTAAGGCCTACTTTGACTGTTTGAGAGGTCTCATCTAGAAGGTCAAACTTGCTGACTTCGGAATTGCAGCCAAAGCAAGTCATCCTGCTGGTATTCGAAGGCCGTCTTGGCGCATGCATCCGTAGATTTTCCAGCGGGGATATATGGAGATACTGCAGCTAGGTCACCGGCATCGTCTCTGCTGCTCTGCTAAATAATGGCCATGGGCGCCAGTGTGATCAGGAATCTGCTCTTTCAACAGCTTTTACTCACTTCAACCGAGCGTCCCAGTCAAGGCAACATGGTCAAATTACCGAACATCATCTTCATGATGGCCGATGACCACGCAGTATGCGAGCCCAATACTGCATCAACACATGAGTTGACAATGGGAAAATTAGGCAAAGTCGATATCAGCTTACGGAGCTGGGATCAATCACACTCCGAACATCGATCGACTGGCGACAGAAGGTGCAATCTTCAATCACTGCTATGTTACCAATTCGATATGCACTCCAAGCAGGGCAGCTATTCTCACCGGCATGCATAGGTAAAGGCGCTCAAGTGATGGAGGCGACACTCACCTGCGGAGTAGGATACTGATCCTGTTGAATAGTCATGCTAACGGTGTTTTCACTCTGAACGACGAGATCAACAATCGTTTGCCAAATGTTGCAAAGTCTATGAAGATGGGTGGCTACCAGACAGCGATGATAGGCAAATGGCATTTAGGGGAAGGTACTGAGCACGAACCGACCGGCTTCGATTACTGGTCTGTGGTACCTGGCCAAGGCGAGTACTGGGATCCTGACTTCATCGAGAATGGGGAAGAGGTCACAAAGACTGGATATGCTGTCAACATCATCACAGACTACGCTCTATACTGGTTAAAGGGAAGGAACCAGTCACATCCATTCTTCTTGATGTATCACCAGAAAGCTCCACATCGCAGCTGGGAATTCGATCCAAAATACAAGGATCTCTACACAGAGCCAATCAAGCTTCCAGGTACGTTCACAGATGACTACAAGAATCGAGCAAATGCTGCCCGAGCGGCGGACATGCGTGTCGCAGACGACCTCACCTACTTCGACCTTGGTCTTGTGCAACCACAAGGAGGCAATGAAGTTGGGGCACTTTTCTATCCAGGCTACTCAACGGAACGCAAGATACCCAACCCTCAGGATCCACGCAACTTGACGCTCATTGATTCGTCGACTGGGGAGCTGTTCAGGTTCAATACATCAACCCAGCTAGCAGAGTTCAAATTCCAGAGATACATGCAAAGGTACCTCCGGGTCGTGCAATCCGTGGACGATAATATTGGCCGTGTTCTGGACTGGCTCGATGCAGAAGGACTTGCGAACGACACCTTGGTCATGTATACTTCAGTATGTTTCGTCCGAATACTTTTGCTTCCCCAAATCAGCTAATCAGCGATGCTCTGCAGGATCAAGGCATGTTTCTTGGAGACCATGGCTGGTTCGACAAACGATTTATCTATGAAGAATCCTTTCAAATGCCTCTCCTCGCGCGCTATCCTCCCGAGATCAAAGCTGGCAGTGTTATTAACGATATTGTCCAAAACGTGGACTTCGCAGCAACAATGCTTGACGTTGCTGGTATACCCACACCCAGCTATATGCAAGGCAAGTCTTTCAGAAAAGTCCTCCAGGGTCAGACACCCGAGGATTGGGATCAGCTCGCATATCATCGATACTGGATGCATCGAGACGCTATCCACAATGCGTACGCTCATTATGGCGTAAGAGACGAGCGATACAAGCTCGTTTACTGGTGAGCGGTTCCACTTCTTGGCTTCGGAGATCCTGCTGATTGAGAGTTAGGTACAATGAAGGCTTCAATCTTTCAGGTACAAGCGGAGGCGGTGAAGAGAAGCAATGGGAACTATTCGATACACAAGAGGATCCTTTCGAGCTTTTCAACGTCTACAACGAACCCGAATATGCTGATATTGTGGCTGATATGACAGGAAAGCTGGAGAGGAAGATGCTCGATATCGGAGACGTCTGGGTTCATGATGCGAATCTGCCTGGTGAGGGAACTGGTACGTCGTCGAGGGGATTGAGAGATGCTAAGAGGAATGCTGTGAATCACTGAGAACATTTGGGCGAGTGATACAGGGAACATGTCTGTAAAATCATGCTCGTGAGGATGACAGGAATGGATGAAGAGTCTGATACATTCATTCTCGACGTATATTCAATTCAATCTGATATTCTGATTGCGATCAGAACCGGAGGGAGGAAATGTCACTGTGGTAGAGGTTCATCTCGGTAAGCGACAATGGTACGTCATGTGGCACCCTTGTACCTTGTACAACCACGATCTTGTGACAGAGAACTTGAGAAGCTTGTTTTCATAGCCAAGGAATGCGTTCTCGATGAAGGATCGCAACCTGCCGAATGACCCGCCCATCTAGGAGACATACATGCAATATATCCATTCTGTGCTTCTGAATGATCATGGATGCGACGACACGCGTTGCTCCTCACAGATTTTCTGCTTCCGTCATGCTACTGACGCGTACACATCTCGCTCCTACCACGAAACACGAATGCCTCGCGAGGTGAAGTTGATTGCCTACCACTCTATCGACGACCTTTAGACAGCAGTCACCATGTCTGCCATAGACCCAGGAATTGAAGACACGCTCAAAGAAGCCGCCGAAGATGTCGAAGTATGGCCAAGCGATCGCCAGAAAGAGCTCGAGGAGGAGGATCTCATGGCTCCCAGTACATGGTATAGACACACAGGAGTGATATACGAAGATACAATAGAAAGCAGTAACTCACATACTTGCTTCCCAGGTGGTTCGCATCTACAGCTTGCCCTCTCCTCGCAGCAACCTTCGGACCTATCGCCAATGGCTTCAGTATCTGCGCTTTGGTGTACTCTTGGAGAGCATACATACCGCCCGGCGCGACACAAGCTGATGGCATTAAGATGCAGGATCCGGCTTGGTTGCTAGCTGTGAACGCCGTCTCCCTGGTTTCGGCTTTGACTGGGAACGCGTCTCTGTTGCTGAATATGGCGAAGAGGATCAAGTTCTCTACTGCACAGCCTATCACGATTACAGGATTTTTGCTGGCAGGCGTGCTTCTCATTGCTGATATGGTTGCCATCAATTCAGGCAGTCACTACTACATCACGGAGCCTAGAGCGATACCGAGCGAAAGACATGCGCTGACGAGTGCTTACTACTATGCAATCTTTGCTGCAGCGATCTATATGATTATTGGATTTCTGATGTGCTTGACGGTCTATGGCGCAAATAAGGGCTACTATGACAAGCGCTTTAATTTGACCTCTTCCCAGCGAACGTTGATGCTTCAGGTAAGTAGTGCTTCTTGAGAAGCCTGAACACAAGACTGACTCTTGCAGACCATGTCATTTGTCGGCTATTTGCTACTCGGTGCACTCGTTTTCAGCAAGATCGAGGGCTGGAAATACCTCGACAGCGTCTACTGGGAGGATACGACCTTGCTCACAGTCGTTCTTGGCGACTACAGTCCTCAGACCGCAGTCGGGAGAGGCTTGTTGTTCCCATTTGCGATTGGTGGTATTCTCATGGTCGGTCTAGTCGTTGGAAGCATCAGGTCTCTTGTTCTTGAGAGAGGCAAGGAGAAGATGGCGGCTCGCATTACAGAAAAGCGTCGAGAATCGGCAATCAATAACGTTGATGAGCGAAGGCAGACGATCAAGGTTTCTTGGTTTGCGAAAGCAGATTTCAGCACCGACCCGACTCTATCTCCAGCACAGCGACGAGAGGAGGAATTCAATGTCATGCGAAAAGTGCAGGCTGCAGCAGATGCGGAGCGACGCTATTTCTCGCTTTTCATGTCTTTGTAAGTGCCATCTTCCTAGGTGCTCGGAATCACACCCTGACAGTCTCTTTTTGGCATAGGCTTTTTGCTATCATACTCTGGCTTGTCGGTGCCGTTGTGTTCATGGAGTGCGAGACGGAACAACAGTGGACCTACTTTCAGGCCGTTTACTTCACCTTCACCTCTCTCTTGACCATCGGCTACGGAGACTTGACGCCATCCTCAAATTCTGGGAAAGCCTTTTTTGTAATCTGGTCGCTGCTCGCAGTACCGTCGCTTACGATCCTGATCTCGAATATGGGTGACACGTTTGTGAAATGGTTCGCCGATATTACGAATTGGGTCGCGTCAGTGACTGTCCTGCCGGAACAAAAAGGTTTACGATCCATGATCCAAGAAATGTTTGGCAACTTCACAGCGCCAGGAATATTGGGCATGACAGACAAAGGTTCGAAGACGAAAGACAATAAGATGTCGCCAGCAAATCATCGCGAGAGAGCAATGATACGCCTTGCGGAGAGGCTAGAGGGACACATTGCTCAAGAAGAACTAGATGGTGAGATATGCTGTCCTCTACCGAGACTGTCGAAACTGACTTTGTGTATAGCGGCGCTGTCAGCCGATGCCGAGCACGATACACTCGATAGCGATATCCACTTCTACCACTACATACTCTCTCGTGAAATCCGATCAATACAGGCGCACTTGAACGATTCGCCACCAAAGCAGTATTCTTGGCATGACTGGGAGTACTACCTGCGACTCATTGGAAGCGAAGAAGATGACGATGTGCCGCACTTTCCCGGCCAGAAGCATCCAAATGTGCTGGTGCCCGATGCTTTGAGACAGCCCGAGGAGCCCTTCTCGCCGGGCGCATTCTCCAGCGCGCACGACACTCCGGTCGCAGGTGGGAATGAAGGCAGCGGGGATAGAGCAAACTCATCCACGAGTGACGAGACCATGGCCGCCGACAAGGAACAAACAGGACAGACCAAAAAGAAGCGCAGGCTGCGAAGGCGGCCGACCGAGGATCCACTTGGCGACTGGTCATGGTTATCGGACAAAAGTCCACTGCTGAGTCCCAAGAGTGAGGCTGAGTGGCTGATTGATCGTCTCTCTGCAGCGCTGGAACGGGAGCTGAATCGGCAGCGGAAAGGCTTCAAGAGGAAGCCGCCAGTCGCGATGTCACACGTGATGGCTAGGAAGTATGCACTGGAACAGCAGCAGGACGATGATCACGACGAAGATGATGCTGGCGCACAGGACCATACTGGCAAGAAGGACAGATATGGAGACTCTGGCGCCAAGGACTCTCGATGATGAATGATACCAGCAATGGAATGTGATACCCTTAGATACCCAAGCCGTATGTGCTCCAATACTGTGACTCCGATCAGGCCATTGAGAGCTCTTCCAACATCTTTCGCGGCTACGTGCACGTGTGTGAGCGATCTTGTGAGACGCAACGTCTGCCGCCGGGTCCCTGCAGGTGAGGTTGCAAACTTTGCATATGCGAACAAACAAGCGCTTCCAACATGACTCTCGATGTTCTTCGGACTGGCGTTTAGAACATACACATACACATGCAACACTATCGCTCAGACATTGGAAGCGAACTGAAAGCAGTTCGGCCGTGCCTGCCCTTGGTGAGCACACCGGTCTGCGGTCGGCCTGGCTTACACCTTGACGCTCGCTGCATTTTCTATACACATCGCTTCTTCCTTCGACACTATTGCAACCATCACAACACATACCTGCGTCCGAGCAGAGTCGCGCAAGGCTTTTCGAGATGGCTTTCGAGGACCTTCTCCCACCAGCATCACCGCGTTCAGATGCAGGATCGGCAGGAACTTCATCGCGGACACTCTCGTCCAGAGCCACGCCACCTCACTTGAAGAACCCTCGTGCGACATACCGTCAACGCGCTGAAACCAGCCCAACACGCGCGAAAACCAATCTTTCGATACCGAGACCATTCATTGCCCCGACACGTCGCCAAGTCACCGCGCCACAACAGCAGTCACGACTGATGTTCAATCCACCACGGCCTGGCAGGAGCCCACCGAATTCTCTCGAGCTTCGCGTGGACCTTCAAAAAGTGCCACGATCATGGACTACTTGGGAGATCTACGACTTCTTTCGAATCTACGGCAATGTCACCAATGTGAGCATTCGTGAGCGGCGCACGCTTGACTTGAACGCCGTCATCATCTTTCAGCCGGCTCCCAGAGACATCGCATGGGTCGGCAGACCTCTCAATGTCTCGGATCCAGACGGCCATCAGCGAGTCATCGAGACAAGAAACAGCACTTCACGCATGTCAATGTATCAAAGCCCACATGACCCCACCAAAGAGATTCCAGAGCGTATGGCGGTCCCACTGGCTGAGCTTGACTTTGGCATGATGAGGGACGAGTCTGAATACCTGATTCTGCACGCTGCAGAGCCTATGCTACCCGTTCATACTCAGGTCGCCATGAACTTACAGTTCAAAGAGCTCAATCTGAGCTTCCCGGTCAGAGGTCGAGAGTTCCGCTTCCAGATCAACACCGCTCAAGTCACACAAGCTTTCCACTTGGCTCAACAGGACGGATGTCACTCAATAATTCTAGCGCTCGACAATCCACCACTGGCATTCGGGAAGAGCAACAACATCCGCGCGACCCACGATCAGGAGAGCCAATCCTGGAACGAGAGCCGTATATGGTTCCGACAGACAGATATCGACGACGACTCTAGATCGAGAGATCGTCCAGTGGGCCTGCGCAAGACGAATTGCATTGTCGACATCGGAAGATGGAAGACCTATCGCCTGAAGTTCAGCCCAGCAGCAGTCGCATCTGCGGACTATCAAAACTTCTGCCAAGCCCTTGCTGACCACAATATCGTGCTGATTAGGGACAAGAACTTCACTTTCACTTACAGTCAGCCCAGCGTGGTCTGGAGCTGGGTCGATGATGAGCCGGCAAGTGATGAAGTCGTGGAGGGATCGTTTTCTGCGCTCGAAGCACTGCACGAGTCCTTGCACTACCTGCCATTTAAGTTACGCTATCAGCTGGAAGTCTGCTTAAGTCTGGGGCTCCTCCTTGAGTGCAACATTGACCGGGAGTTCTTGAAACGTCTCGCTGAGATGGATCTCACACGGGCTGTGAAGGTGCTGGAGAAGGTCGCAGACAACAAGGAGCGCATATACGATCCGATGGCCGTCTTTAGGCTCCAGAACCAGGTATCCGTGGTGACGAAGAAGAAGCCTGACTACTGCACGGAGATCGGCTCGGTAGTCGTGACACCTTCCACCATGTATGCCGCGACGATGGTCCGCGAGACTTCAAATCGTGTCATCCGTCAATTCAAAGACTTCGAAGATCGGTTTCTGCGTGTCAAGTTCACCGACGAGAGATATAAGGGCAAGATCTGGTCCTCTGACGACAATCGCATGAACGAAGTGTTTTCTCGCATCAAGCGCACCATGACGAACGGGATTCAGATCGGCGACAGACACTATGATTTCCTAGCGTTTGGCAACTCACAGTTCCGAGAGCACGGAGCTTACTTCTTCGCTTCCACTGAGAAGCTCACAGCAGACATGATCCGAGAATGGATGGGCAGGTTCTCGCACATCAGAGTCGTCGCAAAGTACGTCTCACGACTTGGGCAGTGCTTCTCCACAACGAGAGCCATTCCACATAAAATCAAGCAGGTGAATATCGAGGACGTTGAGCGTAATGGGTATTGCTTCACGGACGGCGCCGGCACAATGTCTCCTTTTCTGGCCCGTATGATCGCTCTTCACCACAACGTACCAAACTCCGAAGAGAACTTCCCTTCGGCAGTGCAGTTCCGTCTCGCAGGCTGCAAAGGGGTCCTTGCGGTTGATCCTGCGCTCAAAGGCTTTTCGATCCAGATTCGTCCCAGCCAAGAGAAGTTTCATGCCGAGTACCATGGCCTGGAAATATGCAGAATCTCCCAGTTCAGTACTGCAAATCTGAACATGCAGATAATCCTGGTTCTGTCCGCGCTCGGAATCGACGATGAGGTCTTTCTGTGCAAGATGCGAGCCATGCTGGTCGACATCAAAGAGGCGATGACAGATGAACGCAAAGCTTTGGAGCTGCTGCAAAAGAACATCGACTACAGCCAGACCACCATTCTGCTCGCTACGATGATCTTTGACGGATTCATGGAGACGCAGGACCCGTTCATGATTACTTGCCTCCGGCTCTGGCGATCATGGTGCTTGAAGTACCTCAAGGAAAAGGCTCGCATATACGTCGAACAAGGGTTCTTTGGACTCGCGGTTCCTGATGAGACAAACACCCTCCGCGGGCATTATGACAAGCCAAAGGCAACCAGGAGCGGCGAAGATGATGTCTCAGATGAGCACGATGTCGAAAATGGTGAAGCTGGAACGGATGCAGACCTCCCTGAGATCTTTCTGCAGGTGCCAGATCCGGATGCGCCTGGCAATTACAGAGTCATTCTGGGCGTCTGCATTCTGGCACGCAATCCTTCACTGCACCCTGGAGACGTTCGTAAGGTGCGCGCTGTCGACAAGCCTGGTCTCCGCCATCTACGAGATGTGGTTGTCATTCCAACGACGGGTGATCGTGATCTTGCCAACATGTGCTCAGGAGGCGACCTCGATGGAGACGATTTCATGGTCATCTGGGATCCCGATTTCATACCTTCTGGAGCGGATCATCCACCAATGGACTACACCTCCCCAGATCCAGTCACCAGTGACGGTCCTGTGAGCGTTGATGATATGACCACTTTCTTCGTGAAGCACATCAAGAACGACAACCTCAGCAGCATCGCGGTAGCTCATCGATACTGGGCAGATCAGCTGGCGGATGGCGTCAAGGATCCAAAGTGTATCGAGCTTGCCCAGCTTCACTCCAAAGCTGTCGACTACCCAAAGACTGGTGTGCCTGCGGTTATGACGCCAGCTCTCAAGGTGCAAAAGTGGCCGCACTGGTCTGAGCCGAAGAACAAATCAAGGTACAAGATCTACCATTCGAATCGCGTGCTTGGCAAGCTGTACGACGAAGTCAAGAAGGAGCCCTTCTATGCAGCCTGGGATCTGCCATTCGATCAACGAATCCTGAGTGCTTGCGAGCCGAGTGTCCAGATGCTTGCCGATGCACGTGAAGTCAAAGCGGAGTACGATGAATCGGTTCAGCGGATCATGACCCAGCACGGCATCAAGACCGAGTTCGAGATCTGGACCACTTTCGTACTCGATCATCATCAAGAGATCGGCGACTACAAGTTTGCCGAGACCATGGGCTCTATCGTTACCGCGCTTGCAGATGAGCATCGTGAGCGCTGCAAGGAGAAGGCCGGCATCAAGAGCTCGTCAAATGAAGCAACAAAGCCCGGCGATGATCTGCTCAAAGTTGTCAAGGCTCGAGCCGAGCAGAAGGAGCAGGACGAGAAGCAGCTCGAGCTCTTTATTGTCGCCATGTACAAGGTCACTGCCGAAGAAGTCAAGACTGCTTACGATGAGACGAAGATCATGCGGCAGAAGGGCGGACGTGACGTGCCATTACGAGCCCTGACTTTCGAGACGATGCCATTTATGTCCTTCCCATGGATCTTTGCTCGCGAGCTCGGCCAGATTGCTACCAAGGGCAAGACTAAGTCTTCGCTCGCTGCGATGCCTAGACCAACTGTACCGGCAAAAGCCAAAGCGGCTGAGAAGAAGCGATTCGATCTTCTCGGTGACGACTTCGAGTTGCCTTCCCTACCTGAGACGAGTCTCACTACACAATCAGGTACCGTGCAGGAGGGCGATGTTCTCGGTCTTTTTGGAAAGAGCACCGGCGCCAGTCGAGGGGAAAACACCAAGCCTGAAGAGCTCATTATCAACACTAGCACACCCGAGGAGACGGATGCATCGTCCGCGCTGCGCATGCATCCTCGATCTGCGTCACTCGAACTCGCCGGGCTGGACGAGGCTCTGCCAGTGCATGAAAAGCCAGCTGCTCAGCAGAACCATTCTCTTTCAGAGCTGTCTTCACTCAAGTACTCCCAAACTCTGCTTGGAATGCCAGACCTCACCACTATCTCCAGCCCAGTGAATGACTCTAACACGAAAGAGGGAACTCCGGAAGATCAGACTATCGGAGAAGGGACGGATTTTGAGAGGTTCGGTGCTGGCGAGCTCGAGTTCGAAGTCATGCCATCAACTATCGAGGACAAGTTCGCTAAGCTCTTCGGTGGTGACGACGAGTAGAAGCTGAAAGTCTTGATAGACTCAGACGCGAGAGGTCAGAGTCGAGAAAGCACGGTAGCTCCAGTTGAAATTCAAGCATTACGTCCGTCTATTCGGACTAGCACAAGCAAACCTCTTCTCCATCTCCCTCCATACTCTCTCTTTCCTATCCAATGCTTCTCGTTCCGCAGCCATCGCTTTCTTCGTATTTTCTTCCGCTTGCTCTAACAATGCCCTCGCAGCCCTCAGATCCTGAACTAGATCCTCGTCCGATCGTAGACTTAAATCTGGAGATCTACTTAAAGGAGTCAAAGCCCGATCCTGCTGTGATTGTGTTCGTACTGGGAGGGTAGTGCTCGCTGTTGTTCGTGAAGGTCCTGGTATAGGCACCATGATTGCCTCAGGAATTTGTGGTGGGCTTGGGTTTCTGGCTGGGCTGTGTGAGATCTGATCCTCTCCATCTACGCCGGAGCCGGAATCTGTGCTTTCATCTATTTCCATCCCGAATCCAATGAAGTCGTTTCCAGGAATTACTGAGGGTGCAATGTCACGTCTACGTTGCTGTGGTGAGGTTTTGGGGGATTTTGGCTGCACATTCGACTTCGTCTTCCTCGGTCGACCTCTCGGCCTCTTCATCACCTTCAATGAATGTATTCCCGGAGAACGACGTTTTGCGGGTATTTCATCTGGACCTGATGAATCTTCAATCTCACCAATGGTATCCTGCACGGTCTTTCGCGACGCTGGAAAACGACGGTTCGCAGGAGCTGGATCTTCATCTTCATCCATAGTGTCATCGAGAGAAACATTTTCGACGTCAGTTCCGGAAGTTCGGGAACGAGTCACGTATTTTCTGGGAGGGGTGACATTGTCTTGTTGAGTCTCCTGGTAATCTGAATCCTGAAGGTCTCGATTCTCGTTACTTTTCAGGGCTCGTTCGAGATATTGTTGGGAGAGTGTTGATGAAGGAAGAAGATCATATCTCAATGATGACGGGAAGAGTCTTGGTTGTTCTGCTGCTGGTAGTGTTCGTGACTGCTGTGATACTGGTTGCACTTCTGGCGGTGGAGGAGAAGGAGAGCACTCAAGTTCCCTTTCTTGCTGAGCCTTTTCCTGGTCACGCAGTCGTTGGTTCTCTTCGTATTCTTCTCGCGAGACTGTCTGTGTATCTTGGGAGAAAGTCCAGGAACTAGGTAGAGCGCCATCGAAGAGTGAGTCCTGGGTCATTTTGGGCTCCTGTGCCGCCGGTATAGCTGAAGTCGGTGCTGCTTGCAACCTCTTTCCTGGTGCGAAGATGCGTTTCACAGAGGCATTACTTCGCCCGGTCGCGAAGACATTGCTGGCTCTATGCCTTTCACGAGGATCCGCAGTTGTCGTTGCCATGTTGAGCCGGAAAGAATGAACGTCTTCCTAATCTCGCTCTAATGATGAATATCAAAATCCAGAAGGAATCCGAGCAGCGATCTCGTCCTCAAATACGATGAGTAGTCACAAGAAGTCCAGAACAATCGGCATTCGTAGCAGATATAACAGTCGTGCAGAGAAACGCGGAGTGCATGTTTGACAACTTGGGGCTTCGGTTGGTCTGGTTTCGTGGCTGTGGTGGTGTTGTCGTCAGTGGACCCATCGCGCCATCACGCAGCAAGTGGTTATCTGTGCAGCAAGGGATTGGTTCATACCCCTGCTTTTCCAGCGTCATGTGGCAATTGAGACATCTCTTGCAGGGATTTGATCTCTGCGTCTCTGCGGCGCCTCTTCCGAAGCCGGAAAGAGTTCTGAGAACATTCACTTGCGGATGAACTCTATTTCGAACTCGTGTTTTCTCGTCTGATTGCGAGTATGGAGGTCCAGAACATCTTCTGGTAAAGGCATTGTCATTGCACTGCTCTGCCATGTTCGCTGCTGCCGCGTTCGCAAGCTGTGAAACCGTCATGCCCAGCAATGAGGGCCTCAGATAAGCATGTACTTAGGCACAATTATATACAAGTGCAACTCTGTACAGTGGTATTCACATGCTTCTACTCCCGATTGTGGTCCGTTATCTGTGGAACCTCATCATCCACTTCTCTTTTCACCATGAACTGCTTTCCGATCACCATTTGCATAAAAGAGTAATTCACAACAGGCTTGATGCCCAGCTCTTCTCCTCGCTTTACAATATATCCATTTATGTACTCGATCTCAGTCGGTGCGCCTCTTCGCACATCTGCCAGCATTGAGCTGATATTATCTCGTGTCTTGTTTGCGACAGCCACCACAAGTCCTTCTAGTCGGTCGGATGCGAAGCGATGCGGGACGTTCGGCAGGCCGCGAAGTTCAGGTAATGAGCGGATGACGAGGGAGGTCTCGGCAAGTAGGAGTCGCATGACACGACTGAGCGCGAAGTTGTAGAGTATTGTGCCATTGCGATTGTCGAGAAGTGCTGTCATCGGGTTGAGAACGGAGTTGATCGCGAGCTTCTCAAGCTGGAGTTGAAGAAGCTCGATCGGCGTGAAAGCTACGGCTGCCAGTATAGGTGTTCGGGTGAGAGTGCGTATAATGTAGCGTCCTGTCGGTGACACCTCATTGTCAAGCTGAGTTTCAGAAAGTTTTCCTGCGTTTTCAGTGCCGAAACCTGACGGCGTTGCATCCTCCCTCCAGCCTGTAGTGCGTCGTGGTATGGCGCCCAGCTGCACAGTACCATGACCTGCGTGCACAACGAAGAATGGATCCTCTTCGGCTTTGCTAAGCGGGACATTGGCGCCGTGAGATATGATGCCCTGAACATAGCTTGGACGTGTGCTCTCGTCTGGAAACACTTCCTTGTTCGCCTCGTCCACTATGCCCATTCCGTTTTGCAGAAAGCATATAGTGGTCTCTTTTGTGATGCGGTGTTTGATTGACAACAGCGCCGCTATCGTGCGAGGGGTCTTCGTAGTGACAATCAGGTTATAGATCGGTTCGTTCGATATCGCTTCGTCACCAGATCTTTTCCGGTAGTTCGGATCAGTTGCATCCACAGACCTGGATCCGGACGCTGAGCTCGATTCATCGCCAGCTTCTCTGCGCTGTTGCTGAATCATTTTGGCGACCTCGTGCGGCTTCATCCCCGTTTGATCAGCCATGTCCCATACTTCTGGGCTGCCATCCTCGACCACAACACCATGCTGTCTCCGAAATGGCGGCGAGAACTCCACGTCAAAGCCACCTCTAGCTATCACATCGTCGCCATCCTGCACAGTAATGACCTTCTTGCCCGAGTTCCACGCCGAGAGGAGTTGAGCTCGATGCAGTAACAGTGTGACAGGCGGCGGATCATGGATTCCTCTGAGCGCATGCGCGACCAGTTTGCCAATGCTTCCAGTGCCTAGAATGTGTATGCGTTTCGAAGGCACATCTGTTTGCGGCGCATATTGAATATCAGCGGCAGACATTGCTTTTCTGATATCGGACTCCTGCTTCTGTCTAAGCTTCTCCTCGGCCTGGGTACTTTGCGCGTATCTTCGCTTTTGACTCGAGTTTATTCCTCTTCTCTCACGATCCCGTATTGGTACAATAAGATGTTGTTGTAATGTACAGGAGCTCTCTTTGCTGGCCGCCCGGCCCACTTTGATGCTACCGAGGGAGCATGTTCCTGTCGTCCGCGCTATTCGTCGCGGGAGGTGGTAGAGAGATGTGAAAGACAGCGTGAAGGAGGTCAAGTATCCGCTTCAACTCATAGTATTGGGTTTCACGGTCTGCACCAGCGCGAGAGAATGTGTGGCTAAGGAAAGAGGTTCATGGCCGGACTTTGTAGAGGCGCATGGTGCACGGGTGCTCATGTCGTCAATGAAATTTGGCTTTGCAGGCGGACTCGGCGACGGAGCTCCAAATCGACTATATAATTAATAGTACTTGGCATTACTTCTAGCTATTATTTCTTCTTTACTTCTTACTCTATACCGATAATAATAACCTTAATAATAGCCGCGAAGCTTACCTATAACTCGCTATATCTTTACTATTAGATTCGCTATATTTCTTCTAACTATATTATATTTTAAGAGCTACCTTAACGCTAGCGTATTCTACTATAACTTTAAACGGTATTTAGCGCTTAGCTATTCTCGCTATAGCTTTAGTAGCTACTAAGCTAGATTAAGTAAGTCTTAAGGAGACTAGTAAGATAGTTTTACTATATTTATAAGCTTACTCGCGGTATATCGCTAAGGACTCGCGGCTAATCTTAATAGGTTTAGATCTCTTCGCCGCCTATAAACTACGAATTTATAAGACTTTTAGTACTATAGCGAGGTATTATAGAAAGAGGCGTTAGATAAAACTATAAATAAATCGAAGAAGAAGGTAGTATTAAATAAACTCTATAAATATATAGCTACTAGAATTATTATAGAGATAGATAAAGGTAAGGATAGCCTATCGCTATACTACTACTATACGAGACCTAGCGATACGTATAAGTACTATATATTAAATAGTAAGGGTAAAATAGTCTATACTTATTATAAGTATAAGGGTAAATTAGGATATACTATTAGTACTATATAAGAAGACGAAGAAATAGATAAGGAAATTAGCGAGTTAGCCGCGATATAAGCGCGA
>JAASFE010006159.1:190116-210537 GCA_013365205.1 Pseudocercospora cruenta
GCTTTAAGGCCTTAATATTATTAACTTTATAATAGTCTTTATAGTACTCGTAGTAAATATTCTATTTTCTTAGTCTTCGTTATAGTATTATTAGAGATATAGTATAGCTAGTCTCTCGTTCTAGGTATCGTATAATCTCTTCCTTCGAAGTACTATTATAAACCTATATTATAACTTAAAGCTTCTAAGGCGATAGATCTATATATAGACCTATTATTACGAGTAGATAGCGAGTATTTAGCGAATATAGAAGATGTAGAATGCTAGAATACGTATATAGGTTGGAAATTGAGTTGGAAAGTAGTATTAATCACATGGTCGATTTGGGCCTCCCTACTCGGCTCCGTAATACATCGATAAATGCATTAAGCAAATCAATTAGCATGATTAGAAAGTTCTTGTCCTACAAATCAGGCATCGCAATAAAAGTTCTCAATGAACGAGGTATCATTGGTCATTCTCTAGAAAGTGTTCAGATCCGCATCTTGCGTTTTCAGAAGAGACAGCTCAAGTCCACTGTTCTGCTAAACGCTTTCCCGAGACTGCCAATATTCCAATAATCAAGAATTCAGATATACCGACCTCTCGCCTCATCGACTGGTCAGACCAAGCTCAAAAGCACCAAACTATTCGAGCACACCATCAAGAAGTCACCCAAGCAATCTGAGCGCCGTAGCTTGAAATCGGTACTCGTCGCTGTCCCCAACCCTAAGGACTCAACCCTAAGCCAAATACCCTCGATACCTCCCTCCTGCTCACTGTCCAGTAATCAGCGAAACAACCTCGAAGTCACAGTCAATCCTTTTCTCCCGTCCGTCATTTATTCTCCTCGTCCTACCCTCTTGCCACATTTGCCGGAACACCCATCACGACCAGGACGTAGAAACAGATTTGACGTCCCAGTTTTATACCACGGTCTCTCTGTTGCAGCTGTTTTGGGCTTTTCTTGTCCTCCAGTAAAAGAGTCTTTTCGTTGAAGCTCGATATCCCTTTCTTCTGTTTCTGAGAAAGCATTGTCTGCAGCAGCAGCAGCTCGTTGCCAATGTGATTTTTGGAGTGCTGGGGAACGAAGGGGGTCCATCTGTTTGAGTCGCTGAAGGTGATGAGATGCTTTGATTTGAATTGCGGTAGTGCTGGGGTTTATTTGCTTCGCCTTACCGTCCCCGTTCTTGTTCTTAAGTAGCCAGTCACTTCACAATGTCCATCTTGGCCCTACGTACGCCAAACCTACAACACTGTCACTCACACAGCCTCATCTCACCAGAATGCGATATCGCAGAAAGACTCAAGGTGAGTATAGAGTACGTAGAAGAGACTTGGCGTATTCGAGTTCGCAGAAGGAAACATGCCCTATTAAAGCTTTACGGCCGATGTCGATTGGTTGTGGACGAGAGGTGTGGCGGAGATAAGCCTGAAGTTCTTCCTACCGGCAGGTCTTGGCCGGGGTTATAGATGGAGTAGGATTCCGTGTGCTTCGCAAACACGGTCATTTTAAGCCGCTCAATGCTTCTGAATGTCAGCATTGTGCTATAGTTGAAATTCTGCTGCCTCGTACGATGCGACGCACCTTTTCATCCATGTTGTTAAGCAGTCTGTCATGCTGCACGCGCCAGAGCATCCAATACATGTACGCGAAGGATTTCAGAGCCGACAGCTGTCTGCGTGTACTCGAGCCCGCGGCGGAGTGAGAAGCCTGACACGCACACACAGTATGTACGTCTGTTCATTATGTCGTCTGTATCCAAGATTTTCATATCGCTGTTACATTTACATCGCAGTAGGATCATACGCCTTGCTTTTCCTGCCATTCCCAGCCTCCCAGCCCGACCAGTCCCCTTCAAGCTCATATATACTCGCTCTTGCAGCTTCGACAGCTTTGGCCGATCCATGTACTTCGTACCGCTCATCTGTCGGGCTGAGTTCGAGACGGGATCGCGACGATTCGGCATTATCTGTCGGGAGCTCGACTTTATTGCCGAGGAATACTCCAGCGCCGTATTTTGACACCCGGGCTGAGCTGAGAGGATGTTGTGCTTGCTGTTGTTGCTTCCTCTTCTTGTGTCTCCAGAACACGTAAGCCCATCCGAAAAGACTGATTACTCCAATCAGTGCAAGACAGGCACCAACGCCGATGCCGACCTTGACTCCAGTGGTCAGACCGTCGTCTGATGCTGGTTGCGATGTCGTGGTTGCAGTAGCGGTTGTGGTTGCCGTTCCGGTAGCAGACGCGGAGGAAGTTGGAGAGCCGCTTGTAGTAGAGGGCTGCGTAATCTGGTTATACTGCGAAGAAGGTACGTCGTTCATACCTGCCACAGCATTGGCGCCATCCAAATACGGTGCATCAGTCGTGCCATTGAGGTTGATGAGCGTGAAGCGATTCGAGTAATTAATGACTTGGTTCCCACTGGACGTGTTGCTGGTCATGCGGAAATAGAATCCATTCTCGATACTCTGTGCCACATCGGCTGCGATATTGTCCTCCACACTTCCACCTTGTATCTTGCCATCTCCACCTCCGAGCGTCGCAATGACTTTGGAATTGCTTGGAAGATTCCCTCCCACCAGAAGCTCCAGGACGTAGGTCGTAAGTTGGGCCATATTAGGCACTCCTCCCCCGTCCTCCCATTTCACTGTTATCGGACCCGCAGGCCAAGTTCCTCCCCCAGGAGGAGATGTGATCGTAACTCCAGTTGCCCAGACATTGTTTACCAGTAATGACAGAAATAGGAAAATGAAGGAGAGGTTAGGATATTGATGAGGGCGCATTGCGCATGGTAAAGAGTGATTTCGCGATGGTCCGCGCGATCGTGTTGCCTCAGCACTTCCTGCTCGGTCGCATTGTCATCGTAGAGGCCTTCTCTTGGAGGTCGACAAACCAGGCCCGTTCCTGTTTCTCCGTGTTGGCCGTCGTTCGTGGCTGAGCCGAGATTCAGGAAGCAGGGTGAATAGAGTTCTAACGGCTTTCATGCCAAGACTGGGTTGAAGACGCGTCAATTTGATATCTTATTCGCCGACCACCTTCCTTCCTCCAACATCGTCACCATCGTCCACTGCGTGAATCGCTACACTCCAGTGGCTGCAATCGCAGACCCGGATCCTTCAGTGTTTCCGAGGTGTTAAAGACATCTGCACGCCTGTGATAGGCATATGACAATGAGCCATGACCTGTAACGAGCACATCTGGGCACGAGCGGCTGGGCGACTTGACAGAATGATCAGGGTGCTGCGTCCCTATGGTATAGGGCGATTGAGCGCTTCGCATGTGCTCATAAATTCCGCTCACACAGATTGATCTGCGCTCGTGCATTTATGCATACTGGACAGCTGAGCTGAGCTTGAGATGTCCCCTCTCGCAGATTATGTTAACGATATCAGGGCCTTACGGACATTCTCCTCAGAGTTCCGGTTGGCGACAAGACCAACTTGTACATCGACGAGGAACCATATGATTCACATGCCATGAAAGGCCACGTCTCACACCACGCCGGAGAAGCCGCACCTCGTACATCTCCGGCAAGGCCTCTACTCGCAACTGCTAGAGCCGGTCGGAAATACTTTCTCAATTTCACCATTGTCTCTGCAATTGAGCCCATGGAGCTTGTTATTGACCTCTCCGAGTCCACAAGGGCACCGAAGCCACGCAAACGCCGACACGCTCAGCGATACGGCGACATCCGTGATATTATGACCGCCAAGATCACCGCGGGCAACTTCTTGCGCAATACGTAACGGAAGCAAATCTGCAATTGCAAACACTCTGCTCTTGGAAAGCCTGCCATCGCGTCTGCAGAGCGGATAGAATCACATCCTCGCCTCCATTTCTCTCTCGCTTACGCCACAAATCCCAACGCTGCTATCCCAGGTGTGCCTCACCTTTCTCTCTCTCAGCCTGAACATCAGATCGTGCCATCTCTGATGCATTTCGGCATGTCGGGTTGTCGCAGGATTGGCAGCCATCTCGACCATTAGATCTTGTGCATATCCTTTCGACCACCACCGCACATCAAGACAGCTAAGAAGAGCCGCGTAAAGTCCAAGAATGACTCTGGCATGAGAGTCTCCATTCCGGAGCATCTCGATGTACTCCTCAGGACATGCGACTGCAAATTCCAACATCAATGCTGGACGATTGGTGTCGTGGAATCTTGCAACATGTCTCAAAATCTTGAGAGTTCGCTGGAAGATCGTCAGCCGAGCCGGCGGACACTCCTCCTTCATGACTGCCTCCAAATGTTCAATCTCGAACGCGATGGCTTCACTGATTGGCAGCTGGCATCGTGCGTCACGAATGTGGTCAGGAAGGCTATCCAGAAAGCCTCTCACAGCGTGCGGATCCTCGAAGGTCTGGATGTACGCTTCGATGGATAGCACTTCTCTTGCCATGTCTAGTATCGAGCGACAGCCTCGCCACAATTGGCCAAGCTCGATGAAAGTCAGCAAGCAATCCACAGGGTATCCATCTGGTCCAGGTACTCTTGAGTGCGCCAGATGCAAAAGGCCAAGCGTCGCCGAGAATGAAAACATCGGTAAACAATCTTCAGGCTTGGGCAAGCCTTGAAGCTTCAGCTTGAACTTTTCTAACGCTCGGTTCTGGTATCGAATGGCGTGTCCCACATAGGCTGGAGCTTGGGTTGGGTTCAGACACGCCAGATGTGATGCTGCCAACGCCAGATGCAAATCCAGGATGAAAGAATGTGCCAGTGATGCCGGGGGTGCAAGCAAGGGCCTGACCTTTTCGTTGGTGGGCTCCTCAATGAGAGTATCGTAAGTGTATCTGGCATAGTGAAATGTGAATTCGAAATCTACCGGGTCGATCGCTGATGGTTCTCTTGCTGCTACACAATCGCAATCAAGACATCCGCATGAGTGGCTGATATGGACAGCTAGAGTCAGCGGAATTCCGACGTCATGATTCGGACAAGCATAACCGCACGTACCAATGCGGAACATCTGCATAATGGCAGGTCTCGCCTCTCGTCAGGCAAGCAGTGCATGTCGGTTTCGCCTCATCGCACTACAGCAGCTTGATCAGCCTTGTCCTCATGCCAATGACTAGCGCGAACAACGGCCATAAACCGCGCGAACCGTCGTTCGTCAGCTGCTGACTCACCTTCACCCTTCTCTTTTTACATCTCGCACATCCCTGTCTCGACTTCCTGTGCGTTGCACGTTTTCCCTTTGTGCTCGAAGGCGTTGGACTGTTCGAAAACGTGCCTCGGGTTCTCGCATTACCCGACTCCATTCTTGAGCAACTCATGCATCTTCGGACGCTAAACCGGCACGAAGCAGAGAAAGGACTTGACAGGAGATACGAGAAATACGAAGGTTTGGTAATCGAGGGCTGATCCGCGCCCACCCAGGCCGTGACCAGGTTGTCCTGTATGAGCCTTGCTTGGCAGCCGCGGCAGTAGTGGAAGACGACAGATCGGCGAGCAAAGAAGCCAGAAATAATCTCTTCATGAGTTCTCGACGCTACTGCTAGGCCATCGTATGAGTATGAGCGGTCTCGTGTATCGCCTTGCAGTCCCGAGCAAGCAACGGATGCTGTTGCAAGTTTGGCCAAGTGTACCGTAGAAACTGGTTATCAAGCCCACCCCTTCGAGTACGCCCACCCCTGTAGATAGGCCCACTGTTGAATATCGTCTCTTTGTGACCACTATATCGATTGAGTAATAAGCCTACCCCAAATTGAGGTATTTGTAGAAGCTAAGTATAGCGTAGAAATAGTAGTTATCGTCGTATACGTAAACTGAGTTAATAGCGCCTAAGAACGGCTCTCTCTAGAGGCTAGATCTAGGTTTAAACTAGGATCGTTCTTAGCCTAAATTCCTTTATTCTAGCTCTTATATAATCGATCGATTAATATAATAGATAGGATAATAGTAATAGATATAGATAAGGCTTATAGATAGTCTAGATAGCTATTAATACTATTAGTTTAAACGTACGCCTTCTAAACCCCCTCGAGGTATTAAATCTAAGCTAATCTCGTCGCTACTACTAGGTATAGAAACCTCGAGTTTAAGGATACTATAGAGGCTATTTACTTAGTAAATATAGCTAGAAATAGACTAATTAGAAGCCTATAAGGTATACTAGTCTAATAGAGTAAGAACTAGCTTAAGTAAGCTATTTCTTAATTATTACGATACCCTAAGCTTACTATTAGTCTAGCGCGATTAGGAGGCTTAAATCTAGATAGAGATAAAGTAGATAAAGGTAGAAATAGTATCTCTAAAGGCTACTATATATAATATATTTACTATATATTAGTATATATTAAAGATTAAAGCTTAGAGGTTATTATTATTAATTAAGTCGCTTTTAAGGTATATAAGAATAGTAAAGTTAGGCTATTATTATCTTAGGCGTATAGGATCTTAGTAGCTTTCTAAAATCTTAGATTCTATATATATACTTAGTATTACTATATAACTACTAAGTAGAACTCCTAATCGATAGATCTATATACGCGCTTTTATATAAAAAAACAACGAAGTAAATTAGCTAAGTAAGTATTAAGAAACCTCTAGTATACTACTAAAATCTAAGATTCTTAAGATTATATAAAGCTTATAAGAAAGTAACTTAGTCGACTTTAACTAACGCTTTCTATCGAGATTCTTATAAACGTTCGTAATAGTATTATATACGCTATAATAGTCTAATTTATATAAATAATAGTAGCGGAGCTTTATATTAATATATACTATAATCCTATCTAATATTATAATATATAAAAGTTAAAGAATAGTATTATATAGAAGAGTAATTAGTATAAGCTAATCTTAGCTTTAAGCTCTTAATAAAGCGACTTAATAATCCTTAATATCTAATTTATATTCTACGTCTTAGTTAGTCTCGTACTACTCCCTTATAGTACCCTTATTATCCTTATTAGCTACTAGATTAATATATATATTATTAAGCTACTTCTAAAGCTTATCTAGTAGCTCGAAGGCTAGAATATAGTCTAATAGACCTAATTCTAGCTTATAATCTTCCTTCTTAATTAACTAATTAGATAGTAATAGGTTAAAGCTATCCTTATATATAATAACCTAGATACTATTATCTAGCTTAATAATATTACTATCCTTATCTTTATAGCGATAGTTACTAATTTAAATACCTAGTAAGTCCTTTATCTAGATCTTCTCGTCCTTACTACTATTAACTAGTAGAGTAAGGCTTAAACTATAGAAAGTCTTAATTATAAGCTCCTTCTTATTAGTATAGATACGTTACTAGATAGTCGCTACCTATTTAGTTATAAGAATACGCCGCTTATAGATAGGCTAGTCGATCTTCTTAGAATAATAGAATATATAGTCGTTATAGTACTCCTTAGTATAATCCTTAAGTAGCTTATTAATAGATATATCTAGTACTTAGATATAACTAGTATAGCTACCTAGAATAAATAAAGTTATAGTATTTAGCTCTTAGAAGCGCTATAATACTCGTTTAGTCTTCTAAGTAGTATAAACGTCTAGTATAAGCAACTATAGTATAGCTCTTATCTCTCTAAGTCTAGATATATAGATAAATTTCTATAACTTCTTAAGCTACTTTAATAGTATATCTTCGTTATACTAAGCGTTTTTCTAAAATAGTACGTAGACGCTAGTATTATAGAACTTCTTCTTATATATTCTATAAGCTATTTAAAGGAAGCCTAGACTACTATAGAAGATAATAAGTAGCTTACCTCGTTATAGACTATTACTATAGAGTTCCCCTTAGAACGTTATCTATTTCTTAAACTAGCCTAACTTACCTATCTTAATCCTTACTATTTTAGAGCCCTTAATATTATACGTTTCTTTAGTATAGAAGTCGTATAGTAAAGGAGACTAATCTATATTACTTATCTAACTAAGAGAATATCGTCCTTTAGTAATAGGATTAGTATACTCGCGAGGCTAATAAATACTATTATAGCGATTAAATTAAAGCTACGAGATAATATAGTAAAGAAGCTCCTTAGATACCTTCTAAGCTATCTTTATCTTCTACTAAAGAGAGATATTCTAGCGTCGTTTATAGCTAGTAAACTAACTCTTTAAGAAGTAGAAGTACTCGAAGTATAGCTTATCCTTTAAGAGCGAGACCTTCTTAGAGTATAGTATAGTATATATCTTCTTCGTAGCTCTTAGTAGCTAGATATTATTAACTCTAATTCCTTATTCTTAAGCTATTATAATACCCTTATATAGAGTAGCTTCTATTTAAAGTAATAATACTAAGCGAGAGCTATTACTAATCTAACGACTATTCTTCTTTAAGTTACGAATAGTAGTCTTATTAGTATACTACTTACGAGCCTACTTATAGTCGATCTTAAAGCGCTTAGTAGTCTTCTTAATAGATACTAGACTAACGATAAGAATACCGCCCTTCTTATAGTATATCTACTTCTTAGATCTTATATAATTAATTACTTATAACTTAAACTCGCGAGTATAGGACTTCTACTTTCTACTAACTCTTATCGCTCTAGTAGTATTATTATCGCCCTTACTTTTATTAGTTAACTTATTATAAATATTAATTAGTACTTCTAGATTAGCGACTTCTTCTTCCTTATTATTAATATTAATCTAGTTATTAGAAACTACGCCTTCCTTTATTATTTCTACTATAACTAGGTCTTAACTTAATATATACTAAAGAGCTACTATAATATTATATTTACTAGTAGTAGTAGCGCGCCTATCTTTCTACGTCTTATCGTAGTTTATACGCGACTTTAATCTCGCTTCCTAAGTATTACTATAGTAGTAAGCCTATACCTTTAACTTTAGACCTATTCTAACTATAACTAATCTAGAAAGCGCTAATTTACTATTCTAAACCTCCTTTAAGATCGCTTTAAGATCTACTATCTTCTTCTTTAATAGCGTGTCTACTATTACTACTAATTAAGACTTACTTAAGAGATTAAATCTAAATAGCTCTTACTACTTAAGACGAGATATAAATAGCTTCTTAGAAGAGCTAGATTTAGCGACTTTAGAAGTATCTAGAGTAGATACTAGTATCTATAGAGCCTTTATAGTAATCTATAGATTAGTAGGCGCTATTAGAATAATAATAATATCTTCTAGGCTAAATAGTATAGTATCTATAGTATTAAATT
The DNA here is from genome assembly GCA_013365205.1 of Pseudocercospora cruenta. Lineage (NCBI taxonomy): Eukaryota > Fungi > Ascomycota > Dothideomycetes > Mycosphaerellales > Mycosphaerellaceae > Pseudocercospora > Pseudocercospora cruenta. The sequence goes on from JAASFE010006159.1 coordinate 199,259, forward strand.
TAGGTCTACTTAGTAAGACTAAGTTTTTACTACTTAATAAGCCTACTCTTAGCTAATAGGCCTACTATTATAAATAGGTATTTTAAATATAATTACTAATAAGCCTATAGGCTTAATAAGTAGTTTCTATAGTAAGTATATTAACCTATACTAGGGTTAGTAATCGAGATCTAGTCTAGATTATCCTTAGGGTTAGGGGATTAGGCTAGGTTAGTAGGGTTAGGGTTAGTAAGGGTTAGGGTTAGTAGTTTGGAGTTAGGGAGGATAAGGGTACTATCGGATTTATTCGACCTAGTAAGCACCCTTAGACTTCTACTAAATGTGTTTTAAAGTCGGGCTAAGTTGTCTCTCTTTCCTGCTTCTTTTGCGGACAAAGACAGACAGAATCTAAAGATTTGACGCGTTGGACTTAGAAAAATTAGCACAACAATTTGGCTTCTGTCCCTAGTCTGGGTTTGATTGCAGACAAGGCTTTGTCTACTCGGATGGTTTGGCTGTACCCGCAGCTTAAGGGTGTATCTAGGGCAGAACGAGGGGGTGTGTTCTCGAAGACGATATGCACTGTCCGTGCAGAAATTACTTTGTGGGTTGATCTACTTGCACTGGTTTGGCCAAGGACGCGGCGTGAGAGGGAAATGACCATGCAAGGCCACCAAGCGACTTTGAACGATTAACGAGGCACGATACGCATTGGCCGTCAGTCCACGCCCGATAAACTAATCATGCAAGTATGAGTACACAAGGCTGAAAGAGCTGTGTAGTGGCCTCATACGATGTACGAAAGCCGTCGGCCCTGTGGCTGGGCATGATATAGTTTCCAAGGGCAGTGTCGCTTTGCACAAGACATCGCGCCTCAATGCATACTCTTGCTCAATGCATAAGAAGTCATCGAAAATGCGCAGTCCATTTGCCAAACAGCAAAGCCTACGGTCAGATATAGCTTCCTTGTCGCAGATCTGAATGACTAAAGATGCAGAACCGAGATTACGAGCCAATGAGAAGTGATCGGGGCGAGATATGTTACATACGAGGACTATTCCTACCACCGTGTGCTGCGCCAGGCAATCAGGCTGCGACTATTCAGCTTGCATAGTTCAGATCTCTTCGGCATGACTTGCATCCTTCCTGGTTGCACAGGGCTGCTCGTGGCTTTCCACGTGGAAACGACTCGGAGACATCTCCAATGTCTGTGGTCTCTAGGCTCTTTGCCTACATCTATGCATTTGAGCTGCGTTGTACACGACCGGGACCCGGTAACACGTCTTCGTGCATGGCAGCCACACTTTCTTAACCGTCGTATCTCGTATCCACTGACAGCAGAAGACATACGTCTTTGGCGACCACCTAGACTGCTCCGCCTCGAGATCAATGCCAGTGCTCAAGGTAGGTAGCAGGCAACAGCAATAATACCTAATGGTATGATGCCATACGTCCTTGAGGCTCTGGCTAGATAAGATGATTACAAGACCTCTCAATACTGCAGAAGAAGAATCAGTGCAGAATCCGATCATACACGTGGTGACTAAGGACTCTCCCAGCAACATTCGACACATCAAACTACGTCCCAGTACACTCCTCACCATGGCCACCATGCTCTTCGCTCGAGAAGTCGAATACGAAGACGATCACTACAAATACCCACCCTCCACCACCCTCGCAATCCTCACAACAGCCATCTTCGCCCTCCTAACCGGTCTCCATGGCTACCAACTCCTCCGAACGAAAACCTGGTACTTCATCGCATTCTGGATCGGAGGGGTGATGGAAGTCATAGGCTACATTTTTCGAATCTTGGGATGTGAAGACTATCCCAATAGTACACAGATGCCATACATTCTATCTCAGGTTACGATTTTGATCGCTCCGAGTTTGCTTGCTGCGAGTATGTATATGGAACTGGGAAGGATAATCAGGTTGACGGGTGGAGAGAAGTATTCGATTGTGAGAGTGAATTGGTTGACGAAGGTTTTTGTTTTGGGGGATGTTGCTGCGTTTTTGTTGCAGGCTGGTGGTGAGTTCTCAGCAACGTGATGAGGTGTGGTGAATATGATTGCTGACGATGCTGGGATAGGTGGTGGTATGCTCGCTTCGGATAACAAGGATACTTCAGACATCGGTCGGATTATCTTGATCATCGGTCTCGTCGTCCAGATCGTCTTCTTCGGACTTTTCGTCATCGCGTCCGTATCATTCCATCTTCGCATCCATCGATGTCCAACGGAGAAGATCACGACTTACATTATCCCGTGGAAGAAGCATCTCGTCAACGTCTACGTTGCCAGTACTCTGGTCCTTGCCCGATGTATCTTCCGTCTCATCGAGTACATCCAGGGCAGAGATGGATATCTCATGACGACTGAGTGGCCGATGTATGTCTTTGATACGTTGCTTATGGCTTTGGTCATGGCGGCCTTTAACATCGTTCATCCAAGTGAGGTGAATGCCTTGCTGAATGGTAGTGGGAAGGCGATACGGTGGATCATATTCACGAGGACAATTGGTCTGCCGAATATTAGGACGGACGAGGAAGAGATGAAGTCGGTCAACGATGCGCCTCTTCATTTGGAGCCGACTCGGGAACCTGGGATGTTGCAGGTGCCTGCAGACCGCCGACGGTGGTGATATTCGCGGCATTGGTTGCTTGAGCTACGACTTAGACGCAGAGTCTGATTGGTGATAGAACTGAGAGGAGTCAGCTCTGGTGCAGGAAGGAAGACCAATAGGAAGAATGATGGGGGTGTTTGCTTAATGTGATGTATCTATATAATTATTGATTACAATGTTCGTGCGATAGAGATAGATACGAAGCTGATGCAAATTTTCCGTGCTGCCGGGTATCATTATTGATCCTTCACAAACACTTTCCTAAGCCGAACAGGCTCGTCGAATCTGTTCTGCTCTTCTCTGTGATGTTGCTTTTCATTTTCCAGAATGCACGCCGCGTGTGGACGAAGTTCAAATCGAGTGACTGCTTCGAAAGTCAAGCATCGATGACAGATGCTACAATAGGCCGGCTAACATTAGTACCAGCGTGAGGAAGTAGCCCGGCTCCTTGTGCGCCATAGCCACGTTTGTGCTCTGGGGCTGGGGCGTGAAGGTAGATGTCGAGGATGCTGTGGTACCGGTGGCAGAGTCAAGCCCGAGCACACTGGAGATGTATTGTCCGGGGTTTGTGGCACTTGGTAGACCAGTCTTGAGGAGAGGCAGGTCGTTGAGTAGAGCTTGCTGCTCTGGAGATAAAATCATGCTGTAGTATACCGTTTCAGTGACGTAGACAGTGCCAGAGATGTGACTTTCGGAACCAATTACTGTCGTCGATGTGATTGGAATGGTGCTGCTCGAAGGAGTGGTCGGAGCTTCGCTGGGTTGCGATGTGGGCTCGCTTGTCGGTGTCGACGGCGGCGAGACTGGTTGCTCTGTGGTTGCTGATGTGTTTGATGATGGCGATGGCGTCGAAGAAGGCGTTGCAGGCTCCGTGGGCTGCCCTGTAGTCGAGGCTGAAGTGGAAGTTGGCACATTGGCGGCTTGCGGCTCTCTTAAGATAGGTGGGGACGCAACGAGAGGAGGTTGTTGGTTCCAGGTGAAATCAGTAGACTGGGCATCCCGCTTGCGAAGTCTGGCAGCCATTTCGTTGGACTGCAATTCTGCAGTCGTACACGCTCTAAATGGACTGTCCACTGAGAAGTAACTTCCAAGATCGGGCAGGACCAGGGCAGACGAGCCGTCGTTGGTCACTGTTGATACATCACCGGTGTATACCAAATTTGTGGACAAGGCTGAAGCGGTGGAGGTCACGCATGATCCACCAGAGGCGTCACAAAAGCCAATGTTTCTCCCGGTAGGTGTTGCTCCGAGAATGATATTCCATCCAGATGGTCCGAATTGAGTTACCGATGTCGTCCTATTACCAGGCAAGCCGATCGGACCCACCACGATGTTGCAATAGGCATCAAGTGTGTTTGATGGGCATGGAGGGTACGAGCAGCCAGTGAAAGTCTGCCGATAAGATTCATCGAAAGCTTTGGTATTGCAGATGGTCGTGATACAAGTCGCCGAAGCTTCATCGTTCACAAAAGTGAAAGCTGTTCGCAGTGGTGGTAGACCTGATTTGTTGCTCCAATGAACAAAAGCCTCTTGCTGGAACTCGATTACGCACTCACGGCCGCCACAGCCCAAGGAATTGGCACCGAGTGATGCTCCGGGCGTGCAAGTCGGACCAGCAGTGATTGTGGTAGGAATCAGGACGGTTGTGGGGACAGCGACTGTCACTAGCTCCGTGACTCTTGTCTCCGATGCAGGAAGGGTCGTAGTCTGAACGACCGTGTCGGTCTCCTGGACCACGATCGAGCTTACGACGGGTGGTAGAGTAAGAGTCGTACCGGACTGGGTGTAAGTCTTTGGAGGAAGGACTGTTGTCTCCACAATTGTTTGAGTTTCCTCGATGATGACCGAGCTGACCACTGGCGGTAAAGTGACAATCGACCCAGACTTAGTGACTGTTTCCGGCGGCAGAGTGACATTGACGACTGAGGTCTGGATAGCTGTAGTCTCAGACACCTCGGTGCTGATGGACAAGACCGTAATGTAGGATGTCAATGTCGTAGACACATAGCTGGTTTGGGTGTAGACTTCCGTGGTAGGCTTTGTGTACACCGACGTAGCCGTGACCATCTCCGGAGGAAGTGTTTCCGTGCACGGCACACTGACGATGATCGAATGCGTACTGTCGACGACAGAGATAGATGTTGTTATGTAGGTGGTGGTTTCTGCAGGTTTGCTCCAGGTGGAGTATGTAGTACAAGGTGCGTTCCATACTTTTGTGCTGTACTCATACTGTGGAGAGCTTTCGACCCAGGTCGAATATTGACCACCGTGCCCTCCACCGCCGCCGGCAGCCACTCCGGCAGCAGCAGCAAGCAGTCCTGTGAAAGCCTTCATGGTACCTGAACCTGTTGTCTGGGATCGGTGGGTGAGGGCAGATCAGCAGATAAGCTCTGAGCAGCACTCGGCTTCCCAAAGTATGCTTCACTCTTACCAGACCTGCTGAATCTAGGTAGAATCACCAGGGTTATGAAGACCGGCTGGTCCGGAGAGCAGCACGATTTAATGACAAGCAGCAGTCGGGCCAGATGCAGAGTAGACGAACTGCATAGGACATGGGCATAGGGCATATAATGAAAGATCGAGCCTCATTGTGCTACCAAGGCGCAGGCTTGCCGGTCTTGCGCGGACGGTAAAGCTAGAGAGACTTCAGTCACCACATGCACGTCGGACTGTGCTCGAGGCAATCGGGGCTGGGCTCGTGTCATCTCTGTTTGGCAAGGTGTACTGCGTGGAGAGAGCGTAATTGTACTGTTCCGCGTAAGCTCCATGCTCGCATTTGTATACTCAGCTTTTGGAGCCTCGATCGCCATGCTGTTGGGTCTTTTGTAGCTCCACTCTACTGCATTGAGCAATGCTGGTTGGTGTGTAGAAATGTAGTAGAGGTAGGCGACGCTGATGGAGAAGCAAGATTGGGGCAGAGGTTGCATACAGCTGCAGTGGCTTTCGGCCTTCGTGCATGAGGCGAGGTTGGGATCCAGGAAGCGTGCCGTCTCTGTACATCCCAAAAGGTCTGTTTTTAGGCTATAGCTCCGATCTTGGTGATTGATGATTGGACAGCTTCCAGCTCCCTTGTCATCGGTGAGCTGTCACCTTCTTTGGCGTTGGCGTTCGTGGGGTATTTCAAAGTTTCCTAATCCTGTCAGGCTCTGCACATGCTCGTCACTCGTAACACCTTTTTGCGTGCGGTTCCACGCGGAAGCCAAGTACGGACACGAGCTTTCGTCAGGATACGTGCAGAGCCCCGTCAGAAGTGCCGACAGTGCTTCCAGCGCGTTTGACGGCGTCGCGAGTAGAGAATGCGCAGGAACATCCTCCAGCCTTAAAGAAAGAATAATAGACACACTATTGTTGTGGAGTTGAAGTTGACCGGAACATCATGCGAGATCCCACGCGCGAGCCGCCCTTTGAAATTCGGAAGAATCGGGCCTATGCTACCTTTCGCAAGCCTTTCTGTGTCTTGAAAATGCATGCAGTCGGTAACTCAAAGCAGCATCTTGAGGACCGCGGGCATTCAGCAGAATAGCTTCACAGGCGAGAGTACAATGCGCGCCATGCTACTGCGTTCTCCGAGCACACGGCAGCGCTAGAAATCAACATTTTCGTTGTTCTACACGAGTGTCAGCATGAACTTTGAATGCAGTTGATGTTGCCCAGGTGTTGCGGGATTGCCCTGCTCGTTTGTTATCCGGTTTGCCACGTCCCGAATTTCTGATAGGTCCCAGCTCGCTTCGCATATGCATGCTGTACACATCGCTGCACTGCTCCGCGCCCAGATGCATCTAGCTCCAGTCATGAACACAAGGTGGTGTGCACCAAGCGGGACCAGGCTTCGCGGCTCTGTACTAAGGTGACCTCGCGATATACCATCGAATCTCTCATACCAACTGTGCGACTAGGACAATGAGACATCGCGGACGGGTGTCAACCATGATATGAGACTCGCAGTATGCCTTCGCAGCCGATAAGCATCAAACCCTCCGGCAGCTGGCTGGGTAATGATGGATTTTGGTCGACAATCGCAGTCAATGCAAGACACCCCTCATCGCAAGCGGAGCAAGTAGACTGACCTCGACGTAGATCGGAAGTCCAGGTCAGCCTGTCAGCCTTTTGCCAGCGACCTCTGTGTCCTCAATATGGCCAGTATTGGTCACCGGCTGCCAGATTTATTCCAATCCAGCATATGTCTCCGACCCATCGAATTGTTCCACACTTCGAGGCGGCACTTTCAATTCGAGTGACTCCCTCAGCTTCGATGCCACGGGGTCCTTCTCGCTTCCCTATGTTCCAACGGAAGCAGCAATTGGATACACAAATACTACCGCAAACGTCGGCACCGACAATGTTACTCTGGTACTGAGTGACCGAAGAACTACAATCAGCAACCAGACGATCGCTGCATTCCAGAACAAAAGTCCGTTCCTGGGCTTCTTTGGCCTCTCTGGCTACGCCAACCATGTGAGCCAATTCGGGGTCTCGGGTGCAACGAGCACGCCTCTATTGGCCTTGAACGATGAAGGCACTATATCCGCAAAGTCCTACGGGTTCACGGCTGGTAGATACTATCCGGCCGAAAAAGAGCTTGTCAGCTTGACACTGGGCGGCTTCGATCATAATCGTGGCGATCCTTTTGCAGAGAATGCGATAGCCGTCGGCTTCAATCAGGACTGGCGTCGAGATCTTCAAGTCCTTGTGAAGAGTGTAATCATCGAGGGCGACGAACAGAATGCTGTGAATGCGGACGATGGTGTCATGGCATTCATCGATTCTGTCGTTCCGGAGATCTGGCTGCCAGAGGTAGCTTGTCAGGCATTCGAAAGAGCTTTCGGATTGGTATGGGATTACACAGCCAAATATTACATCGTGAACGACACCCAACACGACACACTGTTGAGCCAGGACAAGAGCGTGACGTTCACGCTTGCCGCCAATTCCAGCTCAAGCGAGACCACTATCAAGATGCCTTATGGCGCCTTTGACCAAGCTCTACAATGGCCGCTTGCAAATGGTTCGGACGATCAGGCAACCTCGTATCGTTATTTCCCACTCAAGCGAGCAAATGATTCCCAGCAATATGTCCTCGGCCGCACCTTCTTGCAAGAAGCGTAAGAACCCAGCTCAGTGTACTTCTGTGATCGGATTTGACTGACCAGCGATGCTTAGATATTTGACCGTCGACTATGGCAATGGCAGCGGGGTGTTTTACGTTTCGCAAGCGAAGACTCCAGGCGGATCAGATACCGATCTCGTTTGTCTTGGCTGTGAGGGTGGCTCCTCAAAGTCCGGCTTGAGCACCGGAGCCATCGCAGGAATAGCAGTTGCGGGAGCAGTGGTGATCCTCATGATAGCTGCCTTCTTCTTCTGGCGCTGGAAGAAGAAGCGAGATATCCGAAAACTGCGTGCTGAGCTGCAGGTCACATCGCGAGGCTCAATCGGTGGCACCACAATCCAGGAAGACGATCCGCATAACATCGAATTCTTCAAGCCAACTAGTCCAGCCGAAGAAGAAGTCAAGCCAGAGCTCGATGGCAGTTCCGCAATACCAGCAGGCTTCGTGCAGTACGGTCGACACGAGCTTGCCTCCAATGGATCTGTACGCCGCACATCTGAACAATCAGGCCTTTCGCGAGGCACAATCTCTCCCATCAGTGGAAGAATGCCAAGCCATGCCAGGAATCTGTCATATGGCAGCTCCAATGGCCAACCAAGTCCGAGCGCGGGCGACTCGCCCTCGCCAGGTCAAGGCGCATGGGGTGCAAGCCCTCAGGGTAGCCCAGATCCAGAGATGAGAGAAGTCAGACATCAGTCTGGTGGCCAGTGGTACTTTGAGCTTCCTGCGAACCCAAGATCGCCGCAGTCGCCGCGTCCAGCGTTAGATGTGATTCACAGTGCGAATGCAGCTCCAGCAGAGCCGGTGGAGGTCAGGGCTGATCCCAGGTCGCCGACAGAACCAGACTCGGCTTCCAGATTCCGTGAAGACTTGCGTGAGTAGTGCATAATGTCATTGTTGCGTGGAGCATGGTCGGGCACGCGTTGGAGTTGTTGTGTTTTCAGGAGATGGAGCGCGTGTATGGAAGGTTCGCCGAGCCGGCAGGAGGCACTGTCCGTGACTCGTGAGCACGGGCTTTGACTAGGGTCAGGGTGTATGGAGATCATTCACGCACGGCATTGAGCATAGAGATGGAGAGCAGCAACGATGCTCAATATGACGTTCAGCCTTCATCAGTCAATGACACTGTCCTCTAGCAGTGACTCATCAAGTCGTGGTCACATTTCATGCATCTCCCAAGCAAGACACTTTCAGCTTTGCAAGTCAAGCTGTGTTTGAAGCACAATTCAGTGAAGTCTCTTGCCCAGCAATTGATCATGCCTCATCCGTGTTTCTCATGCAACGTCATTAGCCCTCATTATCCATACAGTTTCTGCAAAACCACTCGTCTTCTTCAGGAGCTGCGGCAATTCCAGCGCACTCGAAATGGAACCACTTCTTCTTGCAGTCATCGCCATCGCAGCCGATCATTTCCCCGCCCTCCGGCTTGTTGCAGTAACAATACAGCGATCCATTCTGCGCGGGCGGCTCATCAAGCTCAGCTAACAGCTTCTGATACCGTCGGCGTTGAACAATTCGGTGTCCACGTTGGAGATTGTCCAGGCGAGGGGTGGCATTCCCGGCAGGACGACAGTATCGACCGAGCTCTGCGATGCGCTGGACATAGTGTTTGCGTAGCTCCTCCTTGCGTGACTCGCTGTGATTGGATGTATCTGAGCGAGTTTCCAGAGCGCTGAGCGAGTCGCGAGAGGGCATTGTAGCTGTGTGATGCCCCGCATTGGATGGGAGAGGGAAGTGCTCTGGTAGCGCAGCATTGGCTTCCTGATAGACCTTGCTCGTCCGGCCCTGTGCTGTGACGATTCGAATGAGCTGCTCTAGTGCACCCTCCTCACCTGTCTGACGCTCTTCAACAGTAAGAGAACGTTCCTCTAATGCAAGGAGAGATGGTGAGCTGCGCTTCTGTTCGGCGTGCGAGCTATTGCGCTTGTCGCACGTAGGCAGGTGAGCAGCGACTTCGTCGTCCTCGATCACAATGGCATTTTCGACATTGTTGCTTCTGCTTTTTGGAAGAGCCTCACGGCCTGCAGGTTGAGGAGTAGTGGCTCGGCTCTTGCCCTTCAGTGGAGCTGTCGGCAGCGATGTCTTCTCGATAGCTTGTCGCGTGTGATCACCTGAGTTACTATCGACCAACCTTGCTGTTCCGCTGTTCTGCTCGGTGATATCGAACAGTGATGGCGACGGCGCGCGCCGGTCAGTTGAGTCGACATGAGCGACACGCTGGGTGATTTTTGCGATGTCTTGCGCTCTTTGCGACCATACCCACGGGGGCCTCCGCGATGGTCATCTGCTCGAGGGCGCTTGCGCTTTCCAATCGCTGAGTCAGTCGACATGACTGTTGCTCCGACCTTGAGATACTTGGATGATCCTTCAGCACGTAGCTGTGCGCGCAGTGCTTGACAGCCGGTCGAAGGCTCGGCCGGAACATCAAAATTCCGCGTGATTGAAGTTACTCACCTCCCGTCCGTGCTCAAGAGCCTCCCGAATCGGAGCGTCCCGTACTTTGAGCTCCGTCGAATATAAATTTGTCCCTCGTAGACACATCTCATCTTGACATACGACTCACCAGGTTCCTGCTCCCAGGCCAGAGCCCTCCGCGCGAGGCCTACGCAGACCACACCGCACCAATCCATCTGGCAGCCCTTGACGACTTCCTCAAATCACGCAGCCTGACCTGAACCTTGCAATGCAGCCGATCAGGCACGTACCATGCGTTGACTGAGCCGAGTCACTCGCTTCTAGCACTCTTCCCTTGACTGTAAGGTATGTATCATCGCCCAAACGCCCGCCCTTCTATGTCGCATCTTCATCTGAACGAGCACCTCCTGGTTGAGTCGACGGGAGCTCCGGCCTTTATGTTTTGTGGCTTATGGTCGAGGAGCTCCGGCGTTTAGCAAAAGCTCTGCGCGTCTGTGTATGCTTCTCCTGTAACCCATGTAGCTGGCGTCTGTGTGTGCTTCTTCCTCAAGATGGCCAGGTAGAGCTCGTACCAGTGAAGATGCGGCGAGATGGACAGGCGTCTGGGCAACTAGAACGCTGTAATAAAATTCTGACAATAAGCAGGCCATCAGTACATGGCTCTACGCCATGTGCTGGAGGCCGCATTGCTGTCATTTCTGGCATTCTGCTGCAAAACGCTGTTGTATTGCACATGCTCGACTCTTTCAGCTCATGGCTCTTTACGCGTATCTATCCCGCCTCATCGCAGTAAGCTCAAATGCATCTGACGCGGCGACCACGTCTTATGCTGTACATTGTGGGCGCGACGAGTTGTCAAGGGAGGCTTCGAGAGGTGATAGCAGAATCGACGACTTAGCTGTGGCCAGCGGAGGCGACCAGCACGCACTGGAGTGGTGTGTGAGAGCTATCATGAAATAATGCTTTTGGAGGATTAGCCGGGAGGCGGTGGCCTAATCGTAGCACTAGACGAATAGCCCGATACTTCGCAACCTCGCCTTTTCCGGTTTCTCGATTCCTAGGATTTCTGTAAATCCTAGAGGTTTTAAGGCCTTAGAAGTCTTCCCCACCTGCCGCACACTCCCGCCTGCCGCACAGCTGCACACTGTTTAGC
>JAASFE010006159.1:211120-230255 GCA_013365205.1 Pseudocercospora cruenta
GATGTAGTTGCATAGTGTTTGTTCTTATTCGGGAGTAAGTAATTGCTGTTCTTCGTACTACTACTTCTTGGTTCCAGCTTTGCCATTCCATAGCTTACTCAACTTCGTGCGCTCAACAGAATGTTTCCGTGCAGTAGTAGAAATATTCGGCTTCTTCTACTCTTTCAAATTAGCTATCGCACGCTCATATTGCTCGTCTGTAGACATTGTTATGGTTGTTAGAAGATAGAGGGTCGAATTTCGAGAAAGTCAAATCGAGGTGTGCGGCAGGCGGGAGTGTGCGGCAGGTGGGGAAGACTTCTAGCGGGACATTTGATTAGGCTATTGGCCCTTGCCGAGAGAACTTTAAAATTCCTAGAATCGAGAATCTCGTTTTACGAGATCTTTAGGATCTAGAAATCTCGGATATATATATCTTAAAGTCTTCTTATAATATATAATATATAGTATATAATATATAGATAGTATAGACGATATTAAGAAGTAATTTCCTAATTAGGTAACGATAGTAAGGTCGTAATTTATAAGAATTTAGAATAAGATCTAAAGTATTAAGAATCTAAACAAATCGAGATTTTAAAATATTCGAGAATTTAAAAAAATCGAGAAACTAGAAAGATCGAGAAACTAGAAAATTCGACATATAAGCGACTATAAGCGACGATAGTAGGCAATTTTAGATAAGAGAAATTAAAATTCGTAAAAAGTCGAGAAACTGAAAGACGCGAAGTATCGGGGGACACGTCCAGTACTACGTTCAGGCCGCCGGGATATGGGCATAAGACGAGACTTACGTAAAGTGGGATATATGATCGTGAAGATTTACTTGTGTGCATGCCAGAAGTGAAGTCAACGCCAAGCCGCCTCCGTCAAAATTTGAAGACATTTGACGGCTGCAAATCGAGGCGACTCCAATGCAGTTTCCGCGACCCGACGCGATCTTGCACAACGACAACAACAAGTCCATCAGTAATGCCACCACGAGAGAAGTTTGCTACAATGCAGAGTGACATTCGCAAACCTGGCTATCAGACGCTCAGAGTGACAGTGAAGCTTGCTTCGCGCGCTCCGCCACCTGTGCACGACGACCGCCATGCAGGTCCACGACAGGCCCGAATACCAGCATTGCAAAGCTTAGGGCTGATGCCATCGTAACAGTGCAGATCGTGAAGTCGCCTCCATGCAATCTCGCGGCATCTCGGAGACGATGTCGAGAAGTAGGAAGAGCTTCTTCAAGCCTCCGACGAGATCCCTCGAATCGCGCTGAGCGGTCAGAAATGGATTTAGCAGCATGTGTGCGACGCCAAGCATGCACCTGGCTGTTCTTGAGGCTGCTCTCTCAGCTGTCAAGCCTTCGCCGAAATGCGGCGGCTCAAACAAGCACAAAGCGCAATGCAGGACTCCCACAGCCTTGCCACACCTTACGCTGCAAGACTGCCACCAAAGCAAGCCTCTGCCGTGGCCCCAAACACAGCGTCTGGCATAAGCACCTCAGCCTGCCATCTACATCGTTGACCGACTTTGACACCACTGACGATCGCTCATCCCGCGTTCTGCGGATGAGTGTTACTGGACCGTGCCTCTTCAACAATGGCCACAAAGAGTTCCATCGCACGAAAATCGTGCTCGGTGTCTCCAATGGCGGAGCGACCCTGGTCGATTTGAACAGCGCTCAGAATAGAGAGGATCCGGTACTTGTGCAGCCAGACTACCGGCCTCAGCAAATCCAAGAACGTAAGTATAGCACCAACATGAGATCTCTCGACGTTCCCAGAATCACTCTCGCTCGAGCCCTTCTCGCAACAATCTCATGTCACTATCTGTACCGAAGCAATGTCTGAAAGGCACCTCTCGCTCATTCCTCGACAAAGGAGCGTATCTCATGCTTCAACAGCCGACAGCTTTATCTCTGGCGATGTCGACCACGACTCCTTGCGACAGAGCCCGCACATATTACTGGTCAAGGAGACCACGCACGCTGAGCTGTTTTACGACTTGTTCTTCGTTGCGAACTTAGCTGTCTTTACCTACATACATTCAGTCACCGATGAACGGACTCTCGAGCAATACATATGCTTCGTATGTGTGCTGTGGTTCTCGTGGTACCAAGTCACGCTTTACGATGTCCGTTTCGCGGTGGACTGTGTCGCGAATAGAGTCTGGAAGGCTTTCCATTTCGGGTACGTGCCTTCGCAATGGCTGCTTTGGGATCCTGCTAACAGTAGAAGTGTTATGATGGGCTTTGCTGCAACCGGACCAATGTTCAAACTCGGCTACCGATTCGATGATACTGGTCGATCTGTGGATCAGTATCTCTGGTCATTCACGCTCATACTGATGGCAAGTCGCGTTGTGTTGGCTATTCAGTACCTGCAAACAGGCTTCCTCATCCGCGAACACAAGCGCACCAAGACACCAATGCTGTTACTAGTTCTTCTATACCTGGCCGCCGCTACAATCTACGGATCACTTGCTGCAACCTTCACCACCAGAGAGTTCCAGGTGGACGACGGCACTGACATCGAGACGCAGCTCGATCTGAAGTCACACGATAAAGGCTGGATTGCTTGGTACGTTGTGGGTCTCCTGGAATGTGTTGCTGCGACAGCCGTGTCCTGCAAATGGCGCAATATTGGCTATAAAGGCACGCACTTGATACAACGAATGTCGCTCCTCACACTCATCATCTTGGGAGAGGGTGTCATCACATTAGCCAAGATATGTCAGACGATCGCAAGAATCGACAGTCTGACCTGGAGCACAGTCAACATCATCGACCTCATCTGTGTCGTCTTGATCCTTTACTTTCTGTACATGCTGTACTTTGACTGGATTGAAGATGAGCATCACTTCGGCACAATACGTCAACAGGTCTGGGCTGGACTGCACCTTATATTGCATCTTTGCTTCGTACTCGCTGTTCAAGGTCTCGGATCTTGCGTCTGGTGGAGCGCGAGTGTGGTGGAAGTCGGAAAGCTCGACAATCTTGCCTATGCCGTGCTGCACGCTGCTGAGACCAATTCATCTGCACTGTTCAACCAAGCTGCCACGTACTTAATTGTCGCAAGCAGCAATCTCCTGGAGGACGAAGCCAACAATGCAAAGAACAGTGCAATGGTCTTCGGTGCGGTCAATGACCAATTTGCAGTGAATGAAGCCATCAAGTTTCTTTCCTTTCGAAACGAGTCCTGGTTCCAAGCGCTGGATCTGCTGTGGTACACCAACTCCCTGACGCTCATGACAATGACCGGATTCAATAAAATCGATATGGACGAAGAGTTCAATGAGCTTTCTCTCGGCGTCGACACCCCAAGCTTCAGCTCTGGCACTCAAGAGCATAGCGCCAAATATGCGAAGGTCGGCTACATGTTTCGACTCACGTACATCTACTTCTTCATCGCGCTCGGACTAGCAGTGCTCATCTGCACCCTCCCTGCGTTCCTCAGTCAACGGGAGAAGCAGCTATACCACAAATTACGGATCGCATGCAGTGTCATGGTCGGATTGACGATCTGCTCCCTGGCCATCCTTGGTGTTCTCAAGAACGAGGCATTCTTCAACTTCGTCCTCAGCCCATGGTTGGTGCCTTCTGCAACGCTTTTACTGTTCTTCGGTGAGTGCCTGCGGATTTGGTGTCGCGAAATGCATATGCTAACTCCCGAAGTCGTGGTGCTTAACAATGTGAAGCCTATTCTCCCGTCCAAGCGAGGCATCACGTCCAGATGGAGTAAGCGAGAGAGAATCCCTGCAGAAGAGCAAGATCTAGATGAGCAGCACGATGTCGAAAACATCGCCTTTGGCTTCGAGCCTCAAAGTTCAGGAGGCTATCACAGCATTCGCGATTGACGTTCGGCACCCGTTTGCATAGAAAGGAAGATTCTGCGACAATCTCATCGACCTTCGACCCTCGTTTGGTCTCGAAGACGAACTCGGGCTTTCTAATCAGTGTCAGCAGACTGGTCTGGCCTTTCACGAACTTCAGTGCTCACTGGTACACAAGATCGCCTTCCATACGACATCCACGGAAGCGATAGCGCGCACTATTTGAGGATGTCGAGGGAGAAACGCCTTTCCTGGCTTGCGTCCCGGTACCCAGAAAGGCTAAAATTGGTATAGACCCTGCATGATAGAAATCCATGGTTCGGCTTGAACGGCTTTATCACGCAAGATCGACGACCCTTCGATCTAGACTACGCATGAATTACATGAAGATCGAGGCACAATCGTTGGGAAAAGAAAGACCAATGCGCATGCTGGACCTGCGACGCAACATACACCACGAGCTGCTGCACGACGGGCACTGAAGATGTAGAACAGTGAATACCGTTCACTTCGTGCTGATATTTGCTTGCTGTCGTACCGAACAGCGGGCTACAGGCAATGATTTGAGAACGGTGTTCTAGGCTAGTCTTCTCCCTATGAGTTGATTGCAGTCTAGATTGACAAAGACGAAGAATCCATGCGCCTCCTTATACGTCGACCCGCGGGAGCACAACGCCCTGGATTCGTTCATGTATGCCACACACCAAGCCACACCTCGCATCATCGGCGCTTTTGCTTCGCGAGATCTTGAGCGAAAGACCCTAGAGTCCAAGATCTTGGTTCGGAGCAATTTGCAGCTGCTGGAGAAGACCCTTGAAACACAGCGAAGGCGTTCTAAACTGCTATGACCGTTGGCAATCTATATGCGATTCCAATGGGAGTAGGTGGGAGGCAATGGTATAGCTAGCTTGAGAGAAGCTGTTGATGCAAGCCATGACCAGTGTCTCCCTGTTCAGGGAGAAGAAGCACAGCTTTCCAGGCCATGCTGATGGATATATCGTTGTCTCGGGCCTTGCCTCTGACGAAGACAGAATCCGTCGATTATCATTAGTCTCCAAACATACAAGATCAAGCTTCAAGCTAATCGTCATCTTTCTCACCATCCCAATGGATCATCTCTGCCCTCGCATGACAAGCCAAGATGCCGCATGTCTGACATGTCTTGCACGAACATCAGCAATCAGGCCCTCAACCTCTGCCGGCCAGACTAGAAGGTCGAGACAGCATGGCGATCACAAAACGCGGAAGCATAGCTTCGCGATTCAGAGGCAGCAAACGATAGTGGAGCTCAAGCAGTACAGACATCAGCCCTCGGCCTGCAACCCAAGCGACGACATGGCTTGTCCCAATGCTCGAGATAAGAATCGGTCCCGGCACATTTCCGCAATTGAGCTTGAGAACCTCTTCGTCAGGTTCAAGAGGGAGTCTGCTGCAATTTTGGCGAGCAGCTTGAGACTGTCGACACTTCGATCGAGTCCCTCTGAGACTGTCGATACTTAGGAACGAGTCTCCAGCCTTTCACAGCGCCTCGGAAGGTGGCTTTGAAACCAAGTCTGCAAGTCTAGGACAGTCCGTGTCCAGACATATCGAGTCTACATGGATTGACACAATTGTGGCCCATTTTGAAAGGGCTCTGCTTGACAAGCTTCGAATGATCGGAAGAGCTTGTTGGAGGCAGATTCTTGCTAGGCTGGCGCGAAGCGTTAAACAATGTGGCGATGGCAGACACGAGGCCTCGACTGTTCTGGGTTCCAAGGCCTTTGATAGCAGGACCATTCATATGGCATTCGACCTTGACCGTGGCAGAACCAACCTAGCAGTGGAGGAGAGTGATGGTATTGTAAGGTTTGGAGCTGCTCCGAGATATGTAGCTCCGGCAAAGATCCCTCGCTCGTCATCTGTGTAAGCTAGTTGATGAGAATGTATATGGTATAGCACTGTTGAAGGGAGCAGAGCGATGGCCGATGGGTGGATTTAAGCATGTCACGCCAAAAGTCGTGGCGCTGATCCACTTCTCCTCGCTCTCGAAGTTTGTTCGACCTCGTCATGTGCTGGAGCCATACTCCAACTTCACCACCACCTCCAAGCGTGCTGTCGCCCTTTCGCGCCCCGCCCCGCCCCGCCCTCGTGATTTCTTTTCTCGCGTGGAGCCTGTGTGCCTGTGTGACGGGTCTTATCTGCGCATCAATCTGCGTGTCTGCTGACACCTGAGGCGCGCATCACGAATCGCATGTGCTGAGAAATACAATTTGAGCCCAGCGACGACTTCGGCTCATCTCATCACCGTCCAAGCACCACCCTAAGCTATCCGACACGCGCCTATAATACCCTCAATGCAGTCGACAACTACTACGAGAAGCCTGACTGCCACCTCCTCTATCCTCCCTCGACCTCTTCTGGTCTGAGCAGCACGTCGAGAGCGCGCCTCCGCGTGGAGGACCTCGACTGTTGGGCGACAAGCTATGCAGCATCAATACCAGGGAGGGCCGGGGCCTCATATCCCACCGGCTCTCCCTCTGCATCCTCAGCAGCGAAGAGATTATCACGGATACCATCATGGACCGCAGTCGCCTATGCCGCCGCAGCACTATTACGGCTATAATCCACAATACTATGCTCATCCTCCACCACAGCCATATCAATGGCGCCAACCATACCCACCTCAGCAGTACCTGCCTCCGCAGCATATGCAACCGCAATACCAGCGATCGCCAATGGTCGTAACATCCCAGCCGCATCTCCAGCAACCGATGACGCCGGTCACACGACAGCAGAACCCCCTACCTGCTCCACCACAGGCGACACAGTCGCCGCGACCCGTCCAGCAGTATAGCCATCAGCGACCCCCCGCAGCAACTCCTTCACCCGCACCGACTCCCAGTGCATCTCTGCCTCCAGTTCCGGCTGCTGCGGCAAGCCCAAACGAGCGCATGGACACACCTCCGCCTCCACCCTCGCGCAGGCAGTCTAGTACGCAGAATCCGCTATTGCTACCTCCCGAACACAAGCAGCCCTACTGGCCAGATGTAAGCTTGTTCTGTAGCCACGAATTCTGTTCTCTAAATGCTGACGTAATTAAGCTTCCGTGGTACTCGGTACCAGAGAGTCGAACTGCTTTTCCAACACGCGCCACTCCACGCCGCCGAAGACGACGAAACATCCGCCCGCAGAACGACAGCGTTGCGCTACCCGCGCTCGAGAGCTCGGAGGACAAGGCGGCAGCGCAGAAGGACGAGACCTCTGCTCAAGCTGAATCGCAGACGTTTTCGAACGAAGAGCCAGCGTCGGAGGCCTCTACCATTGCAGCTCCTTCCGAGTCAGAGACTCCTGCTACCAGCCAAGCGCCGTCCGAAAGCGAGTTCACGACCGCCTCAACGCCCGTGACCCCTGCTCAGGCGCCTACTGCCTCACCCAAGCCAACACCGACTCAGCAAGCCCACACGAGAAGAGATGCCAGGACAGCCATCGCTGTGCCCTCTATACCAAGCCTGAGTAAGCCGAAAGAGGCTGCGCCGCCAGCAGCATCAAGCAAGGACGTTTCTGAAAAGGCTGCGGATGATACCACACCCAAAGCAGAGGCACAACAGGCAACATCGGGTAATGAGGAGGCAGCGCCAGTAGCTGAGGAGGATCCAAAGACGCCACCACCGAAATCCGCTCCCGCACCAAAGTCTTGGGCAGATCTGGTCAAGCGAAATACAAAGACACAGGCTCCTGCTGCGAAAGTCAATGGCGAAGTCATCACGAATGGATTCCAGCTTCCCAAGACCGCCTCCCTTGCTGAAGCACTCAAGCAATACCGAGTGCAGGGTGGTGGCGCACTCAACTTTCTCGAGCCCCGAGGGCTTGTAAATACCGGTAATATGTGCTACATGAATTCTGTGGGTAAAGTTATGTTTCCTGGTGTGAGCTCTGCTAATGATCAACCAGATTCTTCAAGTTCTTGTATTCTGCGTCCCATTCTACAACTTTCTGGATCAAGTGAGGCAAAGGACCGTTCATTCGATGAAGAGCGATACTCCTCTGGTCGATGCTATGATCATGTTCATGAGAGAATTCAAAGTCTTGGCTAGCGCGGAGTCTGTGGATGTTTTACGCTCGCTGCTTAGACAGGAGCAGCTTGAGCAATACGGCGACCCTGTTACGCCTGATTATGTCTATGAAGTGATTCGCAAGCTTCCGCGATTCGCGAGCATGAGGGTAAGTCGGACAGCTACCAAGAAGACTAGTGTAATGGGTGACTAACTCTTTTCGCAGAGAGGACACCAGCAAGATGCAGAAGAATTCCTTGGCTTCTTGCTTGAGGGACTTCATGACGAATGTGTTCAAGTCATGCAAGGCCAACCTGACGAGCAGCCATCGCAGAGTGTGTCGTCGCCAGATACCGTAATGTCTCCGGGATCTGCCGACGGATGGCTGGAAGTTGGACCTAAGCAGAAAGCAGCAGTCACCCGGACCGCAGGACAGCAGGATGCGCCATCACCTGTCACCAAGATCTTTGGCGGTCATTTGCGCTCCGAGCTTCGCGTGCCAGGCCTCAAGGACTCTGTTACACTCGAACCATATAAGCCGCTTCAACTGGACATTGGAGCTTCTCACGTCAACAACATCGTGGATGCTCTCAAGGGTATCACTTACACAGAGGCGCTTACGGGCGACTTCGGCGGCAAGGGTACCACCGCCAAGAAGCAGGTATTCATTGACAGCTTGCCACCCGTTCTCGTCCTGCACTTGAAGCGATTCCAATATGATAACAGCTTCTCTGGAACTCAGAAAATTTGGAAGAAGGTTGGATACCCTCTGGAGCTGCAAATTCCAAAGGAAGTCTTCCCACCAGCGAAGCGAGCTCAGCTGCAGATCTCGGGTCTGCCCAAATTCAGATTGACCAGTGTTGTCTATCACCACGGCAAGTCTGCTGCGGGTGGCCACTACACTGTCGATGTTCTCCGGCAAGACAGCCGCGAATGGATTCGCATGGACGACACAATCATTCGCCGCATTCGACCAGAAGATGTCGCAGAGGGAGGCGCTGAGGAAGATCCAAAGATCCTCGCCAAAGCACTAGAGCAGCACAAGGCCGATCAGGATCTTCAAAAACAACGTAACATGTATCAAGGATTGGACGAAGCCGAGAAGGAGCCAGAAGAAGAAAAGCCTTGGTCTGAAGTCAATGGCCACCCGAGCGGCCACAAGAAGAATTGGAGCAATGTGGCTGCCAATGTCACCAACGGCACATCCACGCCGACAAGCACAACAGGCAAGCGGACTCCGACTGCCAAGAAGGAGGGTGTGCGCGACAACAAGGTCGCCTACATCCTGCTGTACGAGCGCATCCACGATTGATCGCCGTACCTCGACCGAGTGCACACTCGAAGTACACCCGACTTATGAATCAGGTCACCATGGTCGACTTCTTTGCAGAATCGGCCGCAGTGTCTGAACTTCCACAACCTCTTGGAGCTCTGCATTGACAACCGCAGGCGCCCAGCAACCCACAACACCGCCTAACCCGACCACCTCCGACCACCCACCGGCTCGCGCGACGATGACGACGACACGCCAAAGTGTATTTGTAGGTCAACACTTCCGTGGAGACACTTGATGCTGAACATGTGCGGGATGATCTCAAGAGCTTCGGCTCTGACTTTGGTAGTAGAGGCTTGAGATCTGGCATTGTGTGACAAAGTAATGTGTCTGTTTTCGGAGGAGATGTGTATATAGGATTAGCCCCCCAAATGACATATCATCTTCTGATGAGGTCTGCCTCATAGCAGCCATGACGTTTCATCTCTCAGGTACGTGTTCGCTTCTCTCTTTCTGTGTTTTGGCGAGGTGAAGTCGGCGCTTGCCCCAAATTCGTATCTGACAGGGATGTGCAGAAGCTTCATACCCGGATTAGAGACGTTCCCGACACCATTGCTATAAGCAGCATTTGTCCGGGAACGGATGGAGATCTTAGATTACTGCCAAGCTTCGAATGCACCTCATGTCTCTCCTGGACGCACGATATCAAGCACGTGGGCTGCTCGAGCATGCAACCGAATACCACCTGCGTCTTTTGGTGAAACTGGCGATACGAGGGACTTGGCGGGAGGAGTATAAGGTCGCTTGGAAGGAGCTCGAAGCTACTCTTGACATTGTACAAGAGAAGACATGATGAAGTTCATAACCAGCATCTTCATTGGTCTGGTCGCCGCGCGTGGTATCGAGAAACGAGCAGTCATTGCCCATGATGCAGTCGTAGCTTTCCCGGAAACTGTGCCTTCGGGCACGCTTGGGGAAATTTATCTCAAGTATAAGCCATACCTACTCCGCGAAAGTGGTTGTGTGCCTTATCTTGCTGTTGATGAGGAGGGGAATACGAGGTGAGTACAACGAACAAGAATTGATGATGACGCTGATGAGGGTGATGTTTAGTGGCGGTCTTGAACCTTCTGGTGATCCTACGGGGGATTGTTTGAGTAGTGGTGGACAGGTAAGTGGAAAGCAAGAAAGAAAGAACTTGAGATATGTTTGGGATGGTTGCTGATGTGATTGCAAAAGGTTTATGCCAGAGCAGGGTCATATGAAGGTTCCTATGCTGTGATGTATTCCTGGTATTGGCCTAAAGATTCCCCAAGTACGGGATTGGGGCATAGACATGATTGGGAGAGTTGTGTGGTAAGTGACTTCCTCTCCCTTCTTTGCTTCTGAGTTATGCTGATATAGTCAGGTCTGGCTTTCCGCAGAATCCACATCCGCGACTCTTCTCGGTGTTGCGGCTTCTGCTCATGGCGATTATGATACCACGACTTCTCCGAATCTGAGTGGGACAAGGCCGTTGATCAGGTATTACAATACTTGGCCTGTGAATCATCAGCTGGGCTTCACGAGTAGTGTTGGTGCTCAGCAGCCTTTGATTGCGTATGAGAGTTTGACTAGTGCTGCGAGGACTGCATTGGGGAGTACGGATTTTGGTGAGTGAAATGAAGAAAGAGGATGATGTGATGCTGACTTTGATTGACTAGGTGATGCGAATGTTCCGTTTACTGATTCAAACTTCCAGACGAATCTTGGAAAGGCGGCACTTTGAGTGCTGGTCATGAGTGAGTAATGCGTGACCGTTGAGACTTGTTTGCTGTGAGATGTGAGATATGGCATGCACGGGAAGAAAACCCCGTTTGCTGTACATAAAGCGGAAAATTCAAGCGACTTCCTACTGACCATCAGCACATCGCTATCAACATCAATCATGGCACGAACCAAACCCTTCCGCGACCTCGACCGCGACCAATCCGCCCGTCGAGCCAGTAAAGTGCAGACCCTCCAAACCCAACTCATCGCCTCTGACCCTCGAAGTCATGTCTCCGTCAGTCCACTCACCCCGATCACGCCCAGCTTCGCCGTCACCGATGCCGACGATGACACAAGTCAAGCGCTCTTGGCTGTGGGATACAGAGATTCTCATGTCGAAGGAACTAACGAAACTGATGACCCCTTCACTTTCTGCACCTGCAACACCACAGTCGAAGCCAACTATGAACTGAATTTGGAGAAAATGATCAGATGTGGAAATCGAAATGTATGTAAATACTCACGTCAGAAATGCAGGAACTGAATATTGATGTGTTATTGTCTAGTGCGAAAAGATGTGGTTCCACCTCCGCTGTGTTGAACTTCCGAATCATCCTCCTATCAGATTGGGATGGATGTGTCCCGAAGTGAGCTCACTCTTCCCTTACCTCCTTCAATGATACATGTATTTCTCTTTACTGACTTCTTCTAGTGCCACGAGACCTATGGCGTTTCAAGCGGTAAGAAAGGTTTGTGGGACTTTCGGGCGAAGGAAGAAGATGAGGGTGGAAAGAAAGTTATTAATGCTTGGCTAAGGGAGGAGGATAGAGAGGAGAAGAAAAGAGAAAATGCGAGGATGAGGAAGAGGTTCTGGAGGGAGGAGATTGGGGAGAGTGATATTGATGTTGAGATGGAGGGATAAGAGTTCGGTTGATTGATTGGGATTGTGGAAGAAGGGAGGGGAGAGCGGGCTTCTTTGAAGAAGGACTCATCGATGAATTCCACCCAAAGACCGCAAAGTCGGCCGCCTGATGTATCGAATTGACTATCCTGGATGGCTTTCTGGAGTTGACGGCTTTAGGCCCAGTTACATGCATTATTGATTTCTCCCCGCTATATATGTGGTGCTGATTCAAGCCGCGACATATGCCTCTATCGAAATCGGCTGATCATGCGGTCCCAGCCACACTGCGACAGCATTGCCAGTAAATTTCAATCTGAGCTTCCCACCTCGCTTTCGGCCATACTTGGCGAGAGTCCAACCTGAATACCGCTCATGTCAGACTGCTACTCAAACCGAAAGGCTTGATTTGGATCGAGATCTGTCGTGACATCTAGAAGAACGTTGGACAAAACGTGTCCGCACTTCAACGCAATCCAACCCTGCATCAGCTCTTCTTCTCCGTTCTTCCACTCTCGCCAAATCTTCCCGTGTGCCGCGCAGTCTGGGTGGAAGTCGGCATAGTGGTAAGGGATCTGTGTCAAGATGTCTTGGCTCATCAAGATCTCCTCCGCCTTCTTGACTTGCTCATAGAAATCATCGGAGTGATCAAGGATTCGAGCGCGAATGGAACCGATGAAGCATGGTTTGGCGACTTCGGACCAAGCAGCCCAATCCTCTGCGGCTTCGCTAGGATGCCATTGCAGAATGCTCGCACATTGGTTGGATCGTGGCGTTTGAGCACCATAGCCTTGACATGTTCTGCCCTCGTATTCAGACAGGGAATACTTGTACACGTCTTCAGTTCGATCCACATCCTCAGTCGGACTTGTCTTAACTTGGGGGAAGAAGACTTGTTCCAGGTCCGACGTATGCAGGTGTGCAAACTGGTCTTGCGTGTCTTCTGCGAGTAGTTCCTCATTTGGCGGCGTGTGTTCATCGCATGACTTGCTCTTCCAGTGCCAGAATCGGCTTCCATAGGATTCTCGGTCCAAATCCAAGACCTCTTCGCCGTACAGTTCGCCATTGGCCCCATAGATGCCTTCGCCCACTTCTTCCGCTGCTGGTTCATCTTTACTAGTAGATGTAGCAATGTCGAGGATTGTTTGGCCTTCCGGAGGAAAGACTTCGGGAAGACTCTCTTCGGCGAAGAAGGTCTTCCATATATCATGCATCGCGTGCTTCCAAGCCCGGTGACAGCGCAACTCCTTCTCCAACTGCTTCTTGTCACGCGGAGGACGCAGGTAGCCGACAGCGCTAGGGCTACTCATCCACATTCGCAGAGACAAGCACTCCACATCGATGTCGGGGTAGCGAGGAGCCATCTGAGCGAGGAGTCGGTATGATTGAAATTCCTGTGCGACTTTCTTTGACTCTTCATCTTTCTGCATCATTGAGCGAAGTTTACCTCGAGTTTTAAGCAGAAATCCTGCCCGATCATCCAAGATCTTTTCTTCAGGCGAATGATGCGAGATCCGGGAGCCCGATTGTTGGATTGCCTCCGTCTGTTGACGGATGTCATGAGCGCTTATGTCGACTTCTAGAGCATACTTGGCCAAGTCTGTGACAGAAGCTTTGATGACTGGCTGCATGGCCCCGTAGGCGGATTTCAAAGCCGCCAACCAAGCGCTATCGCATCGAGCCCGCTCTTCGTCTGACAGGCCTCGAGAAATACCGGGGAGATGTAGAAAAGGGTGGAGCGGGATCAGCTCTCTGGCTTCTTTCTGTGCCACTAGACATTGCTCGTTGACGCTCGGCGTGTTCTGCGCCACCACGTCAGCGAAATGATTTGCTGCTGCCCACTGCTCTGGTGGGGACTTCTTGGCTGCTTGAATAAGATTGACGGTGCTTTGCTCGAGCATGTAGCGATCGGCCGATTCGTTCCGTGCTCCGCCTTTCTCTGATTGTAGCCTTACAAGAGATGATAGCCCTCCGATGCCGAGTCGACGTTGGTTGGCCACAATGTTCTCCAGCCAAGGTGAATAGGGCGAAGACCTCGAAAGTGCTTCGGCGAGGGAGGGTTGCTGCACAAGGACGGCGAGCCCAATACCCATAGCGAAATCGATGAGGCGCATCGTGTTTAGCCCGCCGCGATGTGTCGTAAAGAGTGGTTGTTCAGGATGAAGTTCTTGTTTGGTTTGATGGAAGTGTTGATGACTGAGTGGAGGTCGCGGTGGAGCGTTAGATCTGAAGGTTGCGGACGTCAATATAAGGCCTGCCGAGCGTTCAAGTCATGCGCACAGGCAGCATGTGAAGTGCACGAGGCAATGACCGGGCCGTGTCACATGCAAAGATTCGTCAACACAAGCCTCAGAAAACTGAGTGTCCAAGCCGTCTAGGGACAACCAGGGACAGACCTGCACGGGGTCGCAATCGTATGTCTGCTGAAGACGTCTGCCAAGAGAGTAAGGCCCACTGCATGGTACACGAGGGCAAAAGCCCATTCGCCATCACCATCAGAAACCTGTGTTGAAGTATGATATTTGGGTAAAAGCGCTGGAAGCAATCTGCTCAAGACCTGCATTTTACTGTTATTGCTATGGCAGCACTCCATAATTTGCAGGCATTCGATCGCTCGCCATCTCCACCGCATTCGAGTCTGCGATATTGAGGTGTGTTTGAACAATGGAGACAGGTATAGAGGCAAGAATCAGCTGAGGGTGTGCTCCGAGCCAGTGAGGCAAAGTGCAAGGCCTCGGTGACACTCATTGTGCGCGCCGATGCCAACGGACGAGCAGAAGGACGATTTCCAGGGCAAGTAGAGAAGCTGTTAGGATTATTGCGTTTTTCCTAAGGCAAAGATCGCGTAGCTCGAGATGCCCACTCCCATAATTGCGCTCTAGTAAACCATTCAGGCTTTGGAATTTGGTGCGTTCGAGGTGAGGTCTTCTTGACTATTAGAGATAGACACCGGCTTGCTTAATGCAATTCACTCCGAGATCAGGCCGTGACATTCGTCCGCGCGCCGAACGAAATGCAATCTCGCTGGCATTGGGTTCGCGTTGTTCCAGGTCATTCTCCCGCTGTTCATTCCTTCTGAAGACCCAAAATATGCAAGTCCTTGTTCAGTGTCAAAATCTCTGCGCGGAGAGTCGCTGCATGCGAAAGAATTAAGCAAGGGTCCATTTATGATGGACATGGAGTTTGAGGATGAAAGAGGAGTGAAAGCAAATGAGGTCTCGACCCCTGTTTAGGCCAAGCGAGCAGTTGCCGCCAAGAGAAACAGGGGCACGTCACTGCCTCGCTCCATTCGGCTTTAATATTAATTGGACTAGAGACATCAATTCCAAGCGAGTCAATTATTCTATCTTACAGTACAATCATTCCGAGATCAACACAGCTACCACTGGACAGGCGTGATACACAGCTTCCTACTTAGATCACCTGCGCACGTGGTAGTGCCGAGCCATGCGGGCTATCACGAGCTACCCGAGCTTTCCCTATGTCTTCCGTAGGTGCAGCTCGCGCCATGCACAGCGGCTGCTAGTGCATGAAGATGCGACCATCAGTCCGCAAATTCCTAGTACTGAAGGCCATAGAGCGGCGCAGACTCGAGTATCCTATCCGTGTCCCGCGGCTATCTGCAATCGTACATTGGTCCTTAGAGGGTGTGGAGGGGCCCGCAGCGTAGCACAGCAGACGGCAGAATCTACCAGAGAGTCAAACTTGTACAGCCGGCCATAAGGATTGCACCTGCTTTGAGTCTTTCGAGTCTCTCGAAGATACTTCACACCATCATCAATCCTCCCACCTCAGCCAGCCTGAATTACGCCACCAAATGTACCGCTACTTCTAGTCTACTTGGCGCTATGTACCACCTTGGTCCCTCTCCACGCCCAAAAACGACAAGATTACTCGCTGCTCTGAACGTCCGGTACTATATATTCGCAATGTGGCTCACAAATTTTTCTCGCTGTTTTGGACTACAGCGTGCACACTCACGTCAGATCAGCTACCCTCGAACTGCGAGCGAGACATTTCCATAGCTGGTTACGCCTGGCTGCTGAGACCATGTCTGATCCACTCCTTCAAAAGCTTCAGAGCATCGATGTCCAGTGAGATCATAGTCGGAGTGGCTGGTGCAGTGCCCGTCGCAGGCGGACTACTATCCAAAGTCGTTGCCGAAGTCTTTCCCCATCAGGATGACACTAGCAAGCTCTGGGATCAAATCGCACCTTTGGCCAAGGCGCTGGTACAGGAAGAGCTCGGCAATTTCGACAGGAAGCTGCTTGAAGACATGCAAAAAAGGCTCCAGAACCTCATCGATAAGTGGCAAGATGCACCGGCCGATCGCAGAAAAGCCAAGTTCGATGCTCTGGATGCTTTCTTCAGTGAGAAGGAACCTCGCTATTCCGCGGCCGGCACTACCACAGAATTGGTCCACCTTCCTTTTCTGCCCGTTATTGGTAGCATGTATCTGAGCTACC
The DNA here is from genome assembly GCA_013365205.1 of Pseudocercospora cruenta. NCBI lineage: Eukaryota > Fungi > Ascomycota > Dothideomycetes > Mycosphaerellales > Mycosphaerellaceae > Pseudocercospora > Pseudocercospora cruenta. Next base: position 227,363 of record JAASFE010006159.1, read on the forward strand.
TCTACGACACGGCCTTCAACTATCCCGAGTCAACGGGCGAGAACAATAAGGACACTGCCTTCGATCTCGTTCGTTTGTGGAACAAGGTTGGAGAATACAAGGCAGAGCTGCGTGACATGCGTGAGGCGTGCATCAAGAAACGCACGGACTGCGTCTCAGTCGATCCTGGCTGGACTGGGTACGATAGCCAGATGGGCATCATGATCACAGATACCTTCTACGATAAAAGCGATCAAAGGCGTCAGGGCCTCGAACTTGGCATCTACCAAGACCAAGAGCAGCGAGCGGCGAATATGTTGAGTGACTGGCGCATGAGAGTCCTCGACGAGTTCCTGAAGGGACTAGACACCATGTGCAAGCCAGCTGACGCTTGGCATGCGCTTGAGAGGGCTGTGATAGTCAAGCTACTGGCATGTCAGGACCCTGTTACCGTCGACGAGGCGAATGTGCAGGAGATCCTTCGTGTCTTCGACGCTGATGCGGATCCGAACAATGAGGAGGCCAGTAATCATGACGAATGGCCTCGTGTTGATGAGCTTGTATATGTCAAGGATGGTGACTATGTTAATGTGAGCGTGTCAAACAATGAAGTGCTGGGGTTATCATTTCGGGCAAAACCATAAGCGATAACGAGAGAAGCTACTATGCGTGCTATGGTCGTGAGGATATGGAAAGGATACGCCGTATAACGAGCTCTATGAAGACTTATTGACATGTTCAGTCCGCTCTTGCTGACAGTACATGACCATTGATGAAATTGAGGCAGACCCAAGCTTGAAGATTCTCAGTCCACAATTCCGTTTATGATCTTGTCCACCTCTGCTTTTGGGCCCGGACGCAGCATAGACGGCGACTGTGCAGCGCTGGTAAGCCTCGCAGAGCTCAGCAAGTGAAGTCTTGACCCCTGCATGGGCGACGCGAGCAGTTGCCGCCAAGAGAAACAGGGTCACGTCACTCCATTCGGTTGGACTCCACCTGCGCCGATCGTTCTAGAGCTCTACAAGACTTCCTTTTCTCTCAGCTATCGCAAACATTCCACACCCGAATCAAACAAACATCGCTCGCACAAATTACCGGAGAAAATCCACCAGTGCGCTAATTGCATTGTGTTAAGAACGCACACCGTCTGAGAGACAATCACAATGCAGCGCATAGATCCTCGACCAGCCGATCCCGCGCCGCAGTCGCAAGAGAATGGTGGACAGCAGAACAGTGGGAATGAGAGAAGATCATATCTGCCGAGTGGCTTCGCGAGTACTGGGCGAGACTCGCATACGCAGAGTTTTGAGGAGATATATGGAGTGCCAGAGAACTTCTTGGAGATCGAGGTAAGCCGATGAACCTGCGATCTGCTTGCATGGACACGACCGGAACATGTCATCTCTCTTTTCCTCCAGCTACGGGCCTTCGAGGTTCAACATACTGTCGAGAAGAGATTCAAGCTGACAATTCCTCCAGGTTACAGATCCACAAACACACCAACCGACAGCCTCGCCTTCGTCACGATATACAACATACCTGATTCGACTGAGCACAAACATACCCGCATTCAAGCTGCGAAGATCAGAAGTACGCCGACGATACTCAGACTTTGATGTTTTTCGGGATCTGCTCGAACGAGAAAGCGCAAGAGTGTCGATTCCTCCTCTTCCAGGAAAAGTCTATCTGAACCGATTCGACGATTCAGTGATTGAAGACCGACGAAAAGGCCTTGAGCGATTCCTTAAGATTGTGGTGGGACATCCACTTCTGCAGACTGGATCAAGAGTGCTTGGAAGCTTTGTACAGGATCCCAATTGGGACAGGAACGCTTGGTAGTGGCATCGTTCATTGCTAGAGAAGGATTTCGAGCACAAATGTTTTCGCTGTTGAAGCCCAGGAGACGCAAAGCATGAGAAAGCTGGACGAGTATGGAACAGTCTATGGGGCGGAGCCGGTCCGCACCAAATGTCATTATTTCGCGGCTGAGGTTTAGCAAAAGACTTCACTGATGAGAGTCCAGATGGATAGGAAGAGAGATTTTGGCGCTCTTTGTACGTATGTCAGCTTTTCAGCGTTCATATTGATCTCGGCGAAACAGTGGCCTCTCGTCATCTCCCATCATGCGTTCATTGTCGTACTCGTGGGCTTAGAGATGCCAGCCTACCACAGCTTCAAGATCCAAGAATCTCAAAAGCGTATAGTCCGTCCGTATGTCAGTGCCGGCTCTGGAACGACCCCTTCGACTCCACTTCACTACAATAAGGATGTTACACCGCACTTTGGGTGCATAGATCATCAAATGGGAATCATGAGTACGCAAGCATGAGTATGCTGGGAACGATGTTCACGCCCTTCAGTTTATGACCACGAGACAGGAGTCCCAACACGATCCTCAAGTGCTCTACGGGACAGTCTTTCATAGAGCTGGCAGAGTCTGGGAGAGCCGTGGGACCAGAGCGGAAGCGGATGGGAAAGAGCTGGGGAGGGCACTGGCGATCGGGTTCACTCAACGCTGGACATGTGCGCTCAAGAGCCTCAGTACCTGCCCTCAGCGCCACCTAGATGCGGTCACCAGGAACGGAATGCGCGTGATCTAGCTTCATAGCGTCACATGCCTCAGGTCTGCCTTGTCTTCATCTGTAGCCAAGTCGCCTCATCTCGATCGACATCAGACAACAACGGGCGACATCCTGCGTCCACTGGACCACACCCGTAAAGCTCAACGACACCAGCCAGCGGTGACCACTCTACCTAACTCAAGCAGTAACCACCAAGCACAGCTCAACACCTTGATTCAGCATGCCTTCCAAATCCGCCCTCGTCGCCGCCGTCATGGGCGACACCATACCATCAACCCAGTCCAGCACCAAGAAGCAACCAAGGGCATCCCAACCACGAACCACAACCACGA
>JAASFE010006159.1:230349-280083 GCA_013365205.1 Pseudocercospora cruenta
CAAAACCCCAAGACACTCGCAAAAAAGCCAACACTCTGCCCAAAGAAAACTGGGGCTCAACAGCTCCAATCTCCAAAACCCCAACGCCACAGAACAGTCAAGCCAAAGGCGGCGTACGCAACAAGTCTGCGCTCCAACAAAAGTCCCTGATCAAGAAAAAACAAGCCGTTCCCAAAATGCTCGCACAATTAAATGAGCAGAGTCGACAAGCTGGCTGGTCAGGCGAGGAGAAAGAAAAATTCACGGAACGTTGGATGAGTCTCAAGACGAAACGAGTCAAGGACGTCGAGAACTTGCGAAAGATGAGAGAAGAAGTGGCGGCGAGGAGTGGATTGGAGATGCTTAGGAAAGGGAAAAAGAAAAAGGCGGAGGAGGAGGAGGAGACGAGCACGTTCAATTGGGATGGTCTCACCCCAGAGATTCAGAAGAGGATCATTCGTCATGTCGTGCTTGATTCTAGATTCTTGATCTGGCCTGAGAAGAGGATTGGGAGAGAACAACCTGATCTCAGTCTTGTGTCGAGAGAGATGAGGGCACAGGTGTTGGAGGTGTTCTATGGTGAGAACGCTTTCGGGATCTCCATTACCGGAAGTTTGGTTGGGAAGGAGGATTGTTCTTTGACTGGTTTGGCTGCGGTCAACAAGTGGGCGACAGTTCTTGATCCGAAGTGGTTTGGTATGATTCGGAATTGGTGTTTTGAGTATGAGGATCCGAACGCTGCAGGAGTGAAGATTCGGAAGAGTGCCTCCTCCTTCGACGATGAGGATGAGGATGAGAGCTTCGTCGTCTCCGTCCAGTTCCCGGAACGAGGAAAGGAGCAGAAGGTCTTGTTTTCTGGACCCACGGTCGAGATTCACCGGGCTGCTTGTTGCGTTCTGCCTGGGTCGGAGGAGTATGGGCAGTGTGTGGTACAGCATACTCCGATGAGGTTGAATGGGTTGGTCATCGGAGCTATGGGTGAGGGCCAGAGGCTGCAGGCTGGTGCGCTTGAGGGGTTGGTTAAGGCTTTGCGGGATAGCGACCTCATTGAGCAGGTTGCTGAGGCGAGGTGTGAGCCGGCGATGGTCAAGATGCGGAAGAGGCGTGGGGCGATCAGCCTGTAAGACTCCTGCTTTCGCGCAGGTATCTTCTTGCTTGAAGGTCCACGGGGTACATTGTGCCATGCGCAGAGCTTCCTGCTTCGGACGGCTACCCTCTTCGGCAGCCGGGGCGGCACCTCGTGGAAAAAGGCCATCATCTTGTGCTCTGTCTCGTGCCGTGAACCATATCCCAATGCATTTTTGTTACCACATCAAATCAAAAGTCCTTACTAGAACTCTTCCCAAGCTCTTCAACCCGTCACGCCCTTCAGTGCAGCCTTGACCTCCCTCTTCTGCCTCTCCAGATCCCAGGCCTCCTCATCACATAGCTTCAGCAATCTTCCGATCACGATCGTTTCCCTCACACTCCCGCTATCAACCCAAACCTTCCCATTCCTTCCCACAGCAACCTCGAATTTCACCTTCTCGCCCACCTCATCAAGAATCGCGATTCCACCTTTCTTAGCACCCAGCATTAGCCTCCTCGCGACACTTGGAGACACATCGAAGAGCATTCCACCGCTCAAAGGTCCCATACTCTCAGCTTTTCCAGTATTAGAATTTACGCATTCGATCTCGGTTTCTTCCCATTTCGAAGTTCGACAAACGCGGGCGTAGACTAGGTCGCCGGATTTGAGTTGAGGGCGTGTTTTCTTACTATCATAGCACTGTCAGTACGAAGTCTCATCGGCCTGGAAGAAGATCTAGTAATGCTTACCTCGCTCCTTCGAAGTTCAATTGCCCAAGCACGGCGTATGCAGTATGTGATGTCAAGGCACAGTGAAAGTAGTCTGTACTTCCGTGATGGACTTGTGCAATGACGAAATCTCCTACTGCTGGTACATATCGCCCGTTCTCGTGTTCGATCCAGATAGCAGATTTCTTGTGATCGGTATGTAATATGCCGGACGTGGTGGAGAGGATTGTTGATGGAGGAATGTGTCGGAGATGGGGCCCCAGAGTCAATGTGCCTTTCTTCGATTTTGGTAATTGGCCTGGAGGTATTTGATCTCCAGGTAAGAGGATCGTCGCCATGATTGCAGTCTGAGGCGAATGTCAATGTTGAAGTCCAGCAAATGCGATGGAAGTCGCTATTGCTATTGATAAGAAATAAAGTTGCGGATCTGTCCGCGCAGACCCTGGTCGAACATTTTTGTTGGAAGGCACGAATCTCGTTCAAACAGTTTCGCTAGATATTCCTCTTCTTACATCTTCTTCATATTGCAGCAGAAATGGCAGACACAACCGAGACTCAGCCATCACGGACGGCCATTGGTATCTCCTTTGGCAACAGCTACTCGTCCATCGCCTACACCACTTCGTTAGGAGAGGCCGCAGTGATCGCGAACGAGGAGGGCGACCGACAGATTCCCACCATCCTCAGCTATGTCTCCGGAGAAGAGTTCCAAGGCACACAGGCGAAGTCACAAATCGTACGGAATCCTCGAAACACGATAGCATACTTCCGCGATTTCGTTGGAAAGAGCTTCAAGGAGATCGACCCGACTCCCTGCCATTCCTCCGCGCATCCCGTTGACAAGAATGGCGAGGTCGTATTTGAGGTACAAGAGAAGGAGGAGGGAGAGAAAAGCAGTTTGAGTGTGAGCGAGGTCACTACGCGGCATTTGAGGAGACTGAAGCAGAGTGCAAGCGATTATCTTGGAAAGGACGTAACCGCTGCTGTGGTCACCGTCCCGACAGATTTCTCGGATGCGCAAAAGACTGCATTGAGCAAGTCTGCTTCTGCAGCTGGTATTGAAGTTTTGCAATACATCTCCGAGCCAATCTCTGCACTTCTCGCACACGACGCAAAGGTCCAGGCCGCGGGAGAGGCACAACCCGCGCAACAAGACAAGGTCGTGGTAGTGGCAGATCTTGGAGGCAGACGATCTGATGTTGCTGTTGTTGCGAGCAGAAACGGTGTCTACACCACTCTTGCGACCGCGCATGACTATGAGCTTGGCGGAGCAACACTGGACAAGACGCTCATCGAGTACGCCGCCAAGGAATTCTTGAAGAAGAACAAGGGCGCGAAGGACCCAAGAGAAACCGAGAAGAGCTTGTCAAAGCTGACTTTGGAGGCGGAAGCCGTCAAGAAGGCTCTCAGCATTGGTCAGACTGCTCTCTTCTCCATCGAGAGCTTGGTGGATGGCATCGATTTCAGCTTAAGCGTCAACAGATCACGATTTGATATCCTTGGTGTGAAGGTCTTCATGGCTTTCACTCGTCTGATCGAGAGCGCTGTGCAGAAGGCAGATTTGGATGTGCTTGATGTTGATGAGATTCTGCTTTCTGGCGGTACCTCCCACGTTCCAAAGATTGCCTCTAACCTGCAGTCGCATTTCCCAGAGTCTGCTGTTATCATCGCACCAAGCACTACGCCATCTGCAGTCAACCCATCAGAACTTACCGCACGAGGAGCCGCCATCCAGGCGTCGCTCATCTCAGAATTCGAGCAATCTGACATCGTTGAGAACACCGAGGCAGTCGTCACTGTCACTCCTCACCTCCAGCATGCCATTGGTCTCGTGACTGGCAAGCAGGGCGAAGAGCAGTTCTCGGTCATCGTTCCATCAGAGACCGCTGTCCCAGCGCGGAGAACAGTACAGATACCTGTTCCAAGTGGAGGGGACGTTCTGCTTAGACTAGCGGAGGGTGTACGCGAGATCAAGATAACGAAGGAGGACCCACCAGCAACGAACGGCGCCAAGGATGAGGATGATTCTGACGAAGACTCTGAAGAGGACGAACCTGAGGAGATTCGAAGCAAGGAATGGAAGGCTGGCAAGCCGTTGGCAGAGGTCGGCATTAAGGGTGTGAAGAAGGGCGGCAAAGTGGAAATTCAGCTTAATGTTGCCGCTGACCTGACACTTACTGTTGTGGCGCGAGAAGTTGGTGGCAAGGGTGGTGTAAGAGGCACGATCGAAGCAGGCAAGACCAGCCAGAATGGAAGCGCATAAGATAGACGAGATGAATGGGACTGAAATAAAAAGTGTACTGCATAGAGCGTTCAGGCGCAAGATGGGTGGATGCATTGGACAAGACCCGAGATAGATCACATGCAGCTTTGAACATGAGCGTTTACGTTTACACACCGGTGTGTGTGCCTTCCGTTCCTTCCTTCAGTATGTGTCTTTGGCAAGAGCGGCAATGGGCACGTTCCTTAGCGCGCTTTGCTGCCTATTCGGCTACTTCTTCGACTCAACACACTTCGCAACATCTTGAGGTCCTTTGCTCCAGCACAACACGAAACACCGTTCAGGATGCCGCCGTCAGTAATCATAGCCACGACAGATGGCACAGGCGACCAGCGACGCGTGACATTCGCTTCAGCTCCTACATCGGATACAGATTATGAAAACAATCATCCTGAGGACTGCCACTGCGTTGATTGTCGCAGTCTTGGAAAAGTTTCAGCTTCGTGTCATTGCTCGGCATGCCACAATCATCAAGACCGGCACCCAAATTGCAAATGTCATTGCCCAGACTGCCACCAGTGCAAAGGCCGTCAGTGCGGCTGCCATTGCGACTATTGTCACAAATGCGACGCTTGCACCGAAGACTGTCAATGCTTCTATTGCTACGACGAATCCGGAGTCTGCCTTGAGTGCGATGAGGACTGCGATTTCTGTCAAAATGGCGATCATGATTTCTACTGCGGCTGCGACTACTGCACGCGAAGGATGGTCTCGAACGGAACGTTTCACGAAGCATTGGTGCCTGGAGCCATCACCAACAAACATGAGAGCAACTACAACCATCGACCTCGCCCTTGTACGGCAGTCAAGCACAGCCCGCGCTTTTTGTACGATCATAGCACCGCCAAAGAGCTCCGTGACTTTGTTCGAACGCGTGGTCTGCAGGATCCTTATCCAGGAGGTTTGACCTTGAAGCACTCGTACGTGCGCATTCTCGAGGCAGCTGATCGATCGCCGCCAAAATCATTTCGTTTCCTGGATCTTCCGCCAGAGATACGCACACTGATATATGGCGAACTCCTAGACCTCAACGCCAGGGACGCACACACCGTGTTCGCAAAGATCCACACGCAGATATTGCAGACTTGTCGACTCGTCTGCAGAGAAGGAACAGACGTGCTTTACAGCAATTCGCCGGTGCTGTGCGGCATCATTGCCACCGAAAACCCGTATGCACCCGGAGAAATTTTATATCGAGCTGCACGCGTGCGGCATTATGTAGAGGAAACATTCCTCAACGAACGCTTCGTCAATGAGTCCTTGTGGCCGACCTTTCTGAAGCGTGTGCGCCATATTAGACTGGTGATTCTGCTTCACGACTGGACATTCGAGGAAGAGGATGGGCTCGACTTCGAGGACGAAGACGGACTAGACTTCAGCGAAGGACTCAGATTCATAGAAGAGGCTCTCCAACGACTTACGACACTAATTGCTGAAACAAAGCAGTTAAAGACGCTTGAGGTCTCCTTCGAAGTGGATGAGGCGCATGAAGAGAGCGTTGAAGATGAGGATATCCAGCGAGCATTGTCTCCGTTGCGTCGACTACGCAAGCTCAAGACCTTCACACTCTTCGGTGACGTGCCGGACGGGTTGTCTGAATCCATCGCGAAGGCTGTCACCTCTACGGATTGAGCAGACCATCTACATTACGATCCCGGCCTCGAAGTCCCGGAAGCGATCACGCCTTTGCCTTCTTTCACACCTCCCTTCCATTTACCATCAACACGCTCCCAATCGATCGTGCCCAGCGTAGTCGTACGGAGGACATTCGCTTTGAAGCTCGACAGCTTCTCCTGCTTTTCGCTGAGCTTGTTCATGTCCCAAACATCTGGGAAGGTCTGCATTGCTGGTCAGTAAACTTAGTTCCACCACTGTCGACAGCGTTGACTGACCTTTTCTAGAACTTGATGGCGGGGATTCTGTATATCTATGGAAAGCATGTTAGCATGATCAGCTCCATGTCAAAGGCATCTCAACACGACTCAGGCCGCAAAGGGCAGCTGCCAGCTCAAGTAATGTAATACGACAAAAGTAACACAAATACTCACCCAGATAAAACTGCAAACTCGGATTCGCAACAATCTCCAAGCTCTCCAAATGTTCCAAATGCTCAATCGCCCCAAGCAGCTTCTTCTTCGTCGCCTCTCCCGGTTCAATCTCCGCAGTCATCTGCAACACCATGATGTTCTTCTTATCCTTCAAAACCTGCCCAATCATCTCCGGCGTCAAAGTATAAAGCGTCGTATTTAGCGCCCTAAGTCCCTTTGGCGCAGTTTCCTCCTCCGTCAACGCTTCAATCAACTCAGACGTCAATGTCTTATTAAACGCCATTATACCCTCCTTCGTACTAACACCCTGTATAGTTGTGGGATCTTGTTCATCTTCTGGCGCATTCTCGGGCTCACTCAGATTTAATGAGAGACTGATAAGGCCTGGACCGATGAGCAATGGCAGTTCAGGAGCTTGAATTTTCCCCATAAATTCCTCATCTTCGTGTCGGAATGTGTAGTTTATTTCTAGAAACATCAACCCGCGGCGAGCTTCACCGGGAACTTCTGAGGTGTTGTATTTTAGCCAGGGCGATATGCGTTCGAAGAAGTGCGGCCTAAACCAGGTCAGCGAGGCGAACGAAGTGAGCCCCAGCAAACTGCCAGCATAAAAGCTGTATGTATGGGGCGGAATGTGTCATACTTAGCAAAAACATCCAAAAAATGCACCGCCCTCAAATTCGGCAACTTCTTAAAGAAATCTACAGCATCTTGCATTGTCTCTTCACTCAAACCCGCAAATATCTGACTATAAACTACCAAACTCTTGACGTTCGGGACTCTATCAGCCAGCGTACTCAACCAGCCTTTCGGATATCCCATAGAAAATAGCTCGAGAGTGAGCGATTCTATGCCGCTGGGGATTGTGGGTGGGATTGTCCATGGCCGTTCGAGGATTTCTTGGTATTCGTCGACTTTTATGTCGGAAGTGAGGGTCAAGGCGCGAAGGGAGCGGGCTTCGGGCGGAAAGGAAGGGATGTTGAAGTCTGTGAGTGGGATTTGAGCGCCTTGGGCTTGGGAGGGGTCGATGGCTTGTTGTGCTGGGCCCTGAGGATTCAGCGTTGTGGATGTATCGATTTCGGTAGACATGTTGAGATACGAGCTTGGTTGAGATCGAGAAGCTATGTGTGAGGTCGAGGAGTGCGAGAGGTATAGAGAGAGGAGAAAGTAGGAATAAGAAGCAGGTCGAATGCTGCAGAAACAAATTTCGATTGTTTACAGTTGCTGTTGTCCGGCTGGCATAGGAATATCCTTACCTTCTACTTACATGCATCCCCTCAGCTTGAGCGTCACATGCGGTGGGGTACTGTGTGTTGCGGAGAGAGAGCAGGGTTGGTACCTGCAGCTGAGGTGAAGTCAAGTCGGCACGGCGGATCGCAGACCATGCCAAGGACGAGTGGAGATGCTGCGGAGATGCATGGATTGAGGGTCGATGATCGTGGATACGTGAGTAACGTGGATATTTCATTCACTTCCGTCTCTTCTGTATCCTCGTCTGCTTCAGAAAGATCTTTTGATTGATTGTAGCCTTGTCGAAAAGCTCCTCTGACCATTCCAAGTACCGTTGGCTGCCAAATTGAGCGCGCTCGCAGTATGAGATTCCTCATCAACATCTGCATGCCCCACCTCAAATCAACGTCGGTCCCCCTTCATTCGCCAAGTTGAAGTATCGAACTCTGATCGGGCTGAGGTAATGAAAAATGTCCAAGTTCTCCCTCAGACCCTATCTGAGTATCCTGATGATCTCGTCGTGTACTTGAGGCAGCTTGTGAAGATCTCTCTCCGGGACGAAGATCGCGATGAATGGAGGTTTATGAAGAATTGCCGGCTGCTGCAATTCTGGCGCTTTGCAAGCCGCCAGGAAGACCGACATGTTCTTGACCCGAAGGAAGTCCTGCCACTGCAGCTGTATGGCCCCCATCATTGCATTACTCCTGTCGTCATCATCTCTCCGCAGCAGACGGACTTTTGGATCGTAGTGTGTTGGGATGCTGGTATCGGGAGGATCTTCCATGAGCGCTGGGACAGTGCCGATCTTGGTAGTGTCTTGGTGTTCGTCAGTGGTAGATGGGCCGACCTGAGCTGCAGAATCGTGGCGGCGGTCATTCTTGCCGATTTGACCTCCATGTCCAGGACGTTCTTCTTCTTCGGTATTCATGTCTGTGATCAGTAATGGCTGTGTTTTGAAAATTATGTCGTCGATGTTCTTTCCACCAAAAAGCTAAAGATCCGAGGATCCGTTCTTTCAACATTGGCCCCTCCGTCTGAGCTGGAAGGAGCAGTTGCGTGAAAGGAAAGAAGCGTTGGCAAAAGTCAGGCGCATTGCATTCGTCCCTGCTACTCATCGACAATTTTGAGAATCACCTTCCCAACGGCTCTCCCACTATTCAACTTCTCAAAAGCCTTCTCATACTCCTCCAGCCTCCAAACACTATCCACAGTAGGCTTCGCCACTCCATCCTCAATCAATTTTGCAATCTTTGCCAACTGCTCTCCATTAGGTTCCATGACAAAGAACCTGCCAGTGACGCCCTCACTAACACCTTCCGGCACGTCAAGAACCCACTTCGGAGGCCAAGTGATCTCACCAGGTGGTAGGACAATAGTCCAGATTTTGCCTCCCAAATGCCAGCAATCGGGTGTTTTGTGGAGACCTACACAGTCGAAGACGTGGTCGATTTTTATGTTGTGTTCGTGGTTCCATTCGCGGATGGAGGATTTTGTGTAGTCTATCACTTCATTTGCGCCCATTTTCTTGACGAGGGGAATGTTCTTGGTGCTGCAAGTTGCGACAACGTAATGGCCGAGAGCATGGGCGAGTTGGACGTACCATAATCCTACTCCGCTTGATCCACCATTAACAAAGATCTTGAGATGCTCGACAGGCGATTCGCCATTGAATAGGCTGCCGAACAATGGCTTGAGCTCAGCATACTCGAAGAGCCCTTGCCATGCTGTCAAAGCAGAGACCGGCACGCTTGCAGCTTCTTCCGCAGTTACGTTTTTTGGTGCAAGACTGAGCTCATGCTCAAGCCCGATCGAGTACTCTCGTGCAGATCCAGCTCGAGGATAAGTGGTTCGCATATAGATCCTATCGCCAGGAGCAAATTTAGAGCCTGATGGAGAAGCAATCACGCTACCACACATTTCGACTCCTGGATGCGATTGTTGAAGCTCTGGCGGTCTTGGCCAGTAAAGCTCGCCGGTCGTGATCCCCGATGCGTAGACCTTCAGGAGGTACTCACCTGCGTTTGGGGTAGGTATAGGACATGCATCGGAGAGTCTGAGCACCCGCGTGGTCTGGTCGTGAATGAGGGCTTTCATAGTTGAGGTTGAAGTCGAGTCCATTGCAGGTTGATGCAGTGTTTGAGAGTGCAGGTAATGCTTGGCCAAATTCGTGTGTGGATCTGAGCGCAAAGCAGTAGTTCTGCTGATAACTTTTCTTTAGTGTCGTCTGCAGACCATTGCACGGACTGACGTCTTATAGACACTTTGAAGTCGCGTGGGAGAAGTCCAGACTTTCGTCCTACATTGTCAGCAGTGACTTGATGACTGGGCATTGTGTGACTTGAGGCAGTAGCCTGCCCACAATAGGCATGCTCTCGACAGTGGCAGCCAATGCGAGAGCGCCAATTTCAGCTGTGGCAGGTTCTGGTGCTTGCATCCTACATCAGTCGGAGCTTTGTATTCGGCAAGCCGAGAAGTCCCGGCCTTGGCATTGCTCGATCGCTGAGTGCATCCGTATTAGGAAGTGGTTTCGTGCTTTCGAAATGCCGTCACTCCATCGGCTCGCTAACATGTTTCGTCCAAGACAGCGTTGCTCCAATCTGCTCAGTGAAGCCCCGCTGAATGGGAGCATGGTAAAAATATCCTCTCTGGAAGTGCTCCAAATGCTCGACGACGTTGCTGTCGTTCCAATTTGAGGGGTCGATGTCTGTACATCGCGGCGCTACACGATCAATCTCGGCGAGGAACCACTCCAGAGTCTCAGACCCGTCTGCGGAGCAGTTGTATCCAAGAAGCAGAATCCAAAGTCTTGTGCCTTCGTGCTCATTCCACTCACTTTCTGAAATCCCTTCCAAGATATCTCGCAACTTCTTCGCCATGACTTTGACAGTCGTGACTCTACCGGTGTAGTTCATTGCCAGCAGAGTCCACATTACCAGCGCGGCTCGAAGAGCATGCATTCTAGAGTCCGCGAGCTCAAGGCCAAGGAGCTGGTTGCGAGCAGCCATATTTCGCATTGTGACCCACTGACCGATCTCAAGCACTCTGCTTGGATTCATATATGTGGTGTCGAGATTCGTCTTGATGTAGTATGTTTCCAGAATCTGCTCAACCAGAGTTTGCATAGAGTGTCCCGCAATCAGTGCATCTGTGCATAGGAGACTCGTCCCGTGCTCGAAGTGACAGGTATCGGACAGCTCGTAGGGTTGGAGATCAAGCACAAATGCCGGGCCGGGATCGTAGTCGCATCCGCAGAGACAGGGCTCAAGATTGACACACGCAAGGAACAGGTCGCCCATCAAGATCTGTCCCTGGACGTGGCTGTCTTGCAGCTGCATTATCCCGCCATGTGGCTCTAGGAGCGAGAGACAAGCTGCTAAATGGATGGCTGCTGCCGTGTAGTTGCCCCTGTACGACTCAGCAGAGGTTAGAAATGTGATGCATTGGAGTAGCATGCTTAAGTCCAGATCAGAGACTATAACATCTTCATTCACGCGTTTCCGAACAAGTTGCAAAGCCTGCTGCGTGTATTGATCCTCTCGCTTGGCCACATTTGGGAAGCAAAGACGATCGGTATGCTGCAATCTGCTGGAAGTGGCTGTCAGTAAGCTGTACATCATGAGTTGATCTTCCAACGAGAGGCTGATGATTCTGTCGATGGATGTCTTGAAGGAGTATGCACCGATACTCGGAGCAAAAGGCAACCCAGGCCACTGCGACGGATGATAGCGGTGGACATAGTAGCGAAGTAGACCTTTCGCTGTCATGTCTATTGGCACACAGGCCGTATCGAAGGGGTCCATTTCAGCTGAAATGCTCCGCACTGCTGGGTCGTACAGTTCCTTTGGTTTGTTGACATCTTTGGGTGGCGTTGTGGATGCTGAGGAAGGACTTTTGGACTTTGACTTGCGCTTTCGAGGTCTCCCTCGTTGCACCTGGCTTTGGACGATGGATCGCTGTGCTTTAGTGGTCTGTCCTACTTTCTCGGCACTCGAATCTGTGTTAATCCAGAACAATTCCTTCCCCATTATCAGCCGTGAGATGGAGCGCTATTGCGGATCAGAGGTCACGCAGAGGACGACCAGGGTCAGTGGCATTCACTAGACATTGCTGTCCTCGCTCGAGACAGTTACCACAAATCGGCATCGGCTCTTCATGGCGCACTTCCAGCCGATGTCGATCCCTCGCAACTCACGATGAGCATTGGCAATTCTGCGCCAAGATGCCTTTCCCTGCTTCAAGGTCACACGACATCAGCTCTGGCCGATGACTTGATGGAGCAGAAAATGCCCGCTAATGAAGCTGATGAAATGGTTGATGAAGTCGAGGAGGTTGTCCTCTAGCCTGGCACAGCCTGGACTGCAATGGAGGTTCTCTCACGGGCCCTAAGCCGATGAGCCGAAAGCACGTGCTTCATGTGGGTAGGCCTACAACTGGCAGGTGTAGCGAGCTGTATCCTCTTGCCTCATCACCATGTTCGTCCAGTCTTAAGTCTCTAAACACTTTTACAACCATTCTTTGGTGGTCTCAAGGCATAGTTGGTCAGCAATCAACACCTTCTGCAGGTCAATTACGACCTCTGCAGCAGCTCCATTGCGGCTTTAGCAGCGCCGTTTACGCGTTTCGCTCTGCACACTCTTTCAGTCTGGTTCTCGAGTAGCTGCTATTCGCATCGGCCAGTCAGTGGCGGACATTCCCGATTCGGTCGAGATGGCGATATGATGTCGTTTGCCGATTTTGCTGTGCTCTTGAACTCCAGGAAACGGAGACTAGGGGGGAAAGAAGCAGCAATGACTCTAGCCGACGTTTGGACTCATACGCCTTTCTGTCAAGCAACATGATTAAGTGCCTCGCAGCCCCGGGCTTATCACTTTTACACGCTGATCTCTGTGCTCTTTATGCTGCTGCATTTAAGACATGTCACATTCTCAGAGGAGCAGACCTTTCATGGGCTGGGATGTCCTCGTGTCGAGGCCGCCGTTGTACACTCCAACAACGCGTCTTGACGCGTCCTCCTGGTTTCATCTCACCATACAATAGATTCTGATATGGATCCCACTCCGGAAACTGTGGCTGTCTTCCAGGCCATTGACAAGGCGGACGCCGCTGCTCTGCAATCGGTTCTCAAATCGATGTGCAAGGCCTCGCCGATCTGCCAAAGCGAGGCCGCGCAGCGTCTTCTGGTCCCAGCAACGAAACGCAAGGCGGAGGGCATCCCCGATGCCAATGATGCTGCTAAGAGGCAGAAGGCTGCGGATGCGACATCTCGATACGAGAAATGCGAAACCTGCAGAAAAGTCTTTGACACCACGAAGAACTACGACGATTCGTGTCAGACCCATCCAAGTAAGTCGTATACGGGGCTGAAACTGAATCTGAGGGTATGGCTTGCTGACAGTATCGTTCCAGGCTTTGTCGACGTGGACCCAGACTATTTTCCTGACGATGACGATATTGCATACGACAATAATATAAGCTCGCGACACTGGGAGAAAGATTGGCGCTTTCACGCCTTGCCAGAAGGTTTCATCTACGGATGCTGTGACAAGCGAGCGAGCGAAGGTCCTTGCGTCGTGCAGAGGCATGTGCCTGCTGCTGTTAGCGATCTTCCTCCTTCAGATGATGAAGAGGAAGATGAGGATGAGGATGAGAACGAAGATGACGAGGACGACGAGGACGACGAGTGATGAAGACGAGCTCGAGAAAGTTTACAATTCAGACAGGTGCTGTGAACATGCCAAGCGCTCTTGGAAAGCCTCTTGATGTTGAGGCTAAACTTTTTTGAACACTACACATTGGGTTTCGCCGGCTGTCTTTTGTCAATCCTGCTACAGCCGCTCGGCAGTACAGAGAATCATGCGCAGAGCTGGGCTGCTGTCTCACGCTGTAAAGAATGACAGCTTGGCAGACACAAGCTCTTTCCCAAGATTTCAAGCTTCTTCACACATGCTTGTGGTAACTACAGGCGCAAAACATCTTAAGTGTCGTTTTCAGATCTGCCAAACTACTGCATAATGCACACGTGGTAGCTGCCACGCGGCTGTCGCACGATTTCTAATCCCGGCTTTGTGGTAGTGCCGTCCAGTCGAGAGGAAGAACAGAGTTCGGGAATGCCCAATTCAGAACTTTTGATCTGGCAGCCGAATCAGAGCGGATGCCTTCTTCCACATCACCTCCTCGAAGGATTCGAAAGGATGCTGATTTCCTGGGGTCTGGAGTCTGGGGTAGGCTACCGAGAGGGGATGCACGGCAATTCCTGAAGCAGAAACGAAGGAACGACTTCAGAGAACGACTATTGATGGTCTTCAGTGCCCGTCTGACAGTTACTCCTCTTCTGGATACTATTCATCTTGACAAGACACGTTGCAGAGTTGAAAGTCGCCAAGATGCATCGACCGTCGGCGTATAACATTCTAGTATGTCTTAGCGGCGGCGGCAGAAACAGAATTAGAACCTGACATTGTTTACAGATCGCCCTCGCGGCGACGATGGGTAGTTTGACTTATGGCTACACGAACGCCATTCTCGGAGGCGTAAGTCTGTTAACTCATTGAAGTTCATCGCATGACTGACCAAGATGCAGACATTGACAAAAGCCTCATTCTTCGAATACATGAAGCTGGATGCAACAGGACCTGGAGCACGAGACGTTGAAACCATAGAAACAGCCTTGAACGGTGTAGTCTACGGCGGCGGATTCCTCGCCATGTGGGCTTCACCAGTGATTGCAGATAAATTCGGACGATTGGCACTCATGCGATTCGCGGGTGTCATTGGTGTGATAGGAGCTGGTCTGCAAGCCGGCAGTGTCAGCACCACCATGTTGATCATTGCAAGGCTTGTGGCTGGAGCTGCGATGGGGATTTGCGCTGGTACTGTGCCTACGTACCAGGCAGAGATTGCGCCCCCGATGAATCGAGGTTTGATCGTTGGTCTTCATGATCAGTAGCCCATTTGTAACCAGCACTATGAGCAATCGACTGACTGCATTACAGCAAGTATGATCGGTTTCGGCAACGTGATAGCAGGCTGGATCGGAGTCGGATTCTTCCACGTCGACGGCCAAGTAAACACCACCGCCCAGCATTCCCCCCTCCCCTGCCACCACGCACCAACCCATCTCCCAGGTCTCCTGGCGCGTCCCCTTCGCAATCCAAGCCGTCTTCCCCCTAATCCTCTTCATCCTAACCTTCCTCCTCCCAGAATCTCCCCGATGGCTCTACATGAATGATCGAGCCGAAGAAGCCGAACGAATCCTCGTAAAACTCCATCAACGCCGCGATGACCCTCATCATGAGTTCGCTCATCGAGAAATGTACATTATCAAGGAACAGATCGAGTATGAGAGGATCACGAAATTGCCGTTATGGCGGGCTTTGAAGCAGAGGAGTTTGCAGAAGAGGTTTATGATTGGGTGGTTGGCGATTTGGTGTACGCAGTGTTCGGGAGTGATTGTTGTGCTTGGTGAGTCTGCCTAATCTCGAGTTTGAGGTGTGAGAGATGCTGATGTTCCTCGATAGCGTATCAGTCGACTATCTATGAAGGCCTCGGATTTTCGCCATTCGTTGCTTCAATACTTGGGGCTGTGTGGACTGTGATGAATTTCACCGGTAATTTCACAGGCGGTATTCTTGGGGATTATATTGGTCGATCGAGACAGCTCGGTAAGCAGACGCAGATCTCGAAGAATGCTCATCCACGCTGACATTTGTGTTTTCAGTCATCGGCCTCGCCGTCAATGTCCTCCTCCTGACAGCTCTTTGCGTCTGCGTGAAGGTCGCCACTCACGGCGCTGAGACTGGCGGAGCAGTCTTCACGCTGCTGATCGCCTTCGTCTACGCCGCCTTTCTAGAATGTCCTGCACTTGTATACAGCTCCGAGATCTTTCCTGGAGAGTGGCGTGCGTTCGGAGTTTCAACATCGATCTCGATTTCCTTCCTTGGACAGCTGATCTTCACGGTCGCTGCGCCGACGGCTCTGCGCACAATTGGACCCTACTTCTACGTTGTGTTCATAGGCCTGACAGCTCTCCAGCTGATTGTCGCGATAATATTGTTTCCAAATGTAAGTTCGCTGAGGTTGATATACTCGGCATTCTCGCTGACACTTTCTAGACCAAGGGCTTTACTCTGGAGCAGATGTCGGCTGTCTTTGGAGATGTGGTTGTGGATATGGATCGCACCACGAAGGATGCGTCTGATTTCACCAAGACACACCATGATGCCGATACGTTGGAGATTGAGAAAGTGGATTTTGAACGTGCGTAGCCGACGAACATTATGGCTCAGGTCGAAGTCTTGTTTTAGATCGTTCATTTTAACTCGAAGCTCTCGCAAGGTCGACCTTATTGCTCACATGCTGCAATCATGCCATCATTCGTTACGCCATGCATGTAGCAAGCTCCAACGAGCCGGAAGCTCCCTTCTTCAGCAGATAGCACAAAAGGCCAGGCACTGCCATAGAGCACAACTACCTGGTCGCAGGGTCGCATCTTTGATGAGCCAAGCCCAATTCGACCTGTGCTTGTGAGGAACATGTGTCTTCCTGCACTGGGATCAACAGGAATCTGACCGCTGACATTGCCGTATGATTTTTCTGGATCCAGCTTGGTCGGGCGCTTGAGGATGCCATCTCGCTTGTAGTCACCGAATGACTGCTCCTCCAAATTAACGCCATACTCTTCCGGTAGAAGTACTTGGCCTGCGGTCAGAACTTCTACGATCGTTGCCAAACTTAACGATGGATGAGAGCAAGCCTCTACATGACCGGCGAAGAAGTTCTCCTGTAATACACCATTTTTGATTCTCATCGACGTGAGGTCATAAGTGCTGCTGTGCCCGCAGCAAGGGAGAGGGAGAGAATGATTGTGAGTTGCATCTTGGATGTGCTGATGAAGGCTGTCTGAATTTTGCGGAAGAGGACGACTATGCGCTGCAACGTCTGGAGGTTGTCCTCTTAAATAGGATGTGACCGCTATGCTCGTCGGTGACCGACCAGGGCGGAAGGAGAGTACTCCGGACATTTTACAACGTTTCTTTCCAGGTTGGATATTCTCTCAGCCTTTCCAAAGGCTGGAAGCTGCTCTCGCTATCAATCCGAGAGTATGCCATGCCTATAAGGAGTCGTTCCGGGCAAGATGCACTACCTATCAGATGGCAGCGCAGCTTTCGTAAGTGTGTTTCGGTGGATCTTGTACATGAAGAAGGTTCTTGACGCTCTTTGAGCAGATAGGGCTCATCAGATGCCTGGGTCCTCATTTTCAGATTTAGAGAGAGATCAGCAGTGACCCAGTCAACCCATGTCGTGGGTTACCCAATTCTGGCTACTTCTTAGGCGTGCTGCAAGTTAAGCTTTCGCCTTATCCCCGTGACTTTCTCCGACTCATCTCCATTTCCGTCTGATCTTGGGTCTTCTCGATGTGATACCATCGGATTCGTACAGGACTGTTGGACATGGTGGGTCTCAGAACTGCGCAGCCGTGATTCTACAAGTTCGGTTGGCGCCCTGAATGCATTGCCAACGATTAGCCTTATGCGGAGAGAGGCTGTGCTTGGCAGGGTAGCAAGGAGAAGGAAATTTACAAGAATAGGGCAAGCCTGAGTACCACGTGGGGAAGTCTTGTCGACTCAAGTCCGTGTGCCGCCTAATCGAAGGACTGCGTTGAGTTAGACGAGCTGTAGTTGTTGATAGCTGTGAAGCATGTTCTCGTCACTCACTCCGTGTAGATTGTCTCTCTCGATTTGCGACGCGCCACTGCTTTGCAGACTCACACAGAGGGTCAGAGGTTGATCAGGTAGCGCTGTCAACCCAATCGATCTTTGATGACCAGGTGATGATGCATTGACTTATGACCAGGAAGACAGCCGTTAGTGAGCAGAGATTCTCGATGGGCTTCTTTTCTTCTTCAGCTGTCAGGCTTGGACGCATGTACTGACATTGTGAGTCCGTAGACAGTTTCGGATCCTAGCCTTCTGCGTCCCACTCAGCTCCAGTAGTCTCGCTATGCGGATGGTGCCTGGCTAACGGAAATCCGATCAGCGCAAGGTCCTGCCGCTCCTCGCCTTCTTCAACAAGTCAAGATACACAGTAGTCGCTTGACTTGCAATATTCGACTCTGTGGCGCCTCGCGGCAATGCTTCTCAGAGATCTGCCTGAACCCCGCAACATTGCACGCGGTCAGCGCGTGTGTACGGCAATTCACAAAAGCTTGGTATTGCACATCCAGCCCAAATGAGGCAAAAGATCGTCAACATAACTGTTTAATGCTGCAATTGTAGTGCAACGCTGGCTTGGCCAAGATGAAGGAGTTGAGATAACTCCGCAATCGCTACCGAGGGCAAGGAATGCGAAGGCGAGCGTAGATATGTGCGACCTTCGGCATCCAAAATCGCTGTCCGCCCTCCTTCTCGATTTTGCTGTCCATTGAAAGCCAGTATATCCGGGCTGAAGACGTGAAGATGTCGGAGAAAAGTGCCTCTATCCATAAGGTCGACAAGGTGAGATCAAAAGCATAGAAAACTGGATTGACAGCTGACGGAACACAGAAACACGTCGAGCGTATTCACGAAGGCGGTAAAGACAATGGCCTGGACGTCGCAGCGGTCCTCGAGGACCGGGATCTGGAGGCAGTCCAGCCAGATGAGAGGGAAGACAAGGAGACTCGAAGAATCGTCCGAAAGATCGATATGAGATTGCTTCCTGTACTCGCGACAATCTACTCCTTCGCGCTCATCGACAGAGTCAATCTGCCAAATGCCAGAATCGCAGGCATGGACGAAGATCTCCAACTCTCAGTCGGAAATCGATACACGCTGATCACCATGATCTTCTTCGTGCCGTATGTGATCTTCCAATTTCCTGCCAACATCGTGATCAGAAAACTCGGGGCCTGCTTGTGGTTGTCGAGCCTCGTCGTCGCATGGGGCGTGGTATCGATCGGCATCGGCTTCAACACGAGCTGGACTCAGACTATGGGCTGTCGTGTTTTGCTCGGAATACTAGAGGCTGGCTACTATCCAGGGTGCATATTCCTGCTCAGCTGCTGGTATCTGCGCTACGAAGTGCAGAAGCGTTTTTCAGCCTTCTATCTTCTTGCTCTGCTTTCCTCTGGCTTTTCGAATATTCTTGCGTACGGCCTTTCTCAGATGAACGGAGTTGGTGGACTGCGAGGTTGGCGCTGGATCGTAAGTCCTTGAACATTGGGAAACGAGCTTGGGCTGACTGTGCTGTAGTTCATTATGGAAGGCATCATTACCGTGCTGCTTGGCATACTGGGGTACATTGCCATTGTCGACTTTCCGGACAAGTCCACGAAGCCTGGACTGATTGTGCGCAAACCATTCTTGAGCATAGACGAGGCAAAAGTTGTGCTCGCGAGGATTGATCGCGATCGTGGTGACGCAGTCGTTGACAAGTTGACCACCAAGAGGGTGCTTTTCTACCTCCGGGATTGGAAGGTACACTGCAATTCTCAAGCCTTATTCGCATGGACTTTTGCTAATAGTGCACCAGATCTGGGAATATGCCTGGCTTTACTTGCTGAACAATACTGTCACGTACAGCTTCGGCTTCTTCCTGCCGATCATTTTGAAGTCTGAGATGGGCTATTCGACAGCCATGTCCCAAGTCCTCGCCTTCCCGCCTTATGTGGCTGCTGCGCCATGGATGTTCTTTACAGCATGGGTGGCAGACCGATATCGGAAGAGAGGTCTGATCTTGATCTTTAATTGCCTTGCCGCAATCATGGGAGTGGCGATGATGGGCTTCGCATATTCCAATCCCGCAGCACGATATGCCGGTGTGTTCTTCGGAGTTTGTGGAGCAAATAGCAATGTGCCGACCATCCTGAGCTACATGCATAACAATATTGTGGGACAGATGAAGCGATCTGTCGCCAGCGCTTTGATCATCGGCGGGGGCGCAATTGGAGGCATAGTGGCCAGCAACATCTTCCGGCAGCAGGATGCACCACGGTATGTACCAGCAATGGGCGTTGTGATCGCCACGCAAGCTGTGAGCATCCTGCATGTGCTCAAGAACTTCTGGATATACGCGAGGAGGAATCGCAAAGCTGATCGTGGCGAATTGTTGATCGAAGGTCAGAACGGTTTCAGGCACACCTTGTAGATCGAGCTCTGCTCCGCAATGTTAAACGAACAAGTTTCGCGTCGGCAATATTTCTTAGTCCGTGACTAGAGCATCTGTTCTCCGCAGAATGTATAGCCAATGAGAGACCCTTGGTCGATGCACGTAGCCTGAAGCAATGCGCTTCTTCCGTTCAGCCAAAGTCTCGTTGCGCTCCTCGGGATCAATTTGCTCCTTCGCCTCTAGTCTCCAGAGTTGGTGCGGGTGTGGGAATCCAGCCTTAATGATATCATCTGCAAGCAAGCCGTTCCCTACAGTGGCTGGAAAGGGTGGGACGAATGGAAATCTGTCTTCGGAGTAGGACACCACAATCCATCGTCCAGTTCGCGGCCTCGTGAGCGCAGCCAGATGTACAGCCAGGATGTGCAATGGGTGGACATTTGCAAGCTGAGCAGTGCCACTACCAGAGATGCGGCGTGTCCAGCCATTGATTGACAGCGGATACGGCAGTGTCGTGTCCACGGCTGGACCACATGCAATGCTGTCGCTGGTGCTCTTGTCCAGGATGATGTCGAATAGCTTGCCGGCGGTCATCCTTAAATGGAGTAGCGACAAAGCGGAATGGAGCGACAAGAGATCTATGCATGACCACTCCATAGTCGGAGGCAATTCCGACTGCTGAACACTGTCATGCTTTGCGCCCGGCTCCAGTAGACTCTGAACATGCTCATCGGCCAAGATTTCCTGCTCTCGCTTCGAGGCAGCTTGAATCGCAGGCTGAGAATAGTCGACATTCAAGATCTGCTTGGGGTCCTTGATGCCAGGAAGAGTGCGCAAAGGATGGCTTTCTGAAGTGCCACACCCAATATGTAAGATCTCAGGCTCCTCGAGGTCTGTCTTCTCTATGACTTCTTTCGAGATGTCAAAGAGGACCTTTGCGGGCAGGAGCCAATCAAACGGCTTCGGATCCTTGCTGAACCTGCCGTCCCAGTATTCTTGCGACGCGAAGTCCGGCATGCTGAGTGATGAGTGAATGAACGAACTCTGGTGCAGGAAGAAAGAAAATGAGAACCAGACTGATAGAACTGAGACGATGTTGGCCCGTCGCGAAACGAGCATCATAAAATGCAGGCATCAAAGTCAAATACGAGCCGCCTGTTACAAGGTTCCTCATTTCTTGGCGATCGCGTGTCCCAAAATAGGCATGGTATGGTCAGATTGTTGGCTCCCGTCTGCCTCGGCATGAGCAGGCTGGAGCAATTTTTACTACCGAAGAGATATGTTATGACGGGAACACTAGTTGTAGCGACACGTACGTTTTTCATTACGGTGCTACTTACAGAACTGTTGCAACAATGACAAGGAGGGATGCCGTGGCAAGCCAACGTCAAAATGCGTGGAGATACCAAATCAATGCTAAAAGGATCGAAAGGAGACGTGAAGGCCTGGCAATTCGAAACTGATAGCAAGGAAATGATTACAAAGGAAAGAAAAAGCAAACGACGATGATGAATGCTGTGGTGCCTTGGCAGAGTCGGCAAGCAAATGATTTCAATCACGAACATCACCTTTGGTAGCAACATCGATGCCGAAGCAAAGTATGCTAGTGTGATTTGGTTGAGGTCAAGGATGACAGCAAAGCAGATGCGAAAGCAAGTGATGCTGTGATGACCAGTTGCTCATATAGCAAACCGCATGATGCAGGAGCAAGGCCTTATATGAGACTTCTTACCTGAAGCACAATGCAGGGCAAGCCAGTGACATTACGCCAGAGGAATGCCAACGTGCGCCAGAGAAGAACGACTGTTCAAGAATTCTGAGGTCTCAATCGGTTGTCTCAGGCGTGGCAGCTTCGGAAGTTCTTAAGTCTGCCTCTTCCCGAGCCGATTTCCTCAAAAGCTCGAGAGCTATAGCCAAGTCGTCGCAGGAATCCTCGGCCTCATCGAGCCGCTCTGGGGGCATGTCGCGAACGAAATCATCATCTTGATCTTCTTCAAGTGATATTGTGTCATCTGCGTGTATACCACCTGTCATGATCGGTGGGGAAGAGTTTCGGTGATGGTAGGCATTGCCATCGGAAGGGCCATGGTTGTTGTGATAGTTGCTGTAATCGAGAGCTTCTGATTGTGCTCTGCGTTCGTAGTTCATCTGCTGAAGTTCTCGAGCACAATGGACAGACCATCGGCTAGTGTGTCGCACTCGGTGGATGACAAAATCACGCCAAGGTCTTCTTCCAACTCACGCCAAGCGTCTTCCGCTTGCTCCAACATCTGGCGGTTCTGCTCCAGCTCTTCTAGAACGATGTCCATTTGTAACAGTCTGGTTTCCAGTGATAGTCGGGACAGTCTGATGTCTTCACAGTTTTGTCGGTATTTTTGCTCATGTTCTTCAGCGACCGCTATCTCGTTCTGGATGTACTCCGCATCATCAAGGGCAGCAGAAATATGCTTAGTGCTCGAGTCAGCAAGCCGCCAGATAATTGTTTTCAAAGTTAATCACTTACATCCAAGCGTTTCATCTGTACGGTGTAGGACTCTCTCATTAGCTTTATGTTTGAGGAAACATGTTGCATGAGTGAGCGGCCTCTGTCTGAGTTGCGGTACTTCGAAAAAGCAAGACTGTCTTGTTGGTTATTCGCGTAGGCAACTGATAGTCCGGCCTGTGCGCGGTTAAAGCCACCGTATGTCGAGTATCCATTGCAAATCTGTGTGCCAACGCATTCTCCAATCGGTGCCTGCTCTGCAGTCATAACGTCAAATAATATGAATTGGTGCAGTCTAAAACCTCTTTCGCTCCATAGATGTCTCAGGACAAGAACAGAGAGTCTCATGATTAGTGGTGATGTGTCGTGCAGGTTTGCGTGCTTGGGTAGTCTATCGTAGCCTCGAATGGACCAGCCAACTTCGAATTTCGGTAGGATGTGATCACAGCCTTCGTCTTCTGCAGCCTGCTCGAAGTTAGTCATCGATGCGCGGCCCTTCCATGCCAGCGAACGCAGACAGTGCCTCTCAGACACCACTCGAACGCATCGTGTGATCAAAGATTGTGGAGTCGTCCATGCTTACCTGAAGGATCTTTCGATTCTCTGCAACAAATTCTATTACCTGCTTTCGAATTTTATCTGTATCAACAGGCACCCAATCTGAGGGCTTTCCGTTTCTTCTGGGGGTGTAAATTGAGTCGACGCCGCTTCTTAGACTGCGACCGTCTCTGTAGAATCTGTGCTGTTGGTCCTGCGTAATTCCAGCGGCAACCTCCATAGCATCAAGAAATGCGGCGAATTCGACTCTGGTTAGTCTACAACCATGTCTGTCCGCCAGGCAATTGAGGTAGATAACTGGATCGATAGGGTTTCCTGGTTGTCTATTCGATCCGTCTCGCAGGTCGTTGCCGAAGCCCTGCTCGTAGAGCGCTCGCTGTGGTAGTGTCATGTCAATCACGCTTCGGAGTGTCTCTATTTGCCTCTGTGCCAGCAGAAAGGCTGCATGCGGTTGCCATGACAGTCCTGGTCGAATGTGAGAGTTCTTGTAGTTAATCGAGTTTGTAGACTACAAATAGTCAGCAGATGACTCCATGCTTGCAGCGACGTCTGACACGCGGTCCTGGACGTGACATGCAGCACTCATCTCGCAGCTCGGGGCGAGGCCCAGGACTTACTTCAAGTTCGGCTACGATATCGAGAAGGCCAAAGTAGTCGTACTCTTCGAGGCATCGGAGCATCCGCTTCTGGTTTTCTGATATGTATGCCTAAAAGCGAGGAGTGTGTGGATCAGCGTATATCTCCATGGAGGTGTCAGCTCCACATGCAAACACTGAGACCAGCCTTCAATGTCTGAGATGGCGAGCCCAGCTGTTTTCAATCTGCGGAGCTGATTTTGCTTTCTCGGGTGTACTTACTGGTCGAATCTCGCGAGGGCGGTGGTCACTGGTCCGCAGGTCAAGGCGATTATGATCCATTTTGTTCGTCACGCGTTGTGAAGACAGGATGTTCTCTCATAGTGACATGCTTTTTCAGGGTGATGCAAAAGCCAATGGGTGGGGTATCCTGCTAGCCACTTTCCCGCGTTTGAGGGTGGTGCCTTCCTGCTATAAGGCTGTGAAACTTTAAACACCAACACCACACCACACAATGCCGCAAGATAAGGTGCAATCGCAAGAGGACCTGCTGGATACCCTGACCGACTTGAGAAACGACGCGAGATTAAAACAGAAGCTTGATGGAAACATGTAGGACTTCCCATGCTGCGGGTGACCGGTACTGACGCGACACAGTGATCGACTTCGTGGATTGACTGCCCCAGATATTGGACAAGGAGTCAATACTGCAGTCCATGGACGAAGAGCACTCGCCGAGCGGATGAGCGAGACCTCTGAAAATGACAAGCGAGCTGACGTTCTCCTGCTCAAGTGCGCAGAAGAAGCCAATGGCGACTTGAGTCTTGTCCCGAGAAACCAGAAGAGAGCTGACGATATGCGAGCCACTCGGCGGACATTCCTGAAGTTTTTGAACGGAACCACCGACTATGCCACCTCAGATGAGCTGGATGGGCTGGACAAGCTTCAGAGAGGAGCATACCAAGGTTTGACTTTTCTCGCACCACGCAATGCGCGTGCTAATTGAATATAGGCCCTCGTTGTGGAGAGTTAAGACCAAATGACAATGTTTCTCTTCATGAGATGCAGAGAATCCTCGAATCGAATGTTACTAAGACGAGCTGGAACATAGACGAATGCTTTGCCAAATTGCGAGAGTACCACCTGCGAATTACTGCACACAGTGCATCTGTGCTAGAGACTGAGCTGTGCAGGCAGTTGGCAGAATCCCGACAAACCACCATTGAGGCGCATGAGAGAACGATCCGAGAAAACCAGAAAGCGCTGCAGGCCCTTGAGGAGACCAATGCGAATTTGAAGCGTGCGGCAGAATTGTCAGTCATCTCCGAAAAACACCAGAGGATCATTGCCAGGCTCTGTGAGCAGCAGCGAACCGAAATTGAGAACACCAAAGAATGCTTGGAGAAAGAAAAGGATCAGGCCTTAGATGTCCAGCGAAATGCGCACACCGAGAAGCTGGTAATTGGTCCAAAGTTCCATTCACTTCCGCGCCAGTACTGACATTTGAAAGACCGCCGAGTTTTTGAGATCCGAGAGAGAGTGCAATGCCATCAAGGACGAACTCTCAAGCCTGAAAGCTAAGCTTCAGGGCGCATATTTCCAGACTGAGCTTGACCAGGACATGATTGAAGGTCTACGAAGAGAGATTGAGACGATGCACCAGCAGAATACAATCACCCCGGTACGTCTATCAATAGCTCATGACGTCAATGCTACAATCGATGTTTCCAATGTTGCTGATTGGACACAGCCCTCGGAAGCCCATGCCGACCCATTCCATGCGCCGAGCATTCGGGGAAGAAAGCGACAGAGAAGTGATTCCGATTTTGGCGCCTCTTCGTCCGATACACCATCTGGACTGAATACTGCACAGCATACTGAGCATAGCAAGCCCCTCGATGACTCGGGCGCTCCAGAACGACGAAAGCGGCCGACGACAGCCGAGGATATCCGAGACAAATTATCGAAGAAAATTAAGAATGACCGTGCTCCAAAGACTGCCCCAACGGATAGCGAGCTGGAACATACCGCAGCAGATGTAATGGCATGTCTTGATCTACAAGGACAAACTCCTCCTGCTGAATTCGATCACTTCCTCCGCAGCTTCAGAACGGCAGAAGGAATGATAAGCTTCAAAAGAGGCACGAAAAAAGGTACAGTAAGATGTGCTGTAGCTCGGCTTAACAAATCAGATGATACCTTCGGTAACAACGAAAATGATACCTGCTGGTAAGTGGATTTGATCTTCTATCGCTGCAACATACTTACCCTGTTCAGGTACTGCCTCAAATATCATCAGCTGTGCATCAAGGTGACCACAGACGGTAGACGAGTACCTATGCCTCTTCCCGCGCCAGCTCGCCTAGGCCTGACAGCCCAGGACATAGGCTATTGGGTGTACGACCCATCATAGGCATCAGGATTCCACATTCTACCTTGCCTCTTGTCACGCATTCCAGCCAGCGAGCATGCTTGTTGGCCCAATGTCATCAGCTTGCTTTGACGTCGTTTGGATAGCTCTTTGCTTGCTCTTGTTTGGCTCTTGTCATCCATAGCAGCATGTGCTCGAAGTCCATCGCTCGTCACTGGCTTGGTCTTCAATTGACCATCAGCGTCATATCTTCGTGTCTGCACTGCCACTGCTTTGGGATCTCTCATTCAGTATGGCAAGTGACCGTGACTGCTTGACCTTCAATTGACTGACATCCTTGTCACCTGCTTCGGCTATACTGCCACTGAGCTGATACTCTTCCAGATTGGCACTCATGCGAGGTAGTCAGAGCGTTCCACTGCCTGGACATTGTTGACACTAGCTTGCCACCAGCTTGACATTGGTCATTCCTTCTGGCATTCACGACTGATGGAGACAGAGAAGATCATGTCGCTTGGTTACTGAGGCGGACCTAAGGACTGAAGTTGCGGCGACTGCCTTCAGGCACCGCAGTCTGCTCTTGGACAACCTAGCAATGAAATTTGATCCTGAACTTCTAGTCCTTTGAGAATTCTCAATCACTGGGTCCTCTGCTTATATCGCATCTAGTTCCTACGAAGCTGTACTAGTCATCCTGTCTGATCTATCGGCGTCGGAAAGTGAAGCAAACTTCACCTACCACCTATAGGGCGACCGGCTAACGCACACTGACAGCGATACCGGTCCCGGCTCAGCGGATCAGACAGGGAGCGATGCCGATACAGCAAGAGGTACCGAAAGTCTGTACCTGAACTTCAACTTCGCATGTATAGGAGATACCACGCTGAAGTAGCTCGGATCTCACCTCATAATACTATGACCGAGCTGTCAGTCCGTGATTAAGTCTCCGTATACAGCGCGCTGATCTCTAGGGGTAGCAAGATGCCGGGTCTGCACCCATCCTCGTGCCTTTCAACCGCGTGGGCAATCATCTTGCTCGTGCAGGATTACCACCCATTGGCTTTCCATGGACCAGCTGCTGATAACGGGTCACTGGTAGATGGCTTGGTCGAACGAGAAATAACACGACGCCCATCGTGCTTGTACATGAGGGTCTTGTGAGAACTCTTGAGGCCGGCAATCGCAACCACAACCATCCAGAAAGGACGTTCAGATGCTTCGTCCAAACACTGGCAGCTCGAACGCTATTCATAGCCGGCTTCATGCAGAATTCTACTCCAAAGCGACCATAGATCACTGCCAATTGGTCACTCGTGGTATAGCTGCATGTGGCTGCGGCTCAGACGCGGGAAGAGCTTGAGAGCTGCAAGCCTCTTGCTGCCAAGAACTTTCCTCTACCGCTCGACTGCAAGAGGAGCTATTGTTACCTCATGAGCTCTCGCATTGTGGAGGCTTGCAACAAGACTCTTCGAATTTCTGAGGTTTGGTACATTTTGCTTTCCCTTAAGCTCTCTCACTTTACCGCTTCTGGCCTGAACTTGGCGTTCGCGGACGAATAGGCTGCACTGGTGTGCCATACGCTTCTTGCAATGCTCTGATGCACTTTGCTAGAGTGCGCTGTCACAAAGGCCGCCAGCATGGCCATCTATACAGTAGTTCATGTGAAGGTAGGTCATGCAGAAGGGGCTGTGCCTGCTATGCAGCGGTTAAGGCTATGAACGTCAATCTGGCAACCATGATTGAGAGAATGGTATGGACGTGGAAGATATAAGTAGGCAGACATCGACCAGGGAAACGAATATCATTAGCAAAACATCCAAAACAACGATCACTCCAGAAGCAATCCCAAGTCAGCGACCAAGATCAAGCTTCTCGCTCTTAAGATGTTCTCCTCAATCATCAAGCTTCTGGCTGTCAGCGCCATGCTTTCACAAACCATCGCCGCTCCAACTCCTGCCCCAAGCTCCAACATCCAAACTCGACAAGCAGCAGAAGTAGTCGGCGCCACAGTCGAAGTAGCAGAGTTCAGTAAGCACCACCTATCTCCCCAGAACCTCACAAAGATTCCCTAACAATCCTCCTAGTAATGGACGTCGTCTCCAAAATCCAAGACGCACTCAATGAAGCCCACGAGCAAGAGTCACAGTTCACACAAGACACCGTCGCTCAACTTGCAGCACAGTATCCAACAAAAAACATTTTGATGTATCACGACCAAGACAGTGCATACGAGCTTTATGGTGCTCAGCATAAACATGTTGAGTTTGATCTCGAAGCTCCGCTGGGGACTATGGGATATGAGATTTGGATTTTTGATTATGGGACTTTTCAGCGGGCTGGTGATGGGGGTTATTTGAATTGGGCTTATAATGGGAATGCTTATGCTACGAATGATGAGGGTGGGGTGCAGTTTTATTTGATTCAGTGAAGGGTCGGTAGGGCTCTCGTATTGTTGCTGCGCTTGAGCATGGTTATGGAGCGTTCGAGCGATGTTGTTCTCCGAAGCGCTCTCTGTCTCTTGCATCTGTTTCTCCAATTTCTTCGGGTAACCTGCGAATTTACAAGAACCCATTCCAAGGAACTTCCCTTGCTCATTCGTGGGCATGCTTCCTCCTCAGCTTCAGATCTCTCCCATCTCTTCACAGTAGTAGTAGAATGCGGAGAGTGCGATGAAGCACATGATGACTCCACAAGCAAACGCCAGGACAAGGCTGCGAACTCTTCCATCTTTAGCCTGTTGCATATCGCGAGACATCTGGGCTTCTTTCTTCATGCCGTTCTCAATCGTGATCTTAGTCTCTTGCTTGGATTCATACAGCAATGCCTCCATCAATCCCAATTCCTGCAGAAGGCGCTGATTCTGCATTTCAGCATTCTCCAGCACAGTCTGCCAACGTTCAGCCTGGTTATCCTGTTCCTGCTCAACGTGCTGCACAGTCTCCTCAAGCTCCTCGGCACGTATTGTCAGGCTTTCGACTGCGAATTGTGCTTGCGAAAGGTGCTCCTCAAGAGTGGAGTTGATCTCACCTAGAGCCAGGTTCTCTTGTTGTAGACCGCTGATAGTGTCTCCGGATGTCGTGAGTGAGGCATAGTATTCTTCACGCAACTTGGTGTTTTCCTCCTGAAGTGCAGCACGCTCATCTTCGAGGTCATCAATCTTGTCTAGGCACTCGCTGTGTTGCTGGTGCTGATGTTCGATGAGTGAAGCATGTTCCTCGTTCAGATCGTCAATGATGCTCTGGTGTTCCCGGCTCTGCTCGGCAGCTTCCTCGCTCTGGCGGTCAATAGTTCGTTGAAGAGAGTCGTTGGCTGATTGAAGAGCCTTGACTTGAGTCTCCCAGGATTCCCACTGAGCTTTGAAGTCATCGTTGAGATTGTTGACTTCGGTCTGTTTTGCCATACAAAACTCGTTGAGGAAGTACTTGTCTTGCTCTAGTGACATGATCTCATCTCGAAGTCGTTGCGATTCCTTAGAGGCTTGGCCTTGGGAGTCCTTCTGTGATTGGGCAAGCTTCACATTCTCGGCTTTCACAGAAGCTAACTCGTCTTGGAGTGCTTTGGTGATTGTTACGGAAGCCGTGGCTTGTTCGCTCTTCTCTTGCTTAAGATTCGATATTGTAGCATTGAGGCTCTCGAGTTCCGCCCTGGATGCTGTGAGTTCCCGATCCACCGCATGGAAGACTTTTCGGATGCGGCGCAGTTGCGCGTCAAGCGATGGCAAGTCTGTGACATCCCCCAACCTGTCCGACTTGAAACCAGCAATCGCGGTTGCGGCTCTATCCAAGTCCGCTTTCAGTTGATCATGCTCTGCCTGAGAGATCAGAGGCGTCTGCGGAGCAGTCCTGTCTCCCTGTCTCCCTGTCGCGCTTTGTTGTGCTTGGCTTCAATACGCTGAGCGACCTCTTCTGAGGTCAGAAAGCAGCCTGGAGGAGGAGAGAGAGGAAGCGTTGGAGTGGTCTGCTGCCTTCGCGGAACGGTAGTCTGGCGAGGGGCTGCATGTTGCTTTTTGATGCCTTGGGTTGCATTCTCAGGGGCCTTTGGGTACCCGAGAACGTTCTCAAGCGACGATCCTAGTGAAGGAGAGGATCTGCGATCTCGAAGAGACTTGCGTAGGTCGCGGGCGGGTGCATTGGTAGAGTGGTCCGCCGACATCTTGGAGGTGGACGACGTTGCGCTCGTAGCTGTAGTTTGCGAAGATGTGTTGATGGCTGAGGAACAACTAGTCGAGTCGCTGCTGAAGCAACCGCGAGGTAATAAGTGGTTGGGTGGGGTCCAGGCGCACAAATACTGGTCCGTGCGCTCAGCTCGCTGAAAGTGAATGTTACGGTGTGATGGAATTCTTGCGATTTATCTTAGATTCACATAGCTCTTGAGAGGATTCAAAGTTCGAGACAGACGCAGTCTGGCTTTATTAAACAAGTCCGACCTAGATCTCAGCAGCTGTCTCGTATTATTCCATCAGCTCAAGATCTCGGAACAGCTTCAAGGTCTTACATGCACAATTTCCGCGCTTAAATGAATGTCCGTGGCCAAAGAGAGCCTTCTCGGCGACGAGCTTGAATTCTTGCTGCTCGAAGACATCTGAGCGTTCCGCCCTGTTCTCTTCAGTTCTGCTACTCAGCTCGAGCCCAACATCAATCGGCCGACCGCCCAAGGCCATCCGCTAGAGAAGTATGGTACTAGAAGCGCTTCTGCCATTATCAGGACCGGCGCAGAGCCTGACCTCCAATGCTTTTCACGAATGCGGACCTCCGGTTCCATCAAACAACAACAACAGAATGCCCAAGATCCTTCCCAGTGCTAGCAGCGACTCAAAACTCCCAAACCACATCTCGGAGGAACGTATACGTAAGTGTCTCAAGGAGGACAAGGGCCACCAGGCATCGGATAAACACAAGCCGGTCCACCACCAGGAGAATCCACACATTGAGCCGCTCCACAGGCCTGCGCCAGAGTCTCGACTTTATTCGGATCGCAATTAAAAGTTTCAATTCGTTTTGACAGTCACGCCGCTCAAACATTGCCAAGTCTTGATCTCGATAGAGAACGGGTGGTCGGAACACTGTTAGAATCGCTGTTGCATCAATGCCATACTCTAGCATTTGCGGGCGCGTCAAATCTCCGCATCATTGTGATGAAGCTCAACTCTGATAGTGAGGCTTCCAAAATGCTGCAGATGAGAAGCCTAGATCTCAGCTCTTGGGCAAACCAATCAGTATTTGACCCGGATCATGTCATCATGAATGCTTCAGTAGACTATGTCGCCCAATAAACTTACACCTGTCTCGCCAGTATGCTTTTACAGGATGCGTTCCGGGACGTCATTCTCCTGCTTTGACGGCGAATTCTTTCATGTCTTCAGAAGCTATTCGCAGTAGATCACTCGCGGCTCGCTCCATCATGGTCTGCATTCTCCCGCGTAGCTTGCTGGCGTCGTTGGTCTAATTGTATGCATGCTACACAGTCATGACTATGCCAGTCGGCATTATTCGTCCACCACGATCAATTTGAAGGTAATTGAGCTCTCGGCCGTCTTGTTTCTGATAGTACACGACAGCGCCAGGATCGATACTGGTGTCATTGTGCCATGCTCGTAACTTCGTGCCAGTCACTGCCAATCCAAGATCGTAAAAGGTCGAAAAGCCGTTTGCACCTTCTGCAATTGCGCAAATTAAGCTGTCGTTCGTTGTTTGGTAGAATATGTAGTCGGTTTTAGTACCGTCTTGGTCAGTGGTCGCGGTGATTGAAGACCCATTTGCAACAGGAGGATCGGAGTCGGTCGCGTTGCCAGCTACAGATTGTGGAATTCAGCTCTTTGATGTTCCTTCGATGTCTTTGAAGTCAACTGGTACGTACTCTGCTGCCACGGATAACTCTTGTTGCCCCAACTCTGAGACCATTGCGTTAGCAGCCCAGTCGTGCTGTTGCGAATGTACAACCTCGCCGTCTCATCTTTGCTCGTTCCGCCAATGCCACTGAGGGTATCACTTTGGGTGAAAGGGGCAGCTTTCGCAATGCCGTCCCATGTATTTGCACGGGCGTCAATACTGTCGCTTCCCAGCCCGACCTGAAAGAAGTGATCAGCTCGATTTGTAGAGCCTGCGCATCGAGCCAAATCAGCAGTGAGTGCGAGACTACCTCTCGGCCTTTACATACCATAGTATACCCTGATAGTAGCCGGATCGTTGCTTCGTTCAGGATAAAGCACCGACTCTAAGGCCGGCGAGCCAATGCGAGCTTGGTC
This sequence comes from Pseudocercospora cruenta, assembly GCA_013365205.1. Taxonomy (NCBI): domain Eukaryota; kingdom Fungi; phylum Ascomycota; class Dothideomycetes; order Mycosphaerellales; family Mycosphaerellaceae; genus Pseudocercospora; species Pseudocercospora cruenta. The sequence continues at coordinate 261,996 of JAASFE010006159.1, forward strand.
GTTGTAAAGAATGCTGATGGGAGTCGTCCAAGGTGACATGTACCAGTCTGTCGACGGAGTACGATTGGTCATCATGACCTCGCCATTGCTGTTCAAGAAGAACAGAAGTAACTAAGGCACAGGGTCGTTAGGAAACCTCAACTCTGCTCGCAGCGTTTTTGGACGACGCGGCCAAGTACTTACTGTCGTGCCATACGCTGTAGAGATTTCGCTCGCCGCCAAAGGACTATCCGATGCAGCCATGTCGGTAGCCACGGTCTTTGCTAGCGACCAAGTGCCATTGGAAGCTTCTACCTCAGACAGTGTGCCGTTCTCGTCCTAGTAATAGCCAAAGACGTGGTCTGTGGACGACAACATGGCCACGCCACTGTCCTTCCGTATCTTCAAAGGCGTCGGAATGCGGCTGCTGGTGCTCTGCGTGCTTCTACTATTGGTTGTAAGTCAGGTTCGCAAATGCAATGTCATTCATCTTTTCCCCACCTATGGCTCTTCTTAGGCAACGCTGTGGAAAGAACAGCTGCCAATATTACAGCAATGATGATCGCAAGTATGATAGCGAACCCTGAAATGATGAACGCCCTCTTCTTGAGCCTGCAATACCTCTTCTCCACTTGATCGTCTTTCTGTACCTGTGCACATTGCTTCTCGCATAAGGGCCCGTTGCCTTCTGCTGCGTGAGAGGCTTTCGAGAGCGTTTGGCTTGTTTTTGCTCGGATGGCGGAACGACGTCGGTGGCAGACAGCTTACGACTATCAGCGCTCGAACAGTCATCGATGTCGGAAGCGAATGTCGGTGTCCTGGAGATTGAGCTGGCCAGTGATCAGTGACTGCTTTCCTATCGGAAGCTTTTTGCAAGAGGATTTCCATCTAGACAGATCAGCCAGGCAGCTTGCGCTCACATCGAACCAATACTGTGAGCATTCTGAAGCAGACTGGCTGCGCACGCTTTTGCTGTTTATTTATGAACGATTGTAAAACGCCCAATTCGGAGTCCAAGATAGCGGATTAGGGCTGGACAACGATCCACTCATGTTGGACCCACATAGTTTCCTCGTCATTGTTCTGTTCTGACCGTCGCATACAAAGATACTTCTCGCTTCGCTTCCGTGTCCCATGGAACATGTCTACATTCACTCAAAACCAGTGGCCGCCATTGGGGCTGTCGCGTAAACCGTGGAAGTAGTTCCATGTCTGATCCAGAAGCTCACTCTCTTGCAGTTCCTCAAAATTGCCGGCCATGACCAAGTCTGCTGTGAGCAGAATAGACTGTGCCCACTTCAAGTCTGGCGCGTGAATCGAGGCATCCTCCTAAGTGTAGGGATCAGTTTTGAATTCCAGTATAGTCGAGCTCGCTAGTTGGAGTTCGTCGTCCATGCATTGGAACATGAAAGAAATGAGTGCGTTTGCCGTTTCGATGTCTTGCTTTGACTTGTTCTGCACAGCTTCACGCAGCGCCGGGAACCTCTCCGGCTTCTGAAATCCATCGCGCAAGTCACAGATGAGAGCGTGGGCTTCCACGAAAGAGCCGAATGTCACAGCCCTCTGGGGACCACGTTCTTCGCGAGTCTGCAAGTACTGTTCGAACGCATTGCAGACCTCGTCGCGAAGGTAGGAGCTGCGGACATTCGAAGTTTTGGAAGGCTCTCCGCTATGATCGAAGTCGTTGAGGTGCTCCATGTCTGTATAGAGTATCAGTCAGCGGATACACTTTTCGAGACGCCTGCGCAGAAACTGTAAGCATGTGAGTTCAGTCCACTATTACTTACAGGTCAGTCAGGATCGCGCCAGATTGAGCGCCCGTTCCAGTCCCTCTTCCTTGACGATGAGTTATGAGTCTCAGCTGATAATACAATTGTGGTTGTCAGATCTCGAAGTAAGAGGTGAGAAGAAATAATTGTACCTTTGGTACCTGAGGACATGAGTCTGCTTACCTGGCTGCTCCAAAGTCTAATGCTGCACCCTTCGACCTGAATACGAGGCTTTCTACGACACTAGGAATGGCAAGATTCAAATGCTACACCGTAGCCAGGAAGCTTTTGGTAGAACTCATGATTGTCCTCGCCTCATCCTAGCAGATGCGGGAGTCCACAGTAGGATAATAGCTTGCAGAAGCTTCAGCGCGGTGTAGCAAGCTTTCCGCCCGTGAGCAAGATATTTGGCGAATTGCATTCTGTGTGATCCATTTTTTGCTGTCTCCCAAGCATTACGCACACCATTCCGACTCTTTGGAGTAAGCATACATTGGCATGCCTTCTTTGATTTGCTTCCGGGACGTATTTCTTAGAGATTGACGGTCACAGCTGCCATAGACTCCTGAACCATCCATTATAGGTCTGTAGTTCCACGCGGTCCATCTTCTCATGGCGTCAAATCGTCATTTGCGTTTGCGTCTATTGATTTGAAAGCTCGGCCGGGCTCTTAAACGTGTTCTTGGTGACGAGAGGGCTGGGCGCTGAGGGCGGAGCTGCAGCTTGACGGCCTGTCTACAGCTTAATTTGCAAGGAGCAACCATGGTGAGTGTGCATCGCGTCTGGTTGCGAAAAGAAGCAGACCTGATAAGATGAAGACGCGTAGAGGTCCTGAGCAAGGGTCATGGTATCGGCAACTGACGGCAATGGATCTGGAATGGATCGTGGAGAGAGCGACCCACTTTGCTTTGACTTCACCTCATCGATACCGCAGCATGTGGTCTCTATATTCACGTTCAATTCGCAGTTCTACTTCACGGGTCTTGCTCCGTCTTGTCACGGTATCAGTACTGTGCGATAGAGAACGCACATCCCACCCTCCTGCGTATCGCGATCAGCGGCATCAGCCCTTGAGCGTACCAGACTCCCATTGACAATCTCGCAGCTCGTTTCCCAGCAGGAGCGCAACATGGTGAGGGGATCCTTGTGATCAAGATCGCTCAGCTAAAGTGAAATGCGCAAATATCATTCGAATCCAGGCGGTATCATCGCCGGGGGATGGCGAGCGAAAGAGTAGATCGTCCCAGGTTCCAAGACAAGTTTGAGATCATGAAGACATAGCCAAGAGACGTGGCATAAAGATAGTCGGGGCCGGACATCTAAAGAGGTTGGAAATTTGCGAGACCGCGTACGAGGCGATGCTGGATAATATGGCACAAAGTCAGTATGGCCTGAATGAGGTAGCTGGGTGCAACGAAGAGTTTGAGCTGCGACCCTTCCCTGAGAGCGGAGCTGAGCATTCAGGTAAGCCTCCCCATTGAACCTGGACACGTCGACTGAGAGTTCAGGTAGGTGAACGACACTGACTCCGAGGCGCTGGATGCTTGCTCCGAAAAGACCAGCGCTCGCTGTGCTCGTCTGAGTGTGGTCCATACCACTCACAACGTCCCTCCGCGCGCGCGGTGAAACGCATCTTCGTGTCCTGGAGCCGTCCCACTCCGCCTTATGTGCTCCCCACTGCGCTGCTCGAGCCTCACCAACGCTGTCAGGCGCCTTTCAGGCATCTCTGTCCCATCATCGGCGGGCCGATATTCCGCATATTTGCTCACTTACGATGCACTTGCGTCACTTAATCGACTCATTTGTGAGTCACAGAGTAGCGGTGAGGCCATAAGTCGCTTTCTTCCAGCCAAATATGTGAACTTCTGGCCGGACTTGTGGACTTTTGGCAAGGACGAGAACGCATGGTCCGAGCTCCTTGCATATTTCACTTCTGTCCTGCATTCTCAATGGCTGGCCTGCTGAACTCAATCCAAGTGATGTTTCATATTTTCTATCACGGGTGGCCAGAGCTTCGGTCTCGGTTTCCAGACAGTATAAGTATTTCGCTCACGCTCGCATTCTTCCGTTTTCAACTTAACCATCTTTCCTCCACTTCCAACAGCAATCAACGGCCATCATCACACTCTCTTCCATCCTCAACCTTCATCAACATTCATCATGTCTCGCAATCAACCATCAACAACATCAAGGCAAGTCAATCACCCTCGCTGACCATCATCCGCGCCACCCTCACTGACTTGTCGCAGATTGAGCACATCAACAACAGCTCACCTGCACCCACCATAGCTCACGCGAGCGGTGAGCACCTTCGCAAGCTCCTCGGGGACGTTGCTGCTGAATCTCACCCACCGCCTTCCACTGACATTCTCCAGTCGAAGTCTCCTCGCGACCACCGACCAGACTACACTTCACCAGGTAAGCATCACCACCCACCACCATCTCCTTCGTCGCACAGACTGACATCTCACAGATTTGAGCGGCGGCATCCAAACAACTGGTTTGCTTGCTTCCCTCGCCTTCATGCAGCGTTGCTAACTTCAGCAGCGACTCGCGAGCGGTCACGCCGCTCACCACATCCACCACGACATTCGGCGGCACGCGCGTCAAAACAGCCGCCACGCCGCCAAAATCGACCCTTCCACCGAAAATCGAAATTCGCCACCTCACCGCCAAGACTGACCTTTCAAAATTCCGACAATCTCACCATTACACACTAAAAGAACCTCACTCGAATCCGACACTCCACAAAACTCGACATTTCACAACCTCAGCACTCCTCACTCCACAAAACCGACCGACAGCAGCGACGGGCAAGGCAGAGCAGGTGTACAGGCGGCGAGACGCGCGGGTGATATGGCGGCGATGGCAAGATGCGAGACAAATATCCAGCGAGCAGCGAGCACAGGCATGAACACGTGACGGGGCGGTGGTTGGAGGGTGATAAGAGCCAAGGGTGGCACGGCGAGGCCGTTCAAAGAGCAGGGGATGGCAAAAGGATACCGACATCTGCGATGGTGTAGAAGTGCCAGGTAGCCTCTCCAGCAGGGCGTTCGAACGTGGCCACATCTTTGGCTTTTGGTATTACACCCACGCACTCGTTCTTGCCTTCAATGGAGATTGCATTCGGCTTCTACCTTTACCAGCATCCGTTCGAAACGTGGGTATATACCCACGCAGTCGTTCCGGTGTATGCGCAGACAGCTCTTTCCCTCTGGCCGTTGGGCAAAGAAAATGCATCGGGCAGGGCGATATGGATCCCCGGCCAACACATGGTAGTGGTTACCTGTTTGGCATGGGTGTCTGAGATCTGGCGACATCTCTGCGATTCACTTCACTTCACGACACTCCCAACACTTCCGAAACTTCACGACTTCCCGACCTCAGCATTTGACAACATTGATTCGCCCTTGGTAGATTTCATGCTCTCGCTGCTCGCTGGCTTTGATGGTATTGATGGGGCATTGCCTTGAGGTGGCGGCTATGTTGATTGGAGATTTCTGTAAATGCTAGTTTGGTGGTTCAGTGTAGTGCTCTCGCAGGTGGCCTTTGGTATACAGGAGACTCAATGAAAGTCATCAATGTGTGCTCATCTTTTGACTTGATCCTTATCAATTGCTTCGAGTTCGTGACTAGGTGCCTTCGCCAATCTTCAGATCTCCAGCTGCCTCCATCAATGTTCTGGGCCGGAGGTGAGGTCTGCATATACCAAATCTCGGCTCGGCGATCCACTTTCCCGACGACCCGGCACTCTTCCTCACGCATCATCAGACTTCTTCTGGGTCATCTCACTCGCACACGACTTCCATCTCCATTTGGAGGCAAACATGCTACACGCCATCCGCTGGCGGCTCTTTGAGCAGCAGATTTGTGAGAACACATGGCTCCTGCTTTGAACGCTCGCGCACTATGCAGCTGAATCTCGAGCACGGCCACGACTTGCTGTGCTCTGCAGCCCAGCACTACAAATTACAAGGTCAAAAAATGCTTCAGACTAAAGCTTGTCGAGCTTGAGTGAATGATCTACACCTACTACCCACAATCGGAAGCTGCGGTCCATCCTATCACGCTTTTAATGCAGGGCAAACTAGTGGCCGACTGTATTCGCAAGCGGATTACTCGAGCTATGTAACATCGTCTCGGCTCTTCGGCAACATTTCAACGACACGTGTGCTGGCATGAATCAGATACTGGTTGCAATGTCTTCTCGAAAGCAATACTCTGCTCTCAAAGCACAAAAATTCCGTGTGAAGTGGCAATCATGAAGCGGGTTTGCCATGCGTAAGGCACACGCAACGTGGCTCTGGTGTGCAGTCGACCAGTCAAGGGGCTTCAAATTTTGCCAGTGTGCTATCGAAGACTCTCAATTGGGCAGGTGTGCTTGTACGCCGGCAACGAGATGAGAGCTAAGTATCAAGAGGTGAAAATGAAGCAAGATATATACGCTGTTGTCCTTCGAGGAAAACGATGGATCATCTGATTTTCCTTAGAATAAGACTGGCAAGATGCGTGCCGTCTGTGGACTTGCATTCCTTGCTCTAGCAGCATCGGCTGCTGCTAAAGAGCTCCAGTATGGTCCTCAACGCTCTGGTACCGGAGCTGGGTCGCAGGCCTCGGTGCAGAACATGAAGCAGAAAGTCAAGAACTTCGTTGTTCTCGTCATGGAGAACCGATCGCTGGATAACTTGCTTGGAGGGCAGAAGACGAAAGGACTCGACAATCCAATCAACAGCGGTCCTTTCTGCAACCCATTCAACTTGACAGATTCCAGCCAAGGACAGGCATGCAGTCAGGCATCTGACTACGACGAGGTGATCGATGATCCGGATTATGCGATCTATGGCAACAACATTGAATTCTATGGCAACTTCACTCCCTCGAACAACGAGATCAGCTCTGGATTCGCGCAGCCATCTATGAAAGGATTCGTACATGAGCAGCTGAGAAGTTACATGAGCAAGGAGCACAACCGGACATTTCTCGCCCAGCAGGTCATGAACTACTACACCGAAGATCAGGTCGCCGTTCTCACTGCTCTCACTCAGAACTTTGTTACCTTCAACCACTGGCATAGTGACATTCCAGGTGTAAGTACTGCTGTGGCAATTTCCTTGCAGTTTCGCTGACATACGTTACAGCCTACCAACCCAAACCGAGTAGCTCTCCACTCAGGCACATCAGCAGGCTACGGCGCCAACACTTTCAAATACGGCTCAATGACACAACGTTCTATCTTCCAACAACTGACCGAGTCAAACCAGACATGGAAGAACTACGTCACCGACAGCTCAGAAGAAGATGCGCTCTGGTTCAAGTGGACATACGACAGCAACAACACCAAGAACGTCGTGCCACTGGCAAATTACTATAAAGACGCTGCAGCTGGCAAGCTTCCGCACTTTACCGTCATCGGCCCATCCTGCTGCGATGTTGGCACGACCTCGATGCACCCTCAAGGTCTCGTCAGTGACGGTGAGCAGCTTATCAAGGACGTCTACGAGGCACTTCGTGCCAGCCCACAATGGAACACAAGCGCGCTACTCATCACGTTCGACGAAACTGGCGGCTTCCACGACCATGTTCCACCACCAACTGCGCCTCGGCCAGATTCTTTGACATACAATGCCAAGACACCATCTGGACAGAACTACACGTTTGAGTTTGACCGTCTTGGTGGTCGACTGCCAACATGGTTGATCTCTCCTTGGGTTCAGAAAGGCTATGTTGAGCAGAAGGGCACGAACAGTGATGGTTCGACGGTGTCGTACTCTGCAAGCTCAATGTTGAGAACGCTCGGCTATCTTTGGGATTTCGATCCATTCAACCCAAGAGTGGAAAAGGCAGCGACTTTTGATGCACTGATACAAAAGACTGTCAGGACAGATGCTCCAACGAAGTTGCCAAGTGTTGTCAAGTTCACGAAGTAGAAGATCCAATCGAGCGAGTTCTAAGAACATCGCTCGCAGATGCAATAGAAGGCCATGATGATATCGTCAATCCAGGCTTTATTACGCTGCGATACCTTCTGTCTTGCATCGACCAATGCCTATCCGCAATGTCGAGACAAGTTGATGACTCCGCACCCAGGTGCTCTCTGCAGGCTGATTCCCGGATGCTCGGGCGGGTCTATGTCCTCCGACTCTCTGACGCCATGACCAAGAGATCGTGTTCCTTAAACACTAACTGGTTGTCCATCTTGCATGGTCCAGGTACCGATATAGAACTGCTCCGTGATCTTCGGATCGCCTCGCTGGATAAGCTTGAACCAATACTCCATCTTCAGGACTCCCGAATCAAGTTGAGCCTTCTGAACCACGGCCTTGCTAGCGATATCTTGAAACGCCTGCTTCCCATGATCTTCGAAGTATCGGCGATCCGAGTTGTAAATGCGGTAGTTGGAGATATAATAGAGCCTCCGAATCTCCTCGTGTACCAGTGTGACTGAAGTCAGAGCAGGACCATGGCCATTCTTGGATGCGACTCTGGAAAAGAAGGATAGTGCTCGCGAGATGGTATGGATTCGGAACTTGGCCGAGCTGTAGTAAGTCTTCAGTCCCTCTGCGTAGGTCTGCTTGCAAGCCAAGAGAAGGCCTGGCGGCGCCTATACACGAAGATAATGTCAGCTAAGATGTCTTGAGGTTGCTGAGCATCAAATTTGCCTCTGAGTTCATCGGCATGAGGGGAGAAGCGAATATTTGCTTACCGTCAAGCCCTTCGGATTGCCCTTGTGGCCACTCGGAACTTCGCATGTGACGTCGAATGCGAGCTCGTATATGCGGTTGCGCATCTCAGAAGACAGGCCCATGAGTGGCGACTGGCTCTGGTCTTGAACTCCTGTGACCTCTGGACTGACTGGCAACTGACGTGGACGCTTTTCGGTCAGAGGCAGCGCCACGAGACGCGACGACTGGCTCTTGCGCGTGTGCATGACTGCGTGCTCGATGCCGATGTTATTCGCAACTTCGATGCTCAGGTGAGGTCGAGTTCAAATTTGAAGCAGAAAGATGTTTAGGCAAGAAAGACCGGGAAGCTACGAGCCGAGCCTTGGCAGCCTGAGTGAGGTCTCGACGTCCTTAACCTCACCCATGGTTGCCCTTTACGCATAGTACTGTCCGGTTTCGGATCACCGTCACACAGAATTCCGGCGTCTGTGGGCAGCAGACCTCTCCCATGCCTTCTCGGGAGCATTTCATTCAGGCGGCATCTGTAGAGCAGAAGCTCATGACAGTCTCCGTTCAGGCTGCTGATCCTGCACGCGAGTTGGGAGCATCGTGTGACGATACTGCAAACATCAATCATCCGTGCCAGAGATAACCTTATCGGTCTATTATAAGAGAGCACCATGCTTGACTCCAGCTTGGACGCTAGGTTGTCACTACCCTCAATCGACATTAGCTAGCACTCAAATCCACTTGGTCTGATTGATCTCCTGGATCCGACATGATGGCTCGCAGTTCGTTGCGGACTCGACAAGCGCTGCTCTTGCTGTCAGCTCTCTTGGTGTTCAACACTCTTCTTTTAGTCAAACTAATACCTGGTCCACATGGCATACCTTCCGGGCATCCTGTGCAGCGTGACACTGATCTCATCTCAGGTCTCGATGTCGAGACAGCACTGAATCATACTCTACTGACCAGAGGCAACAACAAGAATGAGTGGTTGGACCCTATGTTTCTTCTGATGCCAGAGGAAAAGATCAATGCTTTGCCAGACTACGACGAAGATGATCACTCGATAAAGCAAAAGGCCCTAGCTGCCAAGAAAGGATTCCGGCTCTTGTGCGACATGAAAAGCCCGACGGAGACAACACCTACGGATCCGAACTTCAAGCCGCGGGAGGGCAAGACCGCGAAGGATGTCCGCCTCGCATATGGATGGACAAATACCCTGGCAAAGCTCGGCGAGAGTGATTCGGATATAATCACAATCCTGAGCAAAGCACTGAGTGATCTCAAATTGAGTACGGACCCAAAAGAGTGGATCGGAAGCGACATGTACCACACAGAGTCCTCGAGGGGACCAGATGGTCGGGGAAACTATCGGGTGACCAAGGGTATATATGACAGCCTGTTCGACCTTGCCAACGGCGGCCTCATCGCTGAATCTACCTATGGTCCAAAACAAAAAGCTGAAAAGCTGGGCCTTGAGATTCCGCCTGACCGGCTAGTGCCTTTTCGAAGATGGAGTGACGTGGTTTGGGTCGGCAGGCAAGAAGCAAGCGCCCAGTATAAAACAACCAATGCTGGTGGTGGCAAGGCCGTCAAGAACCTTGAGCATGTGTTCCGGTACAAGATCACCACTAATAACGGAGACACAGAGAACGTGTTGAAGATGGTCACAGGGACACAAGGCCCAAAGGAGGTCGGACTGGTAAGTGCTGAAATCCGCGAGCCTGAAGATTGCTCTGTACTAAATGATTGCGAATCAGTGGCCAAGCGTGTCGTATTCGGTCGCAGAGCCACAGGGACTTGCTGTGCTGGGTACAGCGCATGGTGCGGGCGTTGCTTGGATGCTTTCCCAGCATAAGGAAGCTATGGGCGTTCGTGCGATCGATCGCATCAACGTCTTCAATTGTGGCAAAAAGGAGCCAGAATGGTGCATTTACATGCACATCTCAGATGTCACTGCAGGTTCGTGAAAGAGCTCCAATGCGATTATGGTGACGACTGAGCCAGCAGCATGAGTGACAGGACCACTGGAATTGGGCCGGCCGCTTTGGATCTCGAGTACTTTGAACGGAACGGCAACATCATCGACGATTGCTTGCCTTCGATGCATTGCGACAACCCCCATCTGACTGACACGACAACATATCTATCCGTCTGCCGTTATGTCCGACAAGCTTCTGCACGGTCTGGCAAAAACAATGCAGATTCCTGATGGCCGTGCTAAAGCACAGCTCAGAAAATAGCACAACGAAATAGAATGACGAAGAGCTTCGTGGTGTGCGGCGCCGGTGACGGATTCCAACCACACCAGCCATGCGAGGCCATGTTCCTGTAACGAGATCGTGCCGTATGTAGCTGAAACGTGGTCGATGAATCCTTCCGATACAAGCATTCTTTAGGTCTCACCAAGAAGTTTCATGTGCTTGACGGCCAGATCTCATCATAGCGCAGCAATCCAGGTTGACAGCCTTCTTCAGGCGCTCTTACTAATCTGCAGACCGACAGCCTCTTGATGTTGCCTGAGGTCGTCTTCTATCGCACGTTTCGAAACCGGCTTTGAACCTGCCGTTTTGGGTAATGATCGTTGCAGGCTGTGCCAAGCGCTTGTCGGATCCTTCTGCGAGCCCGAACGCTGCGAGACCGATTTCTGTCTCCCTTTGGGCCACTTGACAGAGACAGACTGTCATTGGCCAATGTCTTTGTCTACAGCTCAGCTGTCGACATAGCTTACTACCACTGCCATCATGAGGATCATGCTATAGCAAAGCGTACCAAAATGACGCAGGCTGTGTATGAGGGTCCTCCGCCTTCAAGAATGGTATAAGTAACACGTCGAAAGTCGACAGTATAGCTCATCAGTCAACCACAGCAACACCAAACACATCTACAACAACAAGTCAACAAGTCTTCCACTGCACAGTAAGACATCGAACACAAGACAAACACTTTACCTCAGTCACCAACAACTTTCCCCTTCAAACCAACCACAATGGGTCTCGTCAAGCAAGGTATCAAGTACGGCTCTCTCGCCGACGTCGCTCACGAGGCCGGCCAAGCAATCTCCAGCCGTCGCTCTCCCAAGCCAAACGAGCAGCAACAACCACCGGCTCCAGCTTCGGTCGGATACCAACAGAACTGCCAGTACCGAGATGCCAATGGCTACCTTCATCAATCTTGGTGCTGCGGAGCTTGCAACAGCCAGTGCAATGGCAGCCCCGCCCAGAAGATCTAACGGCCTGGAGGGGAAATAGGAAGTTGATTCGAGCGCAGCATGTCGGGAAGGCGTTTGGGAGGGTTCGGAATTGTAACTGTATTTTCGTCATGAGATAGATTATTGTATTAAGGGTGCACCTTTATCATGATTCCGCTGAGTCTCGTTCTGCGTTTTTCATGATAACTGTGGCCATTTTGCTGGCCTTTGCTGGGTCTGGCGATGCACATCGCAGCCTATTCCGGTACTGGGGAAGTCCTCTTGCTGAGATTGCCGACAGCAGCCTGAGCAGTCATCATAGACTTATATGTCTAGCTGTATCCCAAGTTTGTGGCGCTCATCCCTCCAGATGATCTTTACATGTCCATCCCGCCGTTCTTCTATTCCATATATCGATCTCTGCTCTTGCTTCAGGGCGCCCAATGCTTTTCTCTTGTAAGTATGGCTCCTTACATATCTCGACTTGCTTTTGTAGATATGTAGATGAAAGCGCTGGGATGAGCATGTGTGCTGATCGATGAAGAATGAGCTCAACGCCAGGAGACTTCCTCCGGAAGTGATGTCGGCATTCCCGGATTGGGACAAGCGCTGTTTGCAAACCTCCACCACAGTCTTTCGACTTCGCATTCCTAATGTCTGCCCATACGTGACGCACGGAGACCTTATGCAAATACCATGCTCCGCAATATGAGCTAAGTCATGGGTCAAATGGGAATCGCGGTCCGTAAAGCGGCGCTGGCACTAGGACCATCCCGCTCGGGAACAATCACGCTCTTTCATCGAGGTCAGAAGGACTTTTCGAATGGGTCGACGTCAATGGGTCGGAAACGGGCCATCCATACACCACACTCAACCAAGGACGAGGCGCCTACGAGGCGCGTGACCTCTCCATGGACCGCAGAGGAGACCCAAAAGCTTTTAGAAATGACCCAGTCTGGATGGTCGGCACAGGCCATCGGAATTGCTCTGGGACGTTCGCCTGCGGCCGTATTCTCGAGGCGCCATCTTTTCAGACTTGATCCAAAGTTTGCTGTCAGCGCTTCTCAGGAGAGGGTGCGCCGGTCTTGGAATAAGGATGAGGACGATAAACTTACATCGATGTGCATGGAGCAGAGACCTTGGAAAGAGATTGTTGCCGCATTTGCTCCAAAGTCGCTTCAGTCGGTGCAAGAGCGCTGGCACAAGGGAATTAAACCTTTCCTTACGACTGGAAGAAATCCCACTGCAAGGAACTACGGCCGGCGCTGGTCCCACGAAGAAACCGAATTATTAGTGCATTCTCGTAGGAGTCTTGGTCTTCCATGGCCAGAAATATACGAATCACTACCTCATATATCCCGCTCAGCCATCAGAGGTAAATGGTACCGCATTAAATTCTCAGGAATCATTGCAAATCCATAACAGTACGGCAATGTTATCTATGACAGCTTTGTGCAAGAATCTCGTTATTCCGTAACTTTGAATGCGGCTATGGCATTGGACCGAAGCATAGGCTTGGGGACCAAGGAGGACTCTGTCTATGCATTGTTCGCACTTGGAGTCAGCACGCAGTGATTGTTGGAGATGCAATACTGGCAGTTCAACGAACGATTATAAATGCCGCACCCTTTTACTGGATAGCCAAAACCACGACTTTCGAGGCTGTTGAAGGCGCCAACTGTCCATGATAACATTTCAGCTAGCCACTCTCGAATACAATCGACATCCAACGCCAGCATTGACAAGCAACATGCTCAAACGGACCAACCATTATACCATGGTGCTTGTGAACCGAGGGAACTATGTACAATACGACCAGTGGCGATGGAGGTCTTTACGCCCTCATGATATGCAACAGTGAAGCATGCTGCGTGCAAGACATCACATCCGGAGAGCGTCTCCATGACTTGCTCCACCTAATTGCATTCCGTCGGCGCCCTCGATGGACTCCTCAACTAGGAGCGAAGACCAGACTTCTCCATCGCTACGTACATCGCTGCAGTCAGAGCAAAGTCAAAGACCTGGCAGGAGTAAAGACATATACGAAGCGTCAAACCGACATCCAGAAACCGGCCGACCACTGCAAAAGAAGACAGGCGCTGCACAAAAGATTCTCGAATCTGCTGTTTTCAAGAAGATAGATGAAAGTGTGCCGGTTATACGCAAAGCTCTACGCCATGTCAACATCACATTACCCTCTGCAGACCAGCAGCATGAGGCCACGACCAGCGACCACAAGCCGTCTGACACATCCCTACCTGAAAGCAAACACATCAATCTCCCACGAATCACACCTCCATCAGGCCCTATCCCAAACAGCAAACTCCTATCCCCTCGCCCCTCAACCTCCAGCACCACCCGCACCTGCACCTTAGACCTCTACTTCCTAACCCCCCTCGAACGCGAAGTCCACGACATCCTCCACCGCACCGGCCGCATAGCAATCTACAAAGGCCTCCTCACCAAACCTATTTCCACAACCCTCCTAGCTCACCCAACCGACATCCCTCCCCTCCAACGCATCCATTCCCTAACCCAAAAAATGGAACCCGAAGACCGTCATAAACTCGCAACAACTCTCGAAACACTTCTCGATCAGAAAATGCGATATGTGCTTAACATCTTACTTTGGGAAGAAAATTTAAGGATCACCGACAAGTCTGTGGGAACGGGAGTTGAAAGTCCAGAGTATGTCAAGTCTTCGGTGAAGACGAATTGGAGGAGACCGACGAGTTTTGAGATGATTAGAGCGGGTGTTACGGGGGTTAGAGAGAGTTGGTTGAGAGGAGGTAGGAAGGGGGAGACTGAGAGGAAGCCGTTTACGATATTTGAGGAGGAAGAGCTACCGAGATTGAGAGGTCTTAGAGGAGGTGGTGGCGACATCCCAGGTTCTCGTAGCGCGAAAGCATACGCTCGCCTCGCCCTGGGATCTGGCGGACAAGAGAAATTAGGGGATGAAGACCGTGTTCCTAGGATCATGTGGTGGCTTGCTGGAGGTAAGTAGTCTCCTCTCTCTCGAGATGATTCTTAGATTGATTGGTTGATTCTTCCAGGCCGTGTAAGTTGTAAGAAGAAAGCACCTACTGCTGGGGAATTGAGAAGACGAAGGAAAATTGAGATTGAGAATCGAAAGGAAGTTGGGTTTTTAGGCACGTTGTTTGGTGTTAGAGAGAGGACTTCGAAGCCGGTAGAAGATGCTGGTCAGGCTGAAGAAGTCGGGTCGGAGGAATTTCAAACTGAGAATGGCGCCGGTGATGCAGCCGAAGAGGTCGTCGATCAAAGTAATGGCAGTGATGGGGCTCCAGCGGGACAGACCACGGAGGCATAGTGGCCACATCACACCACGTTTGCCATATTTCAAACCAAATATTACCACTTCCCCAAATTCCAACTCCCATCACTCCCGCTCCCCTCAGACTTCTTGATCAACGCCCCATCACAATGCAACCCAACCGCATCCATAGCCCCAATCAACCCCTCGATTTCCTCCCTCCCCACATCAAATACCTTCACATCCTCCAGCACCTTCATCAAACCCTTCAACTTCTCCAGCCTCCCATCCTCCAATTCCACAACTTCTTTCTCCAAACCCAGAACCTCACTCTTCACTTTTTTATTCTTCACCAGCGTCTTCTCATACCAGCCCTCGAATTCCACCTGCGTATCCTCATCCTTCAAACTCTCGAGCAAAGTAGCCAGTTGATCCGAGAGCTCGAATTCGCAAGGCATGTCGTAGGCTGAAGCTAGAGCTTTATGGCGAAGAGGTAAAGTTTCGAGGATGTGGCGGAGGGCAAGGATCTTGGATTTCGGTGCTGAGGTATCATCGGTAGAAAGAATGTCTGAATAGGAGGGTTTGTTGTCGGCGCGGACTTCGCGGAGGTAGGAGATCCAGTATTCTAGTTCGGATTTGATGAGATCTTCGAGAAGGGCGAGGTCGAAGGGTTGGTTCGATGTGGGTGGGTTTATTGGCTGTGTCATGGTTGGTAGACTGGTTTTGTGTGCGCGGCGATGTTGGTGGATGTGCGTTTTGAGGTCGAGAGCTTGGATAGACTGCGCGCCGTTGTGTCTGAAATGTGAAGTTTTTTGAAGTGAGGTTGTTTGTCACATGCAGGACTCAAAGAGATGCATTTGAAAGAGGTCCATGCTGAAGCCTTCACAAACCTTCCACGCCTTGGATTCCAGAATTGTTCCCTGGACATGCGTACACTGCCATATAGCTATTGTTTTATTGGTAGCCAACACGGAGCTGGATGTGCATGCCTTCTGAGTATTCGATGAACATGATACGAATTCGATACGGCTTTATCTTCATTCGTCCTCACTTTCACTGTCGCTCATCCAGCCTTCCTCATATTCGTCTGCCATTGCTGCCAAGCCATCACACAGAGCCTCGCGTTCATCAACACCAGCCATACGCCGCGCAATTCCTTCCACGCTTCGCAGACGTTGCGCAATGTCGGAATGGGTTGATAGCGAGGTATCTATAGCAAGATTTGTGGACTGCGACTCAAATCTGAAGATTCGCGGGTAGGATGGGAGCACTGAGAATGAAAGATCGGACCTGTATAATGACGTCCTTGGCCCGTCTGACAAGCGAGCCCGATCTTGTTCATCGTGAGCGTCAAGCTCTGACCGGTGTCCATATTTCTCTCGAATGGATGAAATCTTGCTGAACAGCTGTGGTCGTCTTCGGTCTTGGCGACGAGAGGAAGCTGATGTGACTGCAAGCTGAGGGAACAGGTCAATATCTGCTTTGGTCTGCTCATCGTCTCGCTCATCGTCATGTACTAAGCCATTGGTCATTCGTGGATCCGATATTCCATTAGCTGGGACGCTTTCGTGATCCGGCTTCTCTGCTGAGACAGAAAACTGACATGCAGCTATGCGTCGATTACCCTCGCCATTCAATACTGACTCCAAATTATCAAAGGTGGCTCGAGCACTGTGCGTACTGCGTAGCCTAGTTGGAAGTGTCATCGACTCAATCGCTGCAGCCTGTAACGCCGCAGTGCACCAACGACTCGCATTGCCCAGCGACGTGTACGCAGGAAGGCTCGCTGGAATACTAGCCATTGGAACATGCAAGCTGGCTGATGGGTTGAGTGCATACAGCGACTGCGCAACATTGGCCAGTTGTAGGACTTGACGATCTCTGGTAGTTCGATGAGTGTCTTGCAAGCCGAAGACCCAGCGACGGCCTTTTCCCAGCTCGTCCGCAATACGTTCGAGATATCGCGAAGCAAATCCGCCCCAAGCATCATCCGTGCCGGAGAAGATCTGAATCCCTTGCAGCTGATCACATTCTTCGAGGAATGGTCTCAGATCACGGTCGAGCAAATCATGCTCTCGGTCAAGATTCGCGAAGAGCTCTTCTCCCTTCGCCCATTGCTCAAATGGCATCAAGGAGCTATTCAGTTCATACTCATTCAGCTGCACAATACTTTTGGGATGATAGAAGACATGGTTGTAATCAGACCAGAATCGGACGGTATCTGGGGTTAAGGAAGGTAGATCAGTTCCGGCATCAAGTGCTTGCTGATATGCACTTGGTGAGATGGGAGGAAGTCGTAGAGGTATGGCATTGCTGCCCCACGGATTCTGCTGTGCTGGACTTTGCTGATTCTGCAGCTCATATAAAGCATTTTCGCGCCGTAATGTACCAAAGGCACCTTTAAGATCGTAGATGACGGTCCTTGGCGTGTAGGTATCTGAACCGTCAGCCCCCATTCCGGGCCGAAAGGAGAGGTCGTGGTCAACTGGAGATTCATCTTGCCCTGCGTATGTGAAGTATGATTCCTGGACACAGATCAGGATCATTTCGTGAGAGAAGGATTGAGAAACGGCTGCACCTGCCTACCTGGGTATTCCAATAATGCGTGGCAAGATAGTTGGCTTGGTTCCCGAATTGCAATGTCACGATCTCATGCATGATGTCTTGATAGTTCTCATCAGCTACATCAGCCGATTGTGCCAATCAAGGGTCAAGGGCAAGGAAGGCCGAGAACAATGTCAAGTTGAGTATTCTCGTATGATGGAGAAGCATATCAGTAAGCTTTTTTCTCGGCCAGCCGACGGAGCCCTAGATCTACCAAGTAGATAATAGCACTTCTAAGTCGCTCTTTCCTATTGTAACCCTTTACTTCGTACGATAATATTAACCTTAATAATAGCCGCGAAGCTTACTTAGACTCGCTATATCTTCGACCTTAGACTCGCTATACTTTCTACTAACTATATTGTACTTTAAGAGCTACTTAAATACTAATATACTCTATTATAACTTTAAATGTTTATAATAGTATCTAGCGCGTAGATATTCTTATAGTAGCTTTAAGCGCTACTAAAGCGACTACTAAGGAGACTAGCGAGATAGTTTTATTATATTTATAAGCTTACTCGCGATATATTACTATAAACTTATAGCTAATTTCTATAGTTTTAAAACTCTCCGCCGCCTATAAACTACGAATACTTAAGACTTC
>JAASFE010006159.1:283556-303622 GCA_013365205.1 Pseudocercospora cruenta
TTTATCGAAGTACCGCTATAGACTTAAGTAGTAATTTAGAGCTTCTAAGGTAATAGATTAATACGTAGACCCATCTTGCGATAGATAGCGAGTAGATAGCGAGTATTAGCGAGTGCAGAAGATATAGAATAGTAGAAATGCGGTATATAGGTAGAAAGTGGCATTGTCCACTTGGTATATCTGGGCCTCCCTACTAGCCGAAGCCGATCGGTCGCGTGAACCGTGATCGACGCTGCCGACGTCCCACTATTGACGGCCTCACAATACCACTCATTGTTCAGCAACACCCACTGCCCGCGCAAGAGAGTCATATTCCTAGTCGCTAGACCAGACGCGTATTCTTCGAGACCACGTATACGACCACATCGCACACTTCGCAGACCATCCGAGCCGAGCGCATCGTCGCGCAACCGCACGACACAACTACCTCTAACTTCGACGTCCGACTGAATCGCGACCCGAAGACTGGCGCATAGTAATAAGGGCGCTGCCACGTATTATAGCTCTCCGCCATGGCCACCGCGGCTGTCGTGCGTCCGGGTCAACCGCGCACGTCACAGCGTCGCGATGGCCTGAAGCCGAGTATTGCATCACTGAAGCGGGCGAACATGAATGGCACTGTCGTCGAGGATGGAAGCGAATCCTCCAGCAAGAGGCAGAGGACAGATCGAGGACCAGCGCCAGCAGTGCGCACACGCGACTGGATCCTCAAGCAGCATGCAGGCAAACCACCGTCTATGGTCCTTCACCTTCATCCGACCTACTTTCGCTTCGACACGCAGGAGGGCAGCTATGCCTACGATGGGCCTATGAAGTTCATCATCGACGCTTTGAAGAAGCAGCGCATACCTCACGAGATGCTAGAGGAGATCCACGCCAACAACGTACCCTTCTACGATGGTTGCCTGATCATAGAGGTGCATAACCACCGGACGGCAAGTGCAAAGGACAAAGGCAGGAACGATTCGGCCGCAGATGGAGGGCCAGGTCGCTATTCTATGCATGTCTATAATAATTACATCACGCCCTCCGGCTTTGCGCCATACCCGAAGAAGGCCAAGGAAGAGCAGCCGGATGCAGATGCCGATGAAGACACGAAGAAGGGCGCAGAGAAGAGTGCTAACAAGGAGAAGAATGGGCCTCAGATCGCAAGTGTGGTCCTCTTTCCCACCGAGTTGTCTATGCACTATGACATGATGATCCTGGCAAGAACACCGGCATCAGATCTCACAAGAAGCAAGAAGAAGGGAACTGATGGCGCACAACCGCCTACACCCTCGCTCGCTGTCCCGCCTACGCCGATTGGAGGTGCAGTGAAAGGAGACGGCAAGATGTGTCTGGAAGAGAAGGACTTCTACCAATGGCAGGCGGATGTCTTGGTCGAGACCGAGCGCAGCCTCATGCTCGGACCTGCCGACGGGCCCGAAACAGCTCACAAAGTCCTGGACGCGTTGGCGCATCCTCTACATCAAGATATGCCACCGTCTTCCAAGACTCGGAAGAGAACTACAGCAGAGATGGCTGCGGATGATGAGAAGGCTGCCGAGGCTGAGCGTAGAATGCTCATTATGGACGAGCGCATCAAGCCTTCATCTGGTCCTGGCGCGGCCGCAAGCGAGAATGCAGGTACAGCCGCTGCACTCGGCTTTGGTAGATTCAAGACGATCCAAATGGTGCGAGAGAAGCACGAAGAGCAAGAACGTGAGAAGAAGGAAGAAGAGGCACAGGTTGCGTTGCAACGCCGCCAGCAAGAAGAGCAAGCGGCTGCCCAAGCTGCCCAAGCACGAGCCCAAGAAGCGAAGCAACGGCAAATCATGGCGCAGCGACAGAACATGGCCAGACAGCAGCAAGAGCAGCAACGCATACAAGCTGCTCAGCTGCAAGCCCAGCAGGCCGCACTCATGGCGCAAAATCATGCTCATCCTCAGCAGAATAATATGATGATGAATCAGCAGAACAACTTCCAGCACCCGGCATCAATGGCGCAGTCGAGTCCGGTCGTGCGCCAGCAGACTCCGTCCATGATGAACTCTTCGCCGATGCTGGCGCAAGGTGGCTTTCCTATGGCCGCGACGACCAGTCAGGGAGCTGGCAGCCCACAACGGCCCGCTTCAGCAACCATACAAAATCCAAATGTTGCCAATGCAATGGCTCGACAGGTCAGTCAGCAGCAGCACCCGAGCCGGAACGCGACCCCACAGATGCCGCAAGCTACTCCACACATGCAAAATGCAGGACCTAATAGGCAGATGTCGCAGACGCCGCGCATGCCGCAAGCAAGTCCGGCACCTGGAACACCGGCAGCAGCAATGTCTATGGCGACTCCGCAGGTGGGCAACGGTATGACACCCGAGCAGCTAGCGATGCTACAGGCACAGCAGAGAATGCAAGCTGCGCAAAATGGCATGTCTCCTGGACAGCACAATCCGAACCAGATGTCTGCTATGACGCCCGAGCAGATTCAAAATATTCGCCAAAACCAGTTGCGCCAGGCAGCACAACAGCAGCAGTTTATGCAACAGGCTCAAGGCAACCCGCAAATGGCAGCAGCGCTTGCCCAGCGTCAAGCTATGATGATGAGACAGCAGCAACAGCAGGTGGCCGCACAGCAGAGACTCATGCAAGCACAACAACAGCAAGCTGCGCACGCTGGAAGTCCTCATCCTGGAATGCAGGGCACTCCACAAATGAACCACGGACATCCACAGGCCGGCGATAGCGGACATCAGATGACGCCTCAGCAACAGGCTGCACGACAACAGATGCAGCAGCAGCAATTGCGACAAGCTCAGCAACAGCTTGCACAACTTGCATCACAGTACGGCGGGTTGAATAACGTTCCTCAACAAATCATGTCCAATCTCCCTCCAGCAGTCCAAATGCTCATGCGCCAACAAGCCCAACGACAACAAGCTGTCCGCGCCCAAGCAATGGCCGCACGAGCTCAACAAGCTCAACATCAGGGTCAAACAGTGGCTGGTACGTGTTCGAGCGATCCCGAATACATGCAAACCTTACGTCAACATCAAGCTCTGCTCGCTCAATCAGCGGCCCAACAACAGCAGCAAAGCAATATGAATATGAGCAATGGAATGGGGGGTATGAGTATGGCTGGGAACATGCAATTCGCGAACCAGAACCAAGGCGATGCTTTGAGTGCGCAGTTTCAAGCTATGCAGCGGGCGCTGAACAGTCAGAACAATCAGCAGGGTGGAGGTATGCAGTAGGATTGCAGCAGTAATAGGTCAGCATGCAGGACTTTGCGATGGGTATTAGATCTGCCGTTGTGAGTAGCTTCAAAGCTAGATATTAACGTCGCTTTAATGCCAATTTCAAGACTTCGAGCAAGACATCATTTCATCTCAACAAAGGACCTGGAAACCCGGGGTTGTGCCTGCGAAAGCATAGTTGGGTACGGGCTGAGGGAAGCCTCTGGAAGTGAACCGTGGCTGATAGGTCACATCATTGCATTTAGGCAAGACCTTACGCCATTTCTTGAAAGAATCTGGGCATCCGTGGTTGAGCTTTTATAAGCATGACTTAGATACAAGCCGAAGGAGAAGTCTTGAATGCGAGAGGTGAGGTGCATACCCCTGCAAGACGTCAAGTTCACTTTGATGCGATTTCACGATTATCAAGCAAGATCTCACTTCGTTTCTTGAAAGAATCTGGATATTCGTGGTTGTGCCATTCGAAAGCGTAGTTATATACATGCTGGACGAACTACTGGACGAGAACCGTCACATCATTCCATGTTTCAGATAAGATTCCTCTTGGGGTGGGAAAGGCGATACGACACCGATCGCACCGCCTGATCTCGCGAATTGAAGGTTGATCTCGCATACAGTCGCCACTCAATAGCGGACTAGAAGCCAGAGTTCCTCGATCACGAATTAAAAGCCATACATCAAGGACAGTAAAATTCATCATCAGCCGCAACACAACCCCACTGCACTGCACGAAGTCCTTTCACACGTGGCTAGTCATCCCCGCATCAGCATGTGACTCCTACACGGTTGGCGAAAGACCACAGCCGATTTTGGACTAGCGAAAAGCACAATATTTTAATATCGTTCAGTCCTTTATTCAGAAACAGAGCTTGACTGAGTCGTTGCATTGAGGATTGAAGTACAGATCCCGCTTTCCCATTGACGACGCAAGCCGCAAGAATCAACTCAACGTATATCCAGAGAGCTCGTTACACCCATGAATCTCAAAAAGCGTCCATTCGCCCTCCCACGAGCCGACTCAAGCTGTAGGATTCACGTACGTTTGCCAGCTTGAAGGTCAGGTCACTGATCTCTCATTTTTGCGGAGCTTCCGGTCGTGTCTCAACTGGTATGCGGTTGGCTGATACAACACTGCACAAAGAGAGGGCATGCGTGATTCGATGTCATTACCTCGAGCCCAGGACTTGGAGTTGGTAGCAGGTAAGCCTACTGTGGTGATATGTACTCATTCCCCTATATGTCATCAGCCCCAATCCTCCCTTCCAGGTCCATCTATGATCGACTTACTACGAGGGTCATGAATCACGATACCTGTTCCGTTGTCGTAGGTTGCGCCGTTTTCGTCTTCATGAGTTTCTTTCTTGATGTAAGCTCCCACGCGTTGGGTGGCTTTCTCCTCGGTATCGTTCATGACTGGTCTTGTGGTGTTATCACCGGCTTCAGTCTTTTTGGTAGCCTTGTAGTCGGGCTTGGTTGGCTTGTAATCTTCGTTGTTGGCGGTCATGATGTTGGAAGTAGGTGTAGGATATTGTGGTCTATGGAAGCTGGTTCCGACTTGTGTGGTTGGTCTGGCTTGCGTAGTTGTTGGTTGGTTGTAGAAAGAGTGTATAGGCTACGAGCATTCTGTGTATAGCGCCATGAACTGGTGAAACACATGATCTGCATGTGATGCGGCTGGAGGCGGCTGTATTCATTCACTCAGAATGCATGTGTAAACCGAGAGTCTGTAATCACAGGCTAATGCGGATAGCTAGTTGCATGTGTACAGTCGGTGAGGCAGTTAGACTTATATCACGAAAGCTGGAACAATGGCTGATTGTCTTGCCGATGCAGTTGGGCAAGGAAATCCTTTTGGTCCTTGTTTGCGTCGACGATAATTGAGAGCCTTCTAGATCCTCTCTGTTCCATCTGTGTCGGACTCTGTCGAGCTCAGTAATTACCGGGAGGAAAGCAGAGGCTATTGCAAGTGTGTTGCTCGTCTCGCACTATGTGTGCGAGCGTCTTGAAATATTTTGACAGGGAGACCTTCAGGTTTCGGCAATCCAGTGCACAGCTACCGACACAGGTTCCACGGCTTCCACTCCACATTTGATACTGACAATCCCCATCAGACAAGTGGCCAAGTGATCAAAACCACCTTCTCCCCTCCATCTTCCCCTTTCTCCTCTCCTCCTCAAACTCCTCTCTAGGCCCGACAAAGCCAAGACAGACATCACTATCCAAGCTCCCCTTCCCAATCCAAAGATCCAGATCAAAGATACCACCAAAATCGCCGACACAGAAGCTGGCTCGTACATGTACTCCATCCTTTCTCTTCTTCGCTTTCTCACTGAGAAAAGGACCCAAAAAGCTCGTGATCCTCCAAGCTAAAGCATCAGGAGCAAACTTCGTTCTCAATTCCTTTTCCCAGCCCTCAGGCTCCTCGTCAGTGATACGAACCAGGGCCGTAGATGCAGGAGTGCGAGCATTGGTCCAGTATGCGATGACTTCAGCGTCACGATCAGAGCCTTCGAAGGTGGTGACGAGCCAGAATGATATTATCACAGATTCGAGGTTGTCTAGGTATTTCATGGCAGAGAAGAGAGGTGTGGTGATTGCCGTTGGTGATAAGATGATAGCTGAGCCTTTGTATCCGCAGAACTTAAGCTCACGAATAGTGGATGAGTGGTAAGAGGCCAAAGTATGAAGCATAGGAGGCATGCCTGTCCAGCCGTATTGTGGTTCGAAATGGGAGTTTTGAGGAGGCCGAGAGGGGATTTGAGAGGCAAGAGCATAGATGGTAGATTTGTCTTCGCCTTCGAGGTCCAGGCGTTCGTGGTCATCGATGAGATCTCTCACCTCCTCACCATCTCGTCCCCAAGTGTTGCCGAGGGGGCTTGATATGCCAATCATGACAATCTTTTGAAGAGGAGAGCTACGCAAGGCGCGAATGATTTCTCTGCGTTCGTCTCGTGGCATGCCGCCCTCAATCTTGATGCTTTCCACCTTTTGCATCTTGACTGCGAACTTGGTGATGAAATGTCTCCGACGACTTCTGGCTCCATAGTCATGGCATTCCTCTTCTTCAGTTGCTGGCTCGCCATAGTTCCTGAACACCGTATCGATTCGTAAATCTATCAGCGTTCTACCCAGATTCTCAATGACTGCATCGACACGCTCCGAAATGTCGGGAGAAATGCCGCGATGCGAGAAGAAGTGATCCATTGGCCAAGCCAGACACTGAAGATTTGGGTGAGCTTCCATGAAAGCTAGCCCAGCAAGATCCAGTGCTGCAACCACATCGTCGTCGCTGGTCCCGTTCTGACGTAGTGACACCTCAGGAATACTTTCCAGTATGTTTGAGTGATCTAGGAGATAAAGGCCAGGTGGCATTATATTGTCAGGCGTGACACAATTCCTGAATTGGAGCGCGCGCAAGTGCGGAAATCGACACTTGAAAAGGTCTAAGTAAAAGGAGCACCAATTCGCCAAGCTTTTCGAGCCATGCGTCTGGGGAGTGGTCAGAACCCAATCCAGATTCAACGAGCTCAACGTCGTGCTCGCGTTATGAAGCATGGCGTTGGCCACTTGCGCAGAAGAGAGCCTCTCTTTCGTAATACTTGACAATGCCGAGGTGAACTGCTGGCCCGAGCCATCAGGACCAATTAAGTGAGCGCGATATGCCATCTCAGCTCGAGCAGACCTGGAGAGACTGCCGTCTGCAAGCTCGTGAGGCAGGCCAATGATGTTTTCCAGAGCCTCGAAAATCCGTTCATCGAAGTCATGCGATGATTCGAAGAGCTCATCGAGCGGATGTCTGTCAAGCGGCGAGCCGACCCAACCAGGATCTCGACCATTTCGGGTCAACTCCTCCATCTTCCTCTGTGCCTCCAACCACATCAAATAGTGCTTTCCAGTTTGAGCTTCCACGTACGCGGTGTTGCAGGTCGTCCGGTAGTGTCCACCAAGACCATCCTGAAACTCATGGTACACTCCTCCTCTGGAATACACAAGTTGATTTCTGGTGAGCGTCTCGTCGACCTTGGTGCCAAGCCTCAAAGGCAAACGTCGAAATCTAACACTTTCCAGTCCATCGAAATTCAGCTTTGTCGGTAAATCGTACCCATCGGACTCCGTCCATTCCACCAGACCTGTACTGATCTGACAGTTCTCCAGCCACAGTCTCCGTACAGGCATCGCATCTTTCCTGTCGATATCGAAGAAACTTCTCAAAACTGCAACCACGATCCAAGGGTGACCCAGGACTATCCTAACAGTCGTCACCTTCTTCATTTCTCTGATCGCCATCTTGACCAACTCAACCGTTCTCCAATCGTTCGACAAAGTCTGAGAGCAAAACGGCATATGTGGCAATTCATTGAAGATCCCAGGCGGACTCAGATGACATCGATGCGTGAGTGTTTGAACCTCTCTCGCGATCCAAGGCTTTTTGATCAGAACCAGGAGTTTCTTGAGCATGGGTGTGTCATCGTGTTCGTCAGTAGAGTCCAGGTCAGGGTGGTAAGTCCGGCAATCGGTCAACTCTAATTCTCGCCATATTAGAGGCGTCGCGACTTTGTAGTACCATTGTGATGCGAGGTTGAGAGAGCAGAGATGTGGTCGGTCTAGGCGGGAGAGAATATCTTGGATGAGCTCTTCGGGAAGTTCGTGGAGGTTCATGGTGGCGGAATTGCTGGCTGTGATCGCGATCTCTATACAAAAAACTCCTTGGAAGAGCACAGAGCTATACTCGTATCGTCATCATGCTGCTGTAGAGCCCGTCTATTTGACTCTTTCACTCCGTATGTATATCATATAGTCATAGTCGATTGTTGTGTTTGATGAAGCCATGCCAAGAGGGAGCGGCAGTCGAGGCCGGCGGAATCGGCCACGTCATCCCGACCCGAAGACAACAACGATATCACGACTGCAAACATTCGTCACGCCGTCAATGCAACTCAAAGGCTGAAGATCTGAAGTAGAGTCTGCCTTGGAAGTCGAGGTCATGTTGTTAAGCCTACGCAAAAGCTCCGAGCTGCGCAGGAAATGGCGTCTGAACCAGAGGTCAAGACGCGGCCCTGCACTACCGCCGATCAGTATGCATCTCGAGAGCAACACAAGCCTAGAGCGAAGAATGAAGGTTGTCACACAGCATTTCGTGATCCTGAGCTGCCAAGCTCAAAGCTGAAATGCATTGCAATGCTTGCGGTCATGCTTTACTTAGCGCCAGCCTTGCGGATTACTTGCGCCATGGAGAAGAGATGAATCGCTTTGCTGAAGCACCATATCTTTCATTCAACTTTTCCTTTGACATTGCGCTACAGTAACTCTCGATTCACGTCGTGTAAGGACGTGAAGTACCGGATGATTGCGCGCAGTGTCCGAAAATGGACCAGGAACACCTCCTATGCGAATCTCAGCTTAGCGACCCATGGCGAGACTTGAGCTCCTCGGCTCCAGAAGTGGTCATCTGCACTGACAAAGAGGCTGCGACTGATGAGGGCAAAGAAGTCACACCCGGTCATGGTCCCGAGGTGATTCAGCAAGAGCATCTTCCCGAGGTGATCGGAGCAGATGGCGGAAAAGAGGTCGCGTATGCGAGGTCAAGCGATGGAAAATCCACACCAGTCGTGCTCGTCCAATGGTTGAAAGACCACAAAAGGTCGAGATGGTCAATCGCAGCTGTGTCGGCACTAGTGTTCCTGGCTATCGCACTATCAGCTGGACTTGGAGTAGCTATGCGTCGCAAGTACGGCGCCTCTTCCTTCGTAATGGACAAACATAGCTGATAGCTGTTCACAGAGACTCAGACAAGGCGGCCAGCAAAAACACGTCCGATTCGACGCTCTATGATGCCAGTGTGATACCCTCTCCAACCAGCGGAAGCCCACCGACTGGGACGTATGCTCTCGTGCTCGGTCAGCCCCAGGAAACGCAAGCAGATTGTCTGTCCAACCAGGCACAGCAGGCAGCTTGGGATTGCAATATCTCGCAGTATTCTGCTCTTGGTCTCATTGTACAGAGCTCCGCTGCTGGGCAGCTGAATGGTCGGATCTTCGATGCTTCATACAACGACTCAGTCGCCTATGGTGCCCAGCTTAATTACATGAACACAACCGCAGCCAACTTCATGACTGTACAGGACAATGATGATCCTAGCAATGGTCCAGCATTCTACTTCCAGCAATTCTTCGATAAAGTCGTTGTAGTGCCTGAGAGCGCCATACAGAGCAGCAGTAGTACGAAGATGATGAGACGTGGAGTGACAGCAGAGCCTGGCGAAAAGCCGTGGCTCTCAATACATTACTGGAAGCCTTCATCTACATCAATAAAGCCGCAATTACAACCAGTTCCACGGCCACTGCCACATCCTCTGCCGCACAGGAACCTTCAGCCACAGGATCACAGCTCAGCGATCTGGTCACCACGACGATGTCTTTAGCGTGGACCACTGCTACTATTACAGCACCAGCTTCTCAATTGTCTGGCTTCGCAAGCAGACTCACTGAAGCAAGTGCTTCCTCCTCCAGCGCCGAAATGACAGCAACACCAATATCCACAATATTTGGAAAACGCGAAATAGCCTCCAGCGACCTCTGGAGCTCACTTCAATCATTTCCACTGCTCGTGAAGTTGGAAGAAAGACGACTCGCCAATAATACGATTCAGCCATACTGTCAACAATACCAGATCCTAGACAGCGGTGTCGCGAACTGGATGGGCGATGAAAATGGTAACCCTATCATCATCGATCTAGACGAATCAGATCCGCCAGCGTCGGCTTATACAGCCACAAGCACAACGAAGAATAGGCGAGCGGTGTCTGGGGAGTGTCATTGTCAATGGCTGAGTGGCAGTGGTGCTTAATATGTACGATTACGAGAATGATGGAATGTATACGTGCAGTATTTGCGATGAACGGATTTGTCTAAGTAGTGAATAGCGTTTCGAATCGTTAATGAATACATGCTGTACGGATCCTCATATAATCGACAAGCATCACGAGACCGCGCAATGTCATTGTTAATGAGTGAGTGGAAGTGGTAAATGATCAATCGCCGGATCGAATTGAGGTGACTGTGTCTTAGAGAAAATCCTGAATTCCTACATCAAGTGGTTGTGGCAAGGGGGTATATATATCTACACAGCCGCAGTGGAAGCACGGCGACCATCTTTGTTTCCATCTTTCTTGCTTCTCGTGACTCAAAACACCCACCCATCAATAGGAAGAATGAAAAGTGATTGAACACCAAAGCCACTCGGCTCAGAGAAAACATTACGTTCGCCGATTCAACTCCTCCTCGAAAATTACTTGCGCCGATATCCTATTCCCATTCCAGTTCCTTACTGCTGGTAGTTCTTGATCTTGAGCATCATGCAAACATTGATTTCTTGCAAGTAACAGTAAACAAAAAATGACTTTTCATATCTTGTTTTTACCATAAACCTCCTTCCACACGGACCGCCGGATGTGTTGCTGAAGTGGGCGTCGATGCGGTAGGGGTAGATTGTTGGTCTCTGTCATGTCGTTTAGCGCCATCGCTGGTGCCAGGTCGTGTGTGATCATCATCGTCGTCTAACTCAAGTCCGCGTCGCCAGTCTGCCAACGTGCTTGTGCCTGGTGCGTTTGCAGAAGTTAGAGTGCGGTCATACTCGAAGCGATCGGAGAGACGATAGTTCTTGTTCGTGGTTTCCCAATGCGTCCGCAGGGCGTCCAGTTCGCTGGCAAGGGAGTCCAATGCTAGTGAGTTTCGCCCGGCCTCGCCGCCAGACTCGGCCCCTGCAGAGTATGTGCTGTCACCACTGTTAGAAATGTTCCGGCTGTGGGTCTTGGTGAGATGGTTCGAGACACCGGTTGCATCGCTCGCTTCACTGATGCTAGGTGGTCGCTGGAGGAGAGTGCCATTGAGAAGTGGAGTCTCGCCAGGATCGCGCATGCGAGATTGTCGTCGGTAGTTATCCACGCTCGATTCCACCTGGTCGAGCAGCAATTGGACCTTGTTTTCCGCGTCCTTGGCACGCTCTTCAAGGAGAGCATTCTCCTTTTGTAGGCGCTCGATGTCGGTCCTTGACGTTGCAAAGGTTGTCTGCAAAGTTGCAAGATCGCTTTGCGCCGACGCATGCGAAGTCTTGGCTTGTGTGAGCTCAGTCTGAGTGCTCTGCAGCTGCTCTTGCATCTTTGTGATGCGGCTTTCCATTTCTTCGACGGTGCTCTGCAGGCTAGAGTGCTGCTTGGACATCTCTTGTCGCAATCTCTCCCTCTCTGCTTCAATATCGTCCGTGGAGCGACTGCCGGATGTGCCCTTTGTTGATTCGATATCGTCCTTTGCCTTGTCGAGCTTCTTCTTTAGGTCACCATTCTCGTTCTTAACGCGCTGCATCTCTTGCTTCATCTTAGAAAGCATCTTTTCAGTACCCCGCAAGTACTTCACTGCGGCTTGATGATCATTGTCCAGCGCTGCAAGCTTCTCTTCATACTCCCGCTTCATTTGTTCACCTCGGACATTGATTTCTTCAAATTGTGACTTGAGCTCCTCGTGAGACTTGGAGTTAGCTTCAAGCTGCTGCTCCAGATCTCGGACGCGATGCAGGTCTGGGGTGCTGAAGCGCTGCATGCTTGGCGAATCTAGTGCGCGAGATCTTCTCTTCTCAGCTGGGTTGATGCCACGCTCATTCAAGATGTCCTTGAGTGACGCGTGCTGCACGGAAAGCGCGTTCGTCTCCAGCATATGTCGTTCAAGCTTTTGTTCGAGGTCTGCCTTCTCGGCATTGAGGGCCTGGTTCTCCTTCATAGCCACCTGCAGTTGTTTTCGGATAGAGAGGCCTTCGCGGCTGGCTTGCTCTTGATACGTCTCAAGGCCAGCAATGCGCTCTTCTGCACGTCGCAGCTTCTCGGCAGCAGAATCTGCAGCGGCTTGATTCTGCCTTACCA
Source organism: Pseudocercospora cruenta (assembly GCA_013365205.1). NCBI lineage: Eukaryota > Fungi > Ascomycota > Dothideomycetes > Mycosphaerellales > Mycosphaerellaceae > Pseudocercospora > Pseudocercospora cruenta. The sequence goes on from JAASFE010006159.1 coordinate 295,698, forward strand.
TGACATTGGCGGCTTCGACTTGCTGCTGCAGGATAGAGACACGCTCATCATGTGCATCGTCATTGCTGACATCTCGTTGACTGATCTGACCGAAGCCAGTAAGAACAGCCTCTCGATGAGTTCTCGCTTCGGCTGCATGCTTCTCAGCAAGTTCTTCGGCATCTCTGAGTCGTCGAGTTGCGCTGTCAAGCTCAGTGGTGCGCTGTTCATGCTGTGTCTTCAGCTCTCGCAAGCTTCTCTCAAGCTGATCGCGGTTGTTGCGCTCTTCCTCAAGCTTCCGCTCCAAAAGCTCAGCTTTGTCGCTCGAAGCAGTGACAGCCTCTCGCAATGTGATAAGCGTAGTTGTGTGATCCTTGCCATCTGCTGTCAATGTGTCGAGTTTCCTACCGAGCTCCTCCTTGTCAACAGAAAGAATCTTATGCTGGGTCAGGATCTCGGCGTGGCTGGCGGCAGCTTCACGATGCGCCTTTTGTGCTTCGTGCAATTCTGAACGCAGACTTTCGATCTCAGAGGTGTGCTGTTGCCTGTAAGTGTCAAGTTCCGCTGCGCGCTTTTGCGCGGCATCTGCCGTGTCTTCTGCCAGCTCGCGAGCCTTCTTTTCTGCTTCAACTTCCTGAATTAAAATGTCCATTCGTCGGCTGAGCTCGCTTTGTGCCTCCAGTGATGATGCGAGTCGTCTACTGATGTCGTTGCTTCGGTCAAGGGTTTTCGGCTCGCCATCTGGCTGGGGACTGCCTTGACCTGCAAGCTTCGCTTTGGCGAACGCAGCTTCGTTGATCGCAACGTCTCGCTGCCTCTCAACCTCCGCAATGCGCTCGGCAGCGCTCTTGCTTTGCTCTTCGATAGTTTCCTGTACCTTGGAAAGTTCTGATCGCATCCTCAACAGCGCCTCAATCAGTGGCTTGTCATCGTCCTTGAAAGCATCATTGACGCGTTCATCAAATACTGGCGACTCTGTTGACCGTGACTGATAGCCAGACTTCTTCGCGAGAAGCAACTCGGAGGCGTACCACGCATTCTTCTGCTTCAGAAGCTCAACCTCTCGAGCAGAGTCATCAAGCTGTTGGTGGAAAGCCGGCGACGAGCCAATACCTGAGTCCATTGGAAGTTCACGATCTTCTGATATCTGTCTGACCTTGGTCATTGGTCCGCTGTCCATCGATGGCCTAGGGGTGCCATCAGACTTTGAATGCTGCTGTCTGGAATCGTTTCGTGATTCGGTGCGGGAAGCGTTCCTGGCTCCAAGGTCAAAGGGCTGCTGTTGTGAAGGCTGATAGGTCTCCGGCTTCACGCCTGATGGCTGCGAGTATTGGTCTCGATCTTCCTCAAAGCTTGGAGACATCGGCATCCCACGATCCCTCTGCACAGGCGAGGCTCGATGAGTCTCAGAGGTCATGACATTGTCCATTCTTTGCGGTCGCTCATTCTCGTTGGATGGGCTGAAGGCGCGATGTGGCGTCCTTGAAGGTTGCCTAGAAGCTGGTTGCGGTCCTGGCTGTCGTTGCGCAGGAGCTTGTGGAGGCGGGCCTACGGGGGCAGGTAACTGGCCTTGTGCGCGAGGTAGCCTTGATGCGCCATCTGGTGAGCGTATGCGGGTGTGGTCGCCGTGCTCACGGTCCATGAGCTCTGCTCTAGGTTGTCCTCGTCCTTGTGAGCCGGCACGGTCATTACTAGGGCGTCGTGCCTGCTGCACTCTCTCATTCGGAGGTGTTTGCGTGGAGTCTGGTGGGTATCGTATCTTGCTCGTATCCAAAAAGTAGGCCAATCCGAGCTCGACAGGGTCTCTGGGCGCACTACTAGGCTCACCTGCAAGAATCACAATCTGTTTTCCAACAGTGGTCATGCTGTGTCCAGATCTTGGGCTCGGGCTCGGACCCATATTCTGGAAAGTGTACCATCGTCTTGAGCTTATTCGGAATGCCGCCAAATCACCAAGATCGTTGCCCTCCTCATTCCGACCACCGAAGATGTACATGACATCTCCAACCAACGCTGCCGCATGTCCTTCTCGAGGCGATGGGATATATCCTATGCAGTCCAACTGCACCCAAGAGTTCGACGCAGGCGAGTATGACCACACATCGTTATACCAGTGAATGCCATCAGTACCGCCAAAAAGATAAAGTCGATCTTGCCATGTAATAATCGTATGATTCGTTCGAGCAGGGGGTATCTGGCCGTGAGGAGGACCGCCGTCTATGGTGTTCTGAATTAGAATTTCCCATCTGTTGGTGGCTTGCTGTAGCGCATTGAGATCGAAGGCAACCAAGTCATTAAAGAAGTATCCTTCTACTTGGCCACCAAAGATGTAAATTTTGCTGCCCAGTATGTTCAAAGTATGGCCATAGCGACCTGGCGGTCTCGGTCCAGCGGGCAAGGCTCTCGACCATTGCTTGGTGGCTGCATACAATCAGACACATGATCGCAAATTACAGATTGTCACATGAACTTACAGGTGTTGAGCAGGTAGAGGGTGTCGTCAAGCATATCGCCCTCGTCCATTTTCGTGTCACCACCAAAAACGATGAAGGCATTGCCGACTAGTAAGCTGGCATGGCCCACTCTTGGTCCTGGGCCTTCACTAGTGGTCGCAACTGGGAAGCAAGTCATGCCACCTGATGCTTGAGGACCAGCCTCTACCATCCAGAGATCTCCCTTCACAGTGCTGCCATTGATGAGACCACCCATCAGATATATCGATCCATCCTTGCTGGCGCTCGCATTGACTGCCGCGCCATATCTGGGAAAGGGATTCGAGTGCGTTACTGTGAAGTTTAGCCTGCGCTGTGACCATGGGTATGGTGATGAAGCCTGGTCTTGTGAAGGCCGCTGGCCCATTGGGAATCTCTGCTGCTGTCACAGTGTCAGTATGCCGATCGCAACCATCTCTCACTATCTCCATCTGCGACATACTGCATCTCGACTCCCATCTCTCGCCTCGCGCAACGATTTCTGCTCTGGGCTTGGCGGTCCAGCAGGTCGCGCGCCTTCCTCCTTGATGGCCATCACCCGCTCATCCGGCGGTCGAGCTTGAAAGGGCGGCTTTTCTGATAGCGAATTCAAGCTCCCATTGACGCTACCTGTCTGCGCTGGCGTCGGCGAGCCCGGTTTCGCGCCATTGGGTGCGCCATTCAGTGTCGTTATGCCGCTCTGCGGCCCAGGTCCATCTCGCGAAATGGTGTCCCTCGTAGCATGTAAGGATGGCGCGTTCGGGTTGGCAGGTCGCGGTTCGGGTGCGCCCTTCTTGGAGGACTTGAATAGGAATGACATGCTTCGTGCGTCGGCGTGCTGGTTTGTGTACGTGTGTTTGCGCGATGCCAACAATTACTCGACCGGCATGCAGGCTCCAGACGGCGCCGCAATGTCCAGGTCAGGGCGAATGCGAGCGTGCGCGGTCTACCCTCATCCGCGTGCAATGTCGACAGGGCGGATGGCAGAATGGGCGAGGTGCGCGCGCGCGGCACAGTGGTCGGCGGTGGTTGACCTTGTCGTGGGCTGGGAGGTTGGAATGCTAGAATGCCAGACCGATCCGAGGCCTCACGTCTCACGCCCGGCGCTCTCCCTGAACGGTATGAGATTGGCGGCTCCAGCACGTTTCCTGGCACTACCGTGCTCCACCAGCACAAACAGTCGCACGCAGTTGTACAACGCGCGGTGCGATGCCAGCAATTCTCCCACGTCTCTGATAATGATTATCGGTCTCCAACAAAATTCTGAAGATTCTAGGGGATTAACAGGATACGGATAGTGCAAATGTGGCCCATGCTGCACTGGAAAGGCTATATCAAGCCTAATGCGATCGACGTTAGCGCTATCGATCCAGATTCCACCGCCGAGCGGGAGCCTCTACTATCCCGCCTTGTATTTGTTTTCCTGTTCGCTATATACAACGTTGCCTACTCCTATCCAGCACTCGCCGCCGTTTCCCTGCTCAGATCCGAAGACCTGGTGCCACTTCCGGTCGAAATGAGCGTGCTGGTTGACTTCTTCGGCTGAGGCCGACTATAGCGAGCGAAATGCCTGGCGGTTTCAGGTGTGCAGTACTTCAGGGGGCTCGCTGTCTCTGCACCTGCTGTAGATCTGCGTTTCTAAAAGTACGCAAGCACGTCGTTTCCCATCTTACTCCAGCAATTGGTTCGTTTGACACCCTCTGGTACTTCCTCGATGCATCCATCGAAGTCAGCGGCACGCGACCTGCGACCAGCGTTTGCAATCACAAGTGTTTGGTTCATTCTGTATGATGCCGTGTGCGGAGCGGGGCGTCGATGCAGGAATTGAAGTCAAATGTCCTTGCCTTTGCAGGGACCTCTTCGACACCACCAAGACGGTTCGACGACTGCAGTACTCTTTGCAGCCTGAGATCTGCACGAAAGGCGACCATGTATGTATGTTGTAGTGTTCACGGACAGACTGCTGCATCATGTCTGTCCAGTACACACTACTGTGCTCTCACCTCAGGCCTCCGAGACTTCATCTCCACAGCGAGCCTCCATCTCCACAGCGAGCCTCCATCTCCACAGCGAGCCTCATTTTGCCTTTCCTTGGCCGTGGAGCTGGGACGGCAGAAAAGGGATTGAGGAGCAGGGAGCACCGCCTGGTCTGGCACTGAACTGAAAAGACGTCGATGTCCAGCTTCGTCTTTGAAGCGGCAACTTCGATCTCTAGAAGCATGTTGTTACTAACCATAGCTGACACAAGCAAGAACACACGTTCGTCGCTTGAAGAAGACCAGCCAACACAAACTATTCTCCGATCGAGGACCAAAATTTCATACAAACATCCAGGAGATGCCGGCCACTCCAAAGACCCTTCTTTCTGGTTCTCCATCGGGCAACCGCCCTGATGCTTGTTCGTGGTCGACCTCATCAGAATGAAAACTTACCGCTCCTGCTGGACAGAGGACACGAGTTGTTATCCGGGTCACCGGCTCTTGCTTTCCCACACGCGATCAGGCTGGCAGATGGCACCACTGTAAAATAATGCTCGGACACAGAGTCGATCAGCGTATGGTCTTTCGACCACCGCACGATATCCATAAACTTTCTGCTCTTTTCGCGAGGCAACATCGCAGATCGCACCAGACCAGGCCAAAATATGTCTTCGACTTCCGATCGCATGAATATCGCTACGCCTTCGTACCTCAGTCAAGATCGACCAAGAGGTCCTTCCTAATCTCGATAGCACCACAGCCCAGCATGTGCACCTATCGTTCTTCATCCTCCCGAGTTCAAGTCGTGGAAGCGTGCAAGTACACCTAATACAGAGAGTCCACACCTCACAATAGATAATACACCCGACTTCTCTTCATGCAGCAAGCATTGAAAACAGTTTGGCACATTCACAGCACACCATCTCAGCCGACTACCGAAAGCACCTAACGCACTTGTGACCTGCTGCATAAGCCACAAATTGTTGGTACATCCTATACTACAACCCCAGATGTGAGCATCCGCTAGTCTACCGCTACAAGTCTCCAATGACCGGTACATAGGTAAACCTTCTAGCACTCCATCATTCCATATTCCGGTCTGAAGACACAGTAAGGCTGCTTCTGTATGTGCAGCTCCCTGTCGTTGTTCATGCAGCCGGACAGAAGGTCGGAAGGCTTGGCAGATAGCTCGAACAGCTTCTCCACCGAGGAAGTGGGACTTGGACAGGAGCAGAGCTCGAATTTCACGCAAACATTGTATGCTCAGAGGCGCGACGACGAAAATTTGGTCTAGTAAAGCGGAAGACACGAGACAGCCCACTATTACTCCTTGCCCTCCGCAGCTGATATGTCTACATTTCCTGTCCAGCAATCCATTACTTGCATGCAACAAGGACCATTCCGCTTAGGACAGCCCATCACATTCCGTTGAGCAGGACGTATGTCTGAATCTTCTGAAGCAGCTGGACCTTCCTGCAGCTGCACTTGTGTACGTTTCGACACTGCCGCAGATCCTCGGTCATGAAGCTCTCAGCCGAACACCGCATTGTATGGTGCAAGGCATCGCCAACAACATCGCCTGGCTTACGGACCGGAAGCCAAAGACCGGATGGTCTCGACGCGAGCCGTGGAACAGATCAAAGCACCGCTCAAAGCTTGCACGTACGGAGACTGCCGTTCAACTGATTCCTGCTAGAAGCAATTCTGCCTCGTGTTGACCACGAAGGAGTCACCCGCAGCATGATACAGTCAAATTAGCATGATGATGCATTTTCCAGCATGCAGCACCACGAGAGTACGGAAAACGTGAAGTCACGAATAGAAGTCGTTCGTCAGATATGGCTCCTCCACCACAATGTCGCAACTGGGGCGACTGGCCTCATACAGTCTCAAGGAGGCACCATGATACCGAGATGAAGATCAATGTGCAAGTCAGGTCAACGTAAATTCGCAAGCCCCGAGGCGTTCCGGCGCTGGACTTGTCGCTCACCCGACAGTGATGCTTAGTCGTCACTGCCTTTGATCAGTCATGCTCCAAGGGCGCCGCCGTACCGACCCATAACCACGTTACGGCTTGAGGCGCAAGGTCAGAACTGGTCAAAGGTGTCTGAGCGCGTACATGTGAGCATGATATCTCACTGATAGCGATGCATTTCCACGTTCTTCATAACAAATGTATTCGGTGTTCACTATTCCCGCAGCCGGGAGAGCGAGCACGAGGGATACGTTGCTAATTTCGACAGATACCGGGCGACAATATTACGTTTAGTAGTGTTAGGGATGTTTTGTAGCTTCGGCGTCGGTATTCTAGTTATACCTTTCTTATATTGTCTTATACCTATCTCGAGGCTAGACGAAGATAGAATTTAGTATTTGTATATAGCTTAGTAAGTAGCTTAGGATCTAAGTTAACTAATTAGTAAATAGGGTATTTAGATCCTATCTCTTATCTAGACTAGTTCTATTAGGATTTAGATATATTATATATAAGATTTTAGTAGAAGATTCTTTCTATTATAGTAAGATAATAATAATAAAACTTCTATAGTTAAAATTCTTTATACTTATATTTTAAAGTTTAGAGAATTTTATAATATAAATATCTTAGATAAATAGATATAAAATACTATAATAGATTAGAAGTAGTAGATTAATAAGATAGTAGTTAGAGCTACTAGCTTAGATAGAAAATCTCTTATAGTAAGCTATAGTAGTATATTTTAATATAAACTAGTTTAATAGTAGTTATTTAAATTCTTTAGTTATATTCCTTTTTCTATAAGATATAGATCTTCTATTTAGTATTTAAGTATTATATACTATTAATAATATTCTAATACTATAATTTATTAATTTTCTTAGCTATATTAAAAATCTTTATATTACTTATATTAGTCTCTTAACTTATTTATACTATTTTTTAAACTATACTTTAAATTTATTTTATTAATATAAATATTACTTAATAGCTAGTTATAACTATATCTATTCTAGTATAGCTACTATCTATAGTAGTACTACTACTAATATCTCTATAATTTAGACTATTCTTTATAATAGACTCTACTAGACTATCTATTTCTAATACTATAAGAGACTAGATATATAGTAATATATAGAGTATCTATTAACTAATAGATTAATAGAAGATAGAACTAATAAATATATATTTAAATAGATATATAATACTATATAAAGAGCTTATATATTATATATATATAGTATATATACTAAGCTAAGCCTTAGTAGAAGATATTACTTTTATAAGATTTTTATAATTATCTCCTTTCCTCTAGTATAGCTATTCTTAGATATAGATATAGCCTAATCTTATATTAAGCTCTTCTATTAAGTATATTTATTATATTTTCTATATTTTCTATATACTTCTATTCTAGTTACTATATATAAGATTTCTATTATTAAGCTAGTTCTAGTACTTAGTCTTTATATTATCTATAAAAGCTTTATTACTAGACTACTTATATATATATAT
>JAASFE010006162.1:6050-25595 GCA_013365205.1 Pseudocercospora cruenta
AGAATCCTAGTAATAATCGGTCGTCTATTCCTAAATATATTAACTCTACTAATAACTAGTCGTCTAACTAGGTATATACGCGCGCTTCTTATATTACTTAAAGGATAAAAACTCTTCCTAACTAAGTATACTATACTAGCGCTTCTCCGATAGCCCTAAAACCTTTCTATAATAGACTTAATATATAGTATAATAAAATATTACGAGATAGTAAGGTATAGGAAATAAACGAGTTATTATATAGTTCTATCTAGAGATAGAAGGAAGCGTACGAAGAAGTATCGTAGCGCTAAGGATAGATACCTAAGGTATCTATCTTAGCTCTAATTTAGTTAATTTATAATAAAGCTATAGATATATCTAAATAGTAGAAAGATACTTAGGAGTACTTACTAGCCTATATTAGCGTACTATTTAGTATCTATATTATTATAAAACTATATAGTTTATATATAGTATAAGGAAGAGAGTCGCTTAGGTCTAATTAGATATATATTTAACTACGCGCTACTAACGCTAGAGGCTTATCTTAGTAGTAAGGGTAGCGGTAGCGTAATTTAATATATTAAACTTACGGAGGTTTAAGAGATAGTTACTAACTTACTTTTAACTAGCGGAATAGTATATATCTAATAGCGTTATTAGTTACGAGTATTATTATTATAATTAAGAAGATATTAAGAAGTTATAAAGCTATTTATAACGCTACGTTAGAGGTTACGTTATAACCTCTAATTTAGTTCTACTTAGCGGAATTTAAGTAAATATTCGTATATTTAAATTTATTTAGTATATAGATAGTATTATAACTACGTAATATTATTTAGTTAAATTTAAGGATAAGTAAGATAATATATATACTAAGCGATTAGGGATTAATCTATATACTATCTAGTAGTATATATAATATAGGAAATATAAAGAGTAAATTTAATATATAAAAGCTATCCTAGCTAGTAGAAAGTCTATATACGAGTATTACTAAGCGGGGTAGTAATAATAACTTCTTAGCTTCTTAGCTACCTTTATTATTCTTCTTCTTAATAAATACCTTATTTACTATATTAATTAACGCTAGTATATACTTAGAAAGCTTCTTAATCTTACTTTTAACCTTATTTAAGTAATTAGTATTAACTCTAGATAATAAGGGTTTAAGTAGCGCTAGCGCTAAGCGCGTAATAGTAGTAGTAAGGAATTCGTACTAGAGTCGATATTCTTCTATCTATACTTCTCGATCCTACCTAGCTTTATCTAAGGCCTTTTTAACTAATATACGAGTATTACTATAGACTTAATTAGCTTCTAACTATACCCTCTTTATACTCTAACGCTTTAATACCTCTAGAGCTAATAATAAGGATACTAGCTCGTTATTATCTTCTATATCTTAAGAGGGTCGCTTTAATCTATATAGCTTATATATCTCCTTCTACTTAGCTTCTTCCTTTAGCTACTAAGCTAACTTCTACTTCTAACCCTAATATAACGCTCGCTTATCTTCTATATCTATCTACTTCTAGTATAGTTACTAGAACTTAGAGAATAATCTACCTATTCTAATAACCTTATTCTACTTATCTAATTTAAACTAAGATATCTAACTAAGAATATACTTATTACTACGCTTAGTATTACTACTAAGAATAGTCCGCTAGAGCCGAGTTAGATATAGGTCTAAGATCTTAGAGATAATCTTCTCTATAGTTATAAAGAAGTATACTAGCGAGTTATCTTCTATAGCCTATTTCTTATATCTATCGATTACCTTTATATAAGCTATACGATACTCTTTATTATATATAATCTTAGTATACTTAACCGTCTCTTTACTACTACGAGGCCCTATATATCGCTCCTTTAACTTTAACTTATCTTTAAGTAAGACCTACTTACTACTATAAACGTAGCCCTCTAAAGGTAATACTTCCTCTATCTCTAAGCTTAGTAGAGGGACTAAAGGGCCGTTTTATATAGTTTCTAAGCTATTATTTCCCTCTTCTATAGTAGTACTTAGAGAAGCTAATATCTTACTATTAGTACTTAGACTTATATAGATAGGTAGCGGCTTATATAGTAGAGATCTAGGTAGCTTAGTTAAAGGCGTATAAGGGCTTAGATAGATAATAATTAGTATATAAGAAGGCGTTATAAAGCTAGTACTATCTAACTACTAAATAGATAGTAATACTAGTATATTCCTAGCCTCTTAGTATAATCTTTATAATAGTATAAAGGATAGTCTATACTAAGGATTGCCTTAAAAGCTTCTTATAGATATAGATAGTAAGCTTAGTAGTCTATTAACTACTAGATTATTAACTACTAGATTAACTATAGTATTTACTAGTAGCGAAGATCTAATATATATATATATAATTATCGCTACTCGAAGGAGGTAATTATACTACCTATAGCGTACCTTATAGAGGTACTAGAGATAAGAAACTAAACGACTAGTTACTATTAATATAAGGCTAATACTAGTTATATATAGCTACGAAGTAGTTAACTATAGTAATAGCTATCTTATTATTACTAATAAGTACTAATAAAGAGATAGGATAGTAAGACGCGCCTACGCGAAGCGTAATACTCTCGCGATTACTCCTAAGATTATAATATTCTTTATAGTTACTACTATTTAATATTAAACTATTAAGCTATACTAGAAGAGATATTATTAGAGGTCTAACTATTATAGTCGAAGGTCTAACTATAAAGACATTCAATTAACTATATTTAGAAGCCTTAGTAAGCCTCTTAATTACGGTCCGACACGGCATTCCCGCCAGAAGGTTATTCACTTATATAGCTACCGCTAAGCACGATATTCCAGCAGTAAACCTGCTCTATTGTTATTACGAGGTCATTCCAAGCGATTGGCATCTCAGGTGAACGCAAATGATTCTCATTGTATTCACAAGAGCATCGAAGTCGATACTTTCTTACAATCGTGGTCCAGGTCGGAGAATATCAAGACACGTTCCTGAGTACCACGGCAGGTCCACGAGAGAGTTCATAAGCTGCTTGCCAAGGTACGCAGCAAGAGACAGCTTCACTTCAGCTCTTGCTCTCATGATTTTCCTGCTTAGAGGACTTGATCACCAACAAAGATACGAACATATGAACATCACAATACAACTTCAATTCCGGCGATGCGATTCTCACATTCCGACCAGTTGCACTATTGATGCAAGCACAATGCCTCTCTTCATATATCAAGGACATGAAATAGTAGCCGCCGCCCGAACCAGATCCAGGTTCAGCTTCACATTGTACCACATACATAGCAACGCTTCGCATAAGAACGTGGTTCAAAGACACTTCGAGATGATTGCGCAACCAAGTCTCCGAAAACGTGAGTATCGACAGAAGTACCACACGGAGATGTAATAAAACTTCATGGTCTGCATCGTTGGCAAATACCAATGGTCTTTGCCGTTAGACGCAGTCATACAAGAACGCTAAAGTAAACAACCCGACAGCGTCTAGATCTTGACAGTTGGAAACTCGTCATGGGTCAGGAGACAAGTCACACGACGACACCATTGCCAGCATTCCAAGAACGGCAATGACGGCGAGTTACACACATGTCACACAACCCCTCGCCTCTAATGTCTTTGAAAAATCGCAAAGAACGTGCTCGTGCCATACGCCCTGCATCTTCAGCAGCAGTAGCATCATGCAAGATGCAGGTGACAGGTACCGAACCAGGACGGACATCCAGACAGGTGCCACCTCGAGGCATACACCAAAGCAAAGAAAAAAGACATCTTTAGCAACAAGACCCCCCCTCGGTCCCATATTACAACCAAGCCTTGAACCACGTAAACATACCTGGAAACCCTGCGCAATGCTCGAGCATGATCATAAGCAGAATTGGTTCACATCTCCAGACTACCAGTTTTGACCCTTGCTTCTCGACACCGTGGTTCACAGTCGGACCCCGGAGTGATTCTCCATCTCCAAAACCACGATCGACAGGTCAGAAGAATGAGATCACCGACTTACATATTCTCATCAGGCGAGCGAGAGATGATGCTCAATAACGTAACTTGTATAGTAGTATACAATCCTGTTCGTCACTTCTCCACTCTGATCCCTCCGCGGCGAGAGATCGAAGGAGTTCCGAATCGTTCGCTAGTGTTACAATACAATGATGTCGTGGATGTGTCGGCAAACTCTTCTTGCTGGAAGCGAGCTGTCATGCATCTGAGCCATGATATACCATACAGGTACGCTCCGCAGCCACACCCAAAGTCGCGCTCGACGCGCACAATGGGTGAAAATAAACAAACAAGCAAACAAACAATAGTCATTCCAATCCTCCCATAGAGCGCCGTCGCTTTCTGAACTCAAGTATGCCAAAATTTGTCGATTGACTTTGCTCAGTTTCGTCATGATGATCTTACTCATACTGAATCTCTTCGTCGTCTTCACCGGGAGCGTCGGCTTCGTCATCGTCCTCGATCTCACCGGGAGCGTCTTCGTCTTCGCCTTCCTCGTAGTCACCGTCGCCAGCAGGAGTCTCAGGAGGAGGCATGGCTGCATCGTCATCCTGCTCCGCTTCCCCATCGGCGGCCTCGGCCATCTTGGCCTTGTAGCCTTCATCTTCTGCTTCCCCAGCAGCATCATCCTTTCTAGCAGAAGCCACAGTGACAGTATCTCCGAGCTTACTTCGACCGCGGCGGAGACTGCTTGTGGCTGCAGTCCCGCTTGGACTCTGTGCTCCACTTGCTTGTTTCCTGTGTGAAGCAGTGCCGCGGCGTGCAGGGGTATTGTACGTATTCCTATAGCTACTTCTGCGTCCGGTAGGTCTGCCGGGACGGCGCTTCGCAGCGCTTGTGTGCATGCCAGGTACGGGCGGGAAGATCTCGAAGCGTGTTGGCGGGATGAGTCCACCGGCGGAACCCGGCTGAGATCCCGATCCGGATGTGGGTGTGGCTTCCCCGGAGTCGAGGTGTGAGTTATGAAGGCTTGATGCTCGGTGATGATGGTGAGTGCCATTTGGCGTCTTACGCGGTGATGACCGACGTGATGGGGAGTTCTGGCCAAGAGTGCTGTTGGCGCGCTCGAGAAAGGATGGCTGAGGTGTCCAAGCCAGAGGCGGCGGAGTCTTTTTGCGGGATTTTGGCGATACTTTGGTCTCCTTTGCTTCGGTCGCAGGAAGTTCTGTTGTTGGCGTTGCATTGCCTGTATCATCAGCGTCCTGGACAGCTTCTTCGCTGGCTTTCTGTGCTTGTTTGTGCTTGACGTCTTCTTCTGGTCGGTCGGTCTGCTCCGCTGGGTCTTCTCTGGCAGCTACAGTCTGCAAAGGCTGATTGGTCTCTTCGCTCATTGCGAATAGGTTGGTGGGTCTGCCCATGACATACGGCGTCCAGCACAAGCGCCCGGGATTGATTTTAATCGTAGCCTTCTTTTCGTGCTTATCGGCGTACTCCTTCATGTAGTCGTAGTCCAGTCGAAGGGCGTAGGTTCCTGAACGTGGATCGCGAACAAGAGCGCGTAACGCCTCCAGCGTTGCAATAATGTCATCAGGAGTCATGCCAGTCTCCTTGGCGATCTGGACTATTGTGAGTTGCTTTACATCCCCGGTTTCGGCCTCCCTGTCTCTATACTGCAAGAAGAGCTTGCAAAGGACAGTCCTCCAATACGAGCGGTACGAGACGAGGCCCATATCAGAGAGTGGCTTCTCAGGCGATCCGGTCCTACCTTCGACCTTTGTGAGAAGATATGAGAACTCAATCAGCACTCTTCCAAAGCCGCGCCGCATGTGGACTGGCAGGACCAGGATGCAACTGACATTGTTGCCAGGGTTGACAAGAGCAGGGTCTTGTGCGGTTCCTTCGAGCAGCTGCTGCGACTCTGAATTGCTGCTGGAGTGCGCATTTTCATCAAATGAAGTGCGAGGCTCAATAGGTGGTGCAGGAGGTCCGCAACCACGTTTCTCCTTCGAGAAGTAGCCAACAAAGTGGCAGCCGAATTCGTCATTTTCCGTCATGATGTAGAATAGAAATGGTTCCACATCATAGTATAAAGTCTTGGAACCCAGAAAAAGCTTGGCCAGCAAGCACAGGTTTTGACAGTACAGCGGGTTCCGTCGGCCGTCGACCTCGAAGAAGGACAATGTGGTCTCCTGATTGGTCTCTGGGTTGATGATGGTATCGCGATAGATCTCATCACCTGGTGGATGTTTCGCAGAGCACTTGAGCTTGTGTCGCCATGCGACATAATCTGAGCTCATATATTTGAGACAAAACTCGCAGATGTAGAGATGCTTGTTGCGGCTGTATTCCTCAGGGTATGGTGCTGCGTGCCAGGTGTCGATCTCGTACTGCCCAAAGTTGATACACTTGATCTTGCTTGCTTGGCCAGCCTGCTTCGACCGCGCTGGAGGCTGGTTCTCGCCATTCTGTTGGGCAAGCTTCTCCTTCCACGCCTCTTCTGCCTTTTCTCGGGCGTTTTGAAATGCGGCGCGGTCCGCGTCTTCGGGATAAGTCTTCTTGGTGTCTGCTTCGGCGTCTGTGAGGATGCCACCGTACGGTCTTCCCTTGTTCTCATCAACCTCACGATCCTGGAACGGAAAGAACGGATTATTGTACATTGAGGTCTGCACAGTTGGGAAGTGAGCTGGCTCCTCTGGCTCAGCGGTGGCGGTTCGACGACTATTCCGAAGCCGTCTCAGGCGGTCGCGCTCGCGTCGCTTCTGCTTTTTGAGCACGTCTTTCTCAATCGTCTCCCACTGTGCAGCATTGACGGGAATGGCCAGTACGACGCTCTTAGGATCCTTGGAGCGGGACACAATTCTAGCACCACGTTTGCGAGTCTTGTGGCGCTGAGGTCTGCCAGATCGCGACCTAGGCGATCCTGGTTCCTCATCGCCATTCTCCTCGTCAGCCTGTTCCTCGTCGACAACGTCGATGGTAGGAACATCTTGTTCTTCCTCTGCGTTGCGTTTCCGTTTCCGAATTGGCGGTCGAGGAGCATCATCTACCTCCTCTGATGGCGTTTTACGCTTCCTAAGCGATCTGGATCCGTCCATCTCGTCATCTGGCAAGATGAGCGTGTTGAAAACTGAATGCGATCCTGGCTTGATGCCTCCACGAGCTTGCGGCAAGAGATCTCTAGCCATCTTCGGCGCTGAAGATCGCCTTCGAGAGGAAAGCAATTGTGGTACATCTTGGAAGTCTGCTTCCAGACCATTTTCGATGCAGCCTGAGCAGCGCCAACGAGTTGCATCTGTGACAGTGTGTCAGTATATGTTTGCGTATGCAGCAGAGACATGGTCATCTGCATGGCACGAGCAGATTTGGGTACGCACCTTCGTCGGCAGCTAGCGAGCTTGCTTCTCTGGCACATTGCCGGTGGGCTGCAGGAACGGAAGTCAGCGCTTGGACCCTTGAAGATTGATATCATTTGCTACTTCGCCGCAATTCTTCCACTTTTGCACCATGAACCTGGACATGGAATTTGGCATTGGGCTTGCAATTGCACACACTTACCATTGTCGCCGCACACTGAGCATGCCAGATACTCTTCGAAATCTTCACCCGGATCGTTTTCTTCACTTTGATGACAGTACCTGGAATCACTGTCAGCAACACGCATAGCTCAGCTGTTCATAGCACTTACACGCAACGACTGCCGTCTGGATTTTCGACCTTTGCATCCTCTTCAACATCGTCGGCGGCTTCCCAGTCTTCTTCTTCCTCTCGAGAGCTTTCTCCATCTGAATCGTCTTCCGCCCCGCCAGATTCTTCGTCCGACTCATCGTCTTCGGCAGCTCTACGAGATCTGGTCCGACTTGAACGTGTTTTCACGGCTCCGACGAATTCACCTTCGTCATCTTCGTCGTCTATTTCTCCTTCTGCGTCAGCTTCGGAGCCCTCATCTTCCTCATCGCCTTCCGCATCGGCTTCATCGTCGATCTCCTCCTCTTCCTCTATCTCCTCCAATTCCTCAGCAACAGGCGCGTCGGCATCTTGATCGTCAATCTCCATCTGCTCAGCTTTCTGTGCGCGATAGCTGACGCCGCGGCCGCGCAGCCTGGAAGGCGTGGACGCGGGCCGGCTTAGCACTATGGTCGCCAGCTTGTCGAGCGGGCTCTATCTCAGCCCATATGATACGTCCGCACTCTTCTCTATGGCGAGCTGTCGCGGGTGCTCTCGTAGAGCCCCTTTGCCCATGCGGTCACAGCTTGGTGGCCGCCTCGAGCTGTTTGCCAAGACTGCACTCAGGACGTGATTTTATGATTCTTTGACGCGTTTTCCACTCCGTAGATAGCTCCTGTTGCCTCTCGCGGCGTGCGCTGTCCGATTGCGCGCGTTGTCGCTGTCGCTGCAGGCAAGCAGGCACCTGACTAATCAGCCGGCGCAGTCTTATGATTTTGGTGGTCGTCGCAGGCTTCTGCGTGCAGTTTCTTCGGTCCAATGGATAGCTGTGGCTGTCGCGAAAGCAGCAAAATTGTATTGATGGGTTTGCGCGGTGTTGTCGATGGGTGATGGCCGGTCTTGTCTCTCCCTACTCGCAGCGGGACAGCACTTGGACCTTTGGGCTCACAGCAAGCACCGCAGCGCCGAAAAGTGCTGGTTGCGAAGTTGCGAGGCGGCTTTCATCACACACCAAACATCAATCCATGTGACAGGATCAATTAGTTTAGTATTCACTGCAGTTTCAACTAGCCAGTAGAGACACATACGACAAGCAAATAGCATACACTTCCATCTCTGCATGCTGCTGCAATGGCATCGTGAGACTCTCTTGCCTCGCTTGCCAAGATATTTGTCACCTCCGAGCTTCTTCGAGCGCAACTGCGACATCACGACAACCGCACACCACTGCTCTATGCGCAGACGTCGCCATTGAAAGCCAGACTTCCACAGCAGACACTTAAGCCAAGATGTGAGACAACCGGACTGCCATTACGAACACGACATACTGATTTACTTCGTAGGGGTGTCCCATTCGAAGCCCTCCTCCCATATGCAATCTGCATTGGCGTATGACAACCCCAACCTCTTTCGCATAACAACCATTAATATGACTCGCAGTTCTTCTCTCTGACCGGCGCGGGTCTCTCCAAAATCAGACATATGCAAAATGGTGGAAAGCGACAGCGGCATTCGGTAGATCAGTGGGACAAGCAGAGTGCGTAAAGAGGAATGATTTGATGGCAGGGAAAGGAGATACTGACAGGACACTACAGTGATGGACAGAGACAGGCGGCTCACAGGGTTTCTGAGAGGGCAGACGGATAACACAATTGCGCCGAAGGGCTTTGAGCTGAGCAATCCATGGAGAGTAAGTCCGGTCATATACTTGGACGAAATTGAGATGTGGTATACTGATTCCTGCACAGCTTGAGCCTGGTACTTCTTAGTCGCCTTGTAAAGATACAGATACGCCGAGATACCACGCAGGTTTCCTGGCATGGAATGATGAACAATTTTAGCATCTCGAACTTAGATGTCTGCGAGGATAACTGCGTCTGAGAAGTTTTTGTGAGGCCAACTTCAGTTCAGCAGCGGAATAACGACCCTTTTGCAGGAATACTACACTGAGAGCGAATTTTCAAGTGCTGAATTGTGCTGCTGATGCTTCACCTTCAATCGCAGCTGGCTGAAATGAGCATCACATGCAGAAACGCAAATAACGAACTCACAGAACATGTTATGAGGGCATTTGCTAGAGTGCTTTCGATCCGCAGTCTTCCTTTTGTGCGTCAAATCTGATGTAGCGGCCACTGCTTGATAAGCTATTTGAGCGTAAGCTGCGAAACAAGTGAACTTGTCCTAGGGGCAAGCCAGCTCGGAAGCATGAAAGGTTGATCAGGCAGGAAATTTCGTGCTTCGGGCATTCAAGGCATCACATGTCCTTACACGATCAACGAAATCCTATCTCAACCTTGATTCCCCATATCAGAAAGAGGTCCACTCGCCCATTCGTGGCTTCGTGGAATATATGTTACCTGGAGCAGACCGCATTTCTTTATGAAGTATTGAGTAGGATCTCATCCTGACTGCGCTGGCAATTCGATAGACTGAACGACCAGATGGGCAGTGCACCTGTGGGACTTGCCGTCAATTCGAAAGGGCTCGTCCCAGTTGTCCGGTCACCATGGGTTGCCAAGGCGTATTCCTCAACAGCACATCTTCCGCGGAAGCATGCTCGCGAAAAGTTGCTGGCGGGAGAGGCGATGCTTTTTTTACGCTACTGAGAACCTCTGCAGGAACGCTCTAATATTGTTGCCTTATCATGAACCTTTCGTTGATAGAACAATTACTGGAGGACATCTACTGGATGCAAGGTAAGCAAAATGGGGTGCCGCCCTCGGTACCTCAGAAACACATGCACCCGGGCTGAAGGCTGTCTCCTGTCTGCGTGGGAGATGTCTTTCTCCACGAGACAATCCTCACCACGGCAAGTAAACATCAATGTATATCCTCAGGCGGACAAGAGATTTTCAGGGTACTGGAGGCAGTCTTTCGGGACTTGCGAGACATCTCACTGCCAGATCCAGACAGCGCTATAGAAAGGAGGACCCTCCAGAAGCTCTGACCTTGATGACAACACCCAAGTGCACAATGTTCAAACCCTGTTTTCACATGCTTGTGGATGCCGCAAGACATCAGGCGATATATACTGGTGAAGTATGGGAGTTGAGTCAGGAGCAGTTTGCCATTGACTTCAACGTGCTGGACGTTATCTTGTTGAGTCGCCCCATGGCCGCTTCGTGGCAGAAGCGACAACTGCTTCTGTCTCTTGCCGCCTCCCGGCAGTTGTTGACGTCTTTGCACGACGAGTGAACCATTGTCCCGAGAGTCCGGATAAGGTTATGTGCCTTGAGCATAATCCAGACAGGGACTGCGCATTGAGCGATCAGGTTTACATGGATGCAGCTTGTTGAATCTGTGTTGTAGGCTCTCTTATGACTATTCCTGGTACTCAAATGTCAACAAGACGCATTGGCTTTGATTGTCGGCGTCCGAAAGACGCGACATGTAGGAGGTAGGGCGAGGGAAATTCACGAGTGTTTCTGCTCTCGCCCAGCACGCATCGTGAACATCGTCGCCGCCGCCGCCATCCTGCTGAGTGTCTGTGAGAGCGCTCCAGATTCCTCGTGCACCGCGGAACGCACTGTCCTGTCTCGAGCTTAACGCGTCACGTAGTGACGAAGGTGGACGAAATTGCGCTCTCAGGAAAACGCGTCTGCCGTGAGGCTGATCAGGAGTAGCGTGAGAAGCGTGGTGTGGGGAGGGTTGGGCACAGAAAGGGAAAGGAGAGACTAAAATTGCTCGTGTCTCCTGGTGGAAGGGCGTTGAAAGATCGTTGTGCCTTCCACGGCCTGCTCGTCCTCGTCGTTGCAGAGCCAGACAGTCAGAATCTGGCAGATGCGAAGTGCTTGGATCTGAAATTGTTTTTGGCTGCAAGCAGGATTGCGACAGGAAAGGGCAAATCGGTGCGCCACAATCCAATCAAATCCCCCATCAGCACAATCTGGCCCATCCCTGTCTGCATTGGAGGCTCTAGGAAGTCGACCTGCCATTCCCCGAGTCGCGACGACAGGAGTCTACCACACAGCGCTCTCTTTCGCTTTCTTCCAGAAGAAGTGTCCACAGCAGCGTCGTAGTCGCCCAAGCTATACTGCAGGATCCGGATCATTGTCGTCAGGACCGAGGCTGCCACGAGGCTCACTTTCTGCTGACGCTCGCTTACACCTACTGCGCGGTTCTACAATCTCGTATTTTCTGGACTGCTGGACCATGTATGATTGCCTCAACAACCTAATCCCATGCCAAGAGCGGCCGTGAGGGTGCAGGGAGCGCAAAAACGGACCTACTGGACACTGGACAGAGAAGGACCTGAGGAAGAGAATCTGCCGCCTTACACACCGCGAGCAGAGCAAGAGGAGGATAGTAATAGTGTCAGGATGCAGGGCAATGGACAGTATTTTGATCCGCGCCATGAGCCGCCCTTGCCCCGATACGAGAGCTATGATGGGAGCGGCTATGGCAGTCCGGAATCCAGCCAGAGGAGCTCGCTGCAGTGTAGCAAGCAGTCGGCTCCGGCGGTGCACCAGACCAATGGACTCTACGACGACTTCGATTTCGATGCCAGTTTTCCACAGCCACCACAAGGTGGGCAGCAGCAGCATAGAGGCGTAAACGGCAACGGGCATAATCACTTCGACGATATCAAATTTGGTCACGACCAAGTCCAGATGCATAATATTTCACCGAATACGAAGTTACACACGCAAAACCAGGACATAGTTGGACGGCATTTACTATACGAGACGGCATTATTGGACACGCAGTCATATGAGATTTTGAGCATCGACGAGGTAGACGAGCTGAAAAAGGAGCATGTGCGCCTGAATTCGAGGATAGAGGCTGCGAACCGCAAGCTTGTTTTAGAGAGCAAAGTCAAAGATGCGGCACAAAGTCTGCAAAAGCTCTACAAAAGGCCGGACACTCCCCAGAGCCCAGACAGCCATCGCAAGGACCGGAATAGTCTTCTGGGAAACAGGCGAAGGGCGGAAACGACCTCAAGCCAAGATGCACAGCATCAAGCTGAAGATGAGCTCACGTTGGCAATCAAGAAGGTGGACGATCTGAACAGCCAAATCAAAGAGCTAATGGACAGGAGGCTGGTCGTTGAAAGAAAACTTTTGAGACATACTGCTGCCGTGCTTGCTGAACAAGCAAGTCAGCACAGCGAGACACCAAACACGGCCATCACCAACAACATTATCGATGACGATGATGCGATCGCCTTTGGACCTGATGACTTTGACGGAATCCGTGACATTCTCAAAGGAAGGTCTCAGCCCACAATCAAGCAAGAAGAGCTTGAAAAGATGCAAGAAGACCACGAGAGGCAAGTCGCAAATCTCAAAGGCCAGCTCCAATTCTACCAAGATACGCGAGAAGAACATGAACAGCAGCTTACGAGCATGAGGGAACAGCTTCAGACACAGCAGGAGCAAAGTGTGACAGCTCTTCGTCAGAGATCTGAACAGCAGCTTGCGAGTATGCAGAAACGCCTTGAATCACTGAACTCACAGCTTCGAACTGTCATTACGGAAGCCACGCGAACACGAGGTCAAGAACCAGAGCCGGAGCCACCGATCCAGCAAAGTGATAACGTCCAGGGCAATCTTGACAACACTTTCATTCTTCTCGAGAACAACATGCAAATCATGGAGCAGGAACACGAGAAGACCAGAGGCCATTACAAGAATGTTCAGGACAGTGCGTACATCACACGTAACACGGTCGAGGAGCAACTTGAAGGATTGAACAACAAGCTGTATAGGACCTTGGAAGCTTCGGCTGGCATGCAGGCTGTCAACGAATTGCACCAGCCGCCCGAGATCAGCGGGCACGGCTATCAGCACCAGCTGCAGTATCTCGAGCAGGCCCTCGATATGGCCGAGCAATTGCTGCAGGAGCACAAGGGCGAGTTGCACGACGCCAAAGAAGCCTCGCGAAGTGCTGGAGAAGCCCAGGAAACTGCGAGCAAACACATTCAGAGGTCTGT
Organism: Pseudocercospora cruenta; assembly: GCA_013365205.1. Taxonomy (NCBI): domain Eukaryota; kingdom Fungi; phylum Ascomycota; class Dothideomycetes; order Mycosphaerellales; family Mycosphaerellaceae; genus Pseudocercospora; species Pseudocercospora cruenta. The sequence continues at coordinate 19,596 of JAASFE010006162.1, forward strand.
TGAGTATGAGACAGTACTTGCTGGCCTTTGGGAGATTGTCAACTCGTCTGATGCCAAGTCGAATGGACTCGAACCTCGCGCAAGTCTTGATGTGCGTGGTAGCAGCGCCAGAAGTTCAGCATCGCAATACTCGCCTGTCTCGCCAATTCGAGAAGACTTCTCATTGCAGGCTTTCAGCTCTCGTGTGCAGCATCTTTTCGATGTTGCGAATGGCGCAAAGGAGCAGCAGGACATCCTGCGCCGACAAATTCAGCAACAGCGTGATTTGAATGGCAAGTCTGACATGGAAAAGGACACGCAGATAGAAGAGCTTCAGGCACGGTACGAGGCTTTGAACATGTCATACGATGCCACGCAGCAGGATCTTGCGAAGACGATGGCTAGCCACGAGCAATCACAGGCCGAAGCACTCGAATCTCGTAATGAGATGCAGAAGGTGATGGATGAGTTGGATCAGCTTCATAAGACAATCGACGAGACTAAGGCACGGTCAAAGGAAGTGGATGAGCGCCACACTCAGTTAATTACTGAGAAGAACCAACTTTCTGTTGAGCGCGATGCTGCGCACGAGGAGCTCGAAGGTGTGCAGAAGGAGCTCGAGAATCTCGAGTCGGAAGTCGTGCGACTCACCACCGAGCTTACCATGGCCAAAGCAGAGTTGGAGGGCGCATACGGCTCTCGATTGGAGAGAAAGAAGGAAGCCGGTGTTCAAGAAAAGGAGATGGAAGCTCTCGCCACGCTCAAGGACCAAGAGATTGCCCAGCTTCGCCGTGAACACGGAGAGAAGACGAGACTGCTCGAGCAGGAACTACAAGATATGATGAACGAGTTCCAGGAGATGACCAGGGAATCTCTGGAGTTGGAGAAGGAACGAGGGCAGCTTGAAGGCTTGATCGACAGCCTGAGGGAGAGAGTCGAGCAACTGGAGACTCAAGTGAGCGACGAAAAGGCCAAGTGGATGGGTATTAAGAGCCCTGGTGAAGATGGCGGTAAGAAGGAAAGCACTAGCGTCATGGTGCTTAGACAAGAGTTCAAGAAGATGATGAGAGAGAACCGCGCTGAAGGCGTGCGGCTACTCAAGGTACGTTGCAAATTAGCACTACGGCATCGTGAACATCCACTAACCTCTGTCAGATTGAACAAGAAGAACGTCGCCGTCTTGAAACCGAGATCCGCAAGATCAGACAGGCCACGTCGCCATTGGGTCGCCAGCCCGGCCACCTCTCCACGAACAGTCTCGCACAAAGCCATGCCCGACTCGGCAGCGTAGCTTCCTCGAGTGGTGGCGCACCAACAATCAACGGACATCTGCAAGGTTGATCTCTATCTAATGCATCCTTGCAATGTCAACAACATTTATGAGACTCATGTGCATAATGCAACTTCTGCTAATTCGTATTGTGCATCATCAGATAACTCTTTTTCATCATCTGCGGCGTCATTGAACAGGAAGTGTCCGTTTGGATCATCGGGCACGCCTGTGGTGGAAGTGTCCATTTTGTCTGTAACCAGTGGAGGCGGCAGAGGAGGGCTCGCCACGTCTAGAGGCAGAAGACGCATCACTGCCTCTTCTACTGGACCTTGCCTGTGTTGCGAGCATTGTGCTTTTTGTGATTGCGGGCTCTGGTGTTGAAATGGTATAGGCATTTTGAATTGGATTCGATTCTGCATCGGGCAAAAGGGATTAGACGAAGGCATTTGAGGCGGAGAGGATAAGCAAATTCACTGCGCCTTTGAAGTTCAAGGCGCAATAATAGGGACCAACCAGCGATGGGATCAGGAATTGATGTATGCAGGATCGATTGTCATGCCCATATGGGATGAGGTAAATACACCTTGAGAATACGAGCACGAGACTTTGTGACAGGGCCGTTCCGGTCTTTCTTCATGGTTCCCTCAATTCGTGACGAATGATCCACAACTTAACGACCAGCACCTGGACTGCGAAAGAGTTGATGACCGCGGTGTCTCTAAGAAGAAATAGTTGCTTCGTCCATAAGCACGCGCCCTAATGGAACACGAAGCTGCTACAATCATGTTTGGGAATGGTTGCCTCGATGGGAAACCCAAGCATTGATGAGAATCATTCGCGTATTCACTAATCCGCGATTTCTTGGTAGCCATCGTCTGGATAATGCACATGTGTTCGGCGAACGACCATCATGGCAAAGTGCATACACGGAAAGACTTTGAATCTATAATTCTTGGGCAATTTCGCATGACAAGACACTCAATAGACAACGGCAGCCAATATGCACTCACTCTAAGCTCATCTTTAAGCTGGTCTGCCTGTTGGCAGCATGCCCTGTCACAAACGTTCCACGAGCATGACTTCACAAATGGAGACGCGCAAAGTGGTCAGAGCGCACAGCAGTTGAGATCCCTGCTTACACTTGCAGCTGCAGCTGTATACAAACGCGCCCTCCAAACGTCGAGCCTCCCAAACGAGAGTTCTCGGCTCAAAATTGGCGAACAACTCTCTTCTTAACAAGAACACCATATCTCCGGCAGCATCGTCGCCATGTCTTCCAAAGCCAAGGCAAAACAGCGAGCCAAAGTCGCCACGACCAGCACTCGAAGCAGCAGGCTCATGGAGAGAGAGTCGATCCCGCCTGGCTACATCTCGCCTGGCAATTCTTCTTTTCTCAGAAAACTCCCTCGCGAAGTAAGTATTACAAAAATTCGTCAACACTCGAGCATTCACATCTAACACTTTCCAGATCCGCGACAAGGTCTACGACGAGCTTCTGGTCGTGCGTAGAACTCCAGAAGACGAAGACAAGTACGAAAAGATCCAAGTCGGCCTGAAGACCGGCAACCACGAGTATGAGCTCGAGCGCGAGCTTGACTTCATGCGACAGGATTATGCCCTCATTCCTGACAACTCGGTGCCGAACATTGGCATGAAGTTCATTGGCAAGAACAAGGGGGTATTGCTGGCGTGCAAGCAGATCTATGAGGAAGCGACAACTACGCTATTTGGCAAGAATGTCTTCGCTGCTTGTCCTCAATCGGAGCGGGTCTGTTCATTCTGGCGCTGCAGTATCTACTGCGGTTGTGTTCCTAAGAACAGACCTTGTCTCGCGAGACCAGAGAACTTCGTGAAAATCAAGCAGCTCTTCATGATCATCAGCGGTGATGACTCTGACGAGCAAGTCCGCAACCTGAAAATCAACCTCCGCACCATAGTCGACACCATCCAGCAGAGTGGCAACAAACTCCAGTTCCTCAAGCTCCGATACTGGTCCCAATTCGGTGGCGATGTCGAAGGTGTCCGTGACGACCTCGAAGGACCTCTGCACCCAAGATTGCCTGAGCGACCTCCAGTCATGGTTCGACACGCTTTCACGGGCAAATTCCACACTATCAAGGCTAGTGAAGTCAGCACCAAGCTATTCAAGAATATCAACATGCTCGAGCCGCTGAAGAAGCTCAAAGGCGTTGCTGATTATGTCGACATTCGTGGAGATCTGCCGCGCAAGTACATCGATCAGCTCAAGAAGATCTTGACCTCCTCGAATCCTGGTAAAGCGGCATTGGAAATGGAGAGAGCCAAGGCCGAGGCTGCTAGCAATAAGAGGTTGGTGTGTCAATACTCACTGGTAGGACATTTGCTAATTCATGGATCAGGCCGAAACCAGTAGGCGGTCTTGCTGGATTCATCGCAGACTTCATAGCAAAGGATCCAAATATGAGCGCGGAGACAAAAGCATACTACCAGCGCTTGACGAAGACGTCGAGCAAGTCGCCTGCTGTCATGGTCTGCACCAATCTCCGCTGCTCGAGTGTTGAAGATGCTGATTTCCTCTTTAGGCTCAACTCTTGGATAATCCCCCATTCGACATGCCAGGCCCAAGCTCAGTACAGCCAGCGTCCAGTGCTACCACCGATGCGCCATTTGCCCCGAGTCCTGATGTCGACGCCTCTGCTCCAGGCCACAGTGATGTACCAGCTGCCGTTGGAGGCATCGGCTTTATCAACGGCAAGCCCATCTTCGGTCCTCCTCGGCCACCTCCAGCTTAGTGGACGTGCAATCGATACGTGCGGCTCCAAAGAACTCTGGGCGTCGTTACATGCGGGCGAATGGCCTCTTATTTGTTAGACGACAGAGTGTCGTGGATGAAGTACTCTGGCAGGTCTGAGAGAGACGTTCGACTGTTGTGGGAGCTATGCAAGCGAAGTAAGTTCAGAAAGCGAGCTTCTCGCTGCGAGAATACGAAGAAATTACAGAAGGCTAATAAACCTTCGTAAAAGGAGTCCTCCAGGTCTATGGCAGGGTGGTAACCTGGCTAATCGCCAACCTTGATTAGAGCAGGTTTACAGCAGAAACTCTCTGTTTCTACACGCAGTCTATTAGTTATACCGCTAGATAGAGTCTCGGAAGGCTTAGAGTCTAACTAAAAAGGTTTTATATAAGTAAGCCTCTCTTTTTATAAGTTCTACTAAAGAAGTATAGCGTATAGTCCCTACTATAATCGTTATAGTAGGTCCTATATATCCGCTTTTAGAAGACAACCTAAATAAGATATAGCTTTATTAATAGGCCTTAGAAGTAGACTTAATACTTAGGGTAGAGAGCCTACTAAAAGAGCCTAAACTCTAACTAGAAGTAGAAGGCCTATAGAATAGCTTTTCTAGACTTAAATAAATAAGAGATAACTAACTTAGAGAGAGGCCTCTTATTAATAAATTATTATTATATAAATAGTTAGATACGAAGGTTTCTAGATCTATTATCTATACTAAAGAGGGTTTAGTACTAGATTATTACTTATATCTAGATCTAGCTATATTTAAATATATAGAGAATATTAGAGTTACTATTATAAACCTATTTTATTATATCTATATCTCGATTTAGTAAGATAGTAGATAGGGGATCCTTACTAGCGTAATACTAGCCGTTTTTAGTAAAAGCCGAGATATACTAGAAGCTTCTATAAATTAGATACTTAAGCGCTATTTTCTTCCTATATAACGATTAACTATTAGCTCTATATTAGCGCCTTACTTAGTATTTAATAAGCTAATTAAGATACTTTTTATACCTATACTATATACTCTATAATATTATACTAGCTACTTAGAATATATAGCTATTTATACTATAGCTAGTATTGCCTAGTAACTAGACTACTACCTACTTAGTTAGTAATAGCTAGAAGGCAAATATATAACCTTCCTTCTATATATAGATAGATATTATTAACCTCGTTTAATATATATACCTAATCTATCTACCTAGTATAGCTACCTATATACTAATAGGTTATACTTCTAGTAGAGCCCTTAGATATCTCTGCCCTAGGTATATATAGTATTAGGTTCTACGTATTACTAGATATAGCTTAGATAAGTATATAATCTATACTAAGATTAGTATTAAAATACTAACTATCTATTAAATTCTTAAAGAGCTAATTATACTATTTTACTTATATAGCTAAACTACTCGCCTACTTAGTATACTAACCTAAAAGTAGCTAGCTAAGGCCCTATATAGCTAATTACGACTATAGATACTAAATATAATAAGAGGTAGCTTATAAGCTTAGTATTTAAGCCTTAGCTTATATTATTAATAACTTAATATAGTAAGAGGAGCTTAGCTATTTTAAATCTCTATATACTCTATAAATATCTTTTATAATTAAGTAGATACGTATTATATAGACTTACTAATTCCTTAAAACTAATTAGCTTAAAATAATTTATCTAGATAAGATTAGTCTTTAGCTTATATTTCTAAAAGTTTAGGTTACGCGACTAGCTAATAATATCGATAATTAGAGCTATCTAGATATAATTAAGCTAAGAATACTAAAGATAGAAATCCTATATTCCTTAGAGTCTATCTTAGCTATTAGTATTAGACTCTTATATAAGCTATCTAAAACTATAATCTAGACTAACTAATACTATTATAAGAATATAGTACCTAATGTCAAGCTGAGGAGGGCCGACAGGGTCATAAATGGATCGTAAGTGCAATAGAAGCTA